>LT669794.1:46359440-46959440 GCA_900128785.1 Arabis alpina
GAGAACATAGAGGAAGAGGTCTAGAAGGAGTGCAGGAACCCCATGTGCAAGACACTTACGTGCAAGACACTTACGTGCAAGAACAAAACTAGGTTGGTAAATCTCTCTGCCAGGTATGACTGGTAATACTGGTTATGAATGTGTAATATTAGTTTGATAATTCTCTCTGCCATGTTGAACTGGTATGAATGAGTATGACTAAGTGTTTTTAGGTTCCAAATTATCTCTGCCAGGTTGCACTGGTATGAATGGATATGACTATGTGTTTTTAGGTTCCTAATTCTCTCTGCCAGGTATGACTGGTATGAATGAGTATAACAGGTTTAGATTAGTATGGTGTGTTCTTCGTTGTGTGTAAACTCTAGTTTTGAGAATTTTGTTTGTAAACTATATTAGACTTATTTTCTAAGTCTATTAGAGTAATGCGATAGATTTTGTGGTAAAATAGATGAATCGAGCTAAATCAAACGGAGATCGGAGATCAATTGGTGTCTCTGTCAGGGGTAACTGATATAACTGAGTATGACTATGTTTTATTATTGTGGCAATTCTCTCTGAGAGGGATAACTGATATAACTGAGTATGATTGTGTTTACTATTTTGTGTTTTTCTCTTTACGTTTTGTTTCCTTTGTATATTCATTTATATACCCATTACTTATTAGTACATTTGTATCTACTTGATATTTATGTACTACTGAAAACATATTGAAATTAGGGACAAACATATTTTTTTCCTAAAACTATACCTTATAAGTATGGTTAATGTATGAAGATAGACCTCATTATTATGTCAAACAATAAAAAATGATGTTTTCGAACATTTTAATATATGAAACGATAGTAAATACGTTTAAATGGTTCAATTGGATCAATACTACTAGAAAAAATATATTGTTACCTAGGTATGACTAATAATACGTGAAAACTATCAAAACATAACTATGTGTAAAACGGTACTACTAGATAACTGGATATAACTATGTGTAAATTTATAATATTATTTAATTCATATGACGGCGCATGTGTTAAATATGTTTATTTATTAGTTTTAAGCATGTGTTAAATGTACTTCACACTTGTTATGTCAGTTATACCATTTCGTCAGTAGTACCTAATAACATCAGTAGTACCTAAAAACCTCATTAATACCTAATAACACCAGTAGTACCAAAATCAGTACATGGAAACATAAGTTCAACATTACAAACAAAAACCCAAAAATAAATGAAATATCTTAAAAACATTAGTTTACTAATAAAACATTAGTTCAACATTACAAGATATCATTCATTCAATTAACTATCTAAATCATTCTAAAACCATCATTTAACATCATTTCCTTGTTTTTTTCTTCTTTCCCTATCGCTTATTTCTCTTTCTCCTCGGCGTCTTCTTCTTGATATCTTCTTGTTCTGCTTGGAGAGGATTTTACGTGTCTTGACATTGATACCACCTTCTCCTTCACATCTTTGTCCTTTAATCCTCATTATCCTGCAATCCAAACATAATAAAGTTAATCCCAATATACTAGAGTTACATTCAGTAGTATCAGTTATCCTAAATACAAACAGTTAAACTCAGTAGTATCGGTTCTCTGATTCCATGACATTTATATTTTGTAGTATCAGTTCTTCTAATTACTAACAGTTAGACGCAGTAGAATTAGTTGTATTAAGCAGAGTCCACAACACTAGCAGTTAACAATTTCTATGATTTTTGATAGCGATGTAGATCAAATACATACCTTCGATGGCAATGCATATCCTAGCATAGCCTCATCCTTTTCAGGGGCCTCCTTTTCAGATTATGACCCACTGATCACACCATATCTACTACTTCCAGCCTTTTAAGTTTATTTCCTCGACGTTATTGGCTTCTTAGTATAATGCACTTCTGCAAAATCCACAACAAAACAAATGAAAATAGTTAGTAAACTATCCAAATTCGGGTTATACTTCAAACCGAATCTATTCATCTCCAAACCCAAACCCAAACCCAAATTCAAAATTCGACACATCTCTTTGTGAAATCCAAATCCTGATACAAATTAATATCTCAAAACCTGAAAATCGCAACCCAAAACCCATTCGAAACAAAAACCCCAAATTGGTTTTACTTTCAACCCTAATTTTTCAATTTCAAAAAGATACATCTCAAATTTTAGCGAAATCTTACATATTTTCATTTTAAATCAAAATTCTAGTACAAATCGAAACCCAATAATCTCTAAAACGAAAACTCATTCAAAATCAAAATCCTTTTCTGAAAATTAAGAGAAGTAATTGGGGATAAACCTTACCTAGAATAGCTGGGATGTCCAGACACTAATGATGACGATAATTATCCCGACCACGGAAACGAAAATTGACGACAACAAAAACTGTTCGAATCGCCGGAGGAAGAGAAGAAGATGTTCACGTTCTGGAAAATAGTTAGGGATTTAGTTTTTGTTTTCTTTCCTCTGTTTTTGTTGTATATAATTTAAAAATAAAAATAAAAGTAAAATATGTAATAACCCTGATTCATTAAGGGTAGAACTGAATTTAGCCATATTTTCTATCAAACTCAGCTTTTAATTTTATAAGAATGTTATTTTGGATTAAAAGTTTGGTTGGAGGGTTATACAAGATTAAAGTCCCTAAAATAGTGGTATCATTAAATAAGTGACAGTAAAAATTAAGCATGTAGAGGTTCAGTTTAGGGAGTCGAACCAGGATCGTGGGAGTAAAAATTAAGCATGTAAAATAGTGGTATCATTCATTACTTGGGAAACTTTTTCAAAATTAAAAGTCCGGTCTTCCTTCAAACTCGTTAACTTAGCTAATATTATCTTCCCCTATTTTTATCGTGTGTTTCAGACTTGAGTGTATATATTATGAATGTTGTTAGTAAAGAAAAATAAAATATTTATACATAAGAGATTAAGAAGTTTTTACAACTAAGAGATATATACTACGATTTGTGTATCATCTTTCAGTCATGAAATATGGTAGTGTTTTGTTTTTTGTTTCTTGTATTGTCGGATTTCTCGTTTTAAGCCAATTTGAAGGTAAGTTCTTAGTTTTTTCTGTTATCAATTTTTCATTTTCTTTTATGTGTATATTTTTATAATTTAACAGATTTTATTTGTCGAAATGACACAATACTAGAGGTGGAAGGCATGAAGCCTCGTAGGTGTAACATAACACGTCATTTCCCTGGACAATGTTTAAATGATGGAAAGAGACTTTGTCTCATAAACATGATAACACTAACAAGAAAGACTTATGGGAAAAAAAAGATTGGAATAGATTGCATTCTTTGTACAGACGCTCCACGTTGGAAGGACCAGCAATACACACGTACATGTCAATGTTTAGTTGACTGCTGAACTCCATAACCAATAACAATTTCATTTACCCGCCAAAATTGCAAAATAAAACATATATAGATATAAAAACTGGATGCATTTTGACATCTATCTTGATGTAAATAAGACGTGCAGCTATCAAAAGTTTTCAACACGTTAAATGAGTTCAACTTTAAATAATAATATTTTTAGATTAGAAGATTATCTATACAAAATCAAAATAATAATATTAAATTTTTAATAACTTGTTTGATACTTCTCTATCCCATTTTAAATGATTTTTTTGGAAAAAAAAATGTATCCCAAATTAGTTGATTTTTTTCAATTTCCAATGCAAAATTTATTGTTTTTTTGTTATTTTTAGTTGTTTTAATACTGCAGATTAGTTTTTCATTGGTTGAATCATTTTGAATTGATGTTTTATATTGGAAAGATAAATAATTAAATGGTTTCTTAATTTGTGTGTAAAAACCTTAACAATCATCTAAAATGAGACGGAAGGAGTACAATATTAAGAAATCAAATCAAAACAGTGGAGGAATACTCTGTTCATTCATGAAGAAATTCATTGGATCGATCTTTCCTTTAACCAAACTCAATCTCTTGAAGTTACCTTTGAAATATCTCTCGCCCCATTTCCTCGCATCTTCGAAACTCGTATTGATCCCTTTGTTCGTACCCAAATCAAGATCTCTATAGTTCAAATAAGCTCCTCTCGGCGATCTAGAAACATATGGACTCATGTAATCATAAAGCGATTTCATCCACTTAACATTTTTATTCATCTCCTCGATTTCATTCACTTTCCATTGTACCATATATTGTATCATATACAGATTCCCTCTCCTGTGTGGAAATGGAGACTCTATTTCTAAAATCTCACTCATTTTCCCACCCAATGGGTCTAAGGACATCAATGGAGTCTTTTTCTCGAGAAACCGCTTGGAGATTTCTTCGAAAACTTTTTTGGGAATAGGGGTTTGTACAAAATCTGATTTTGCTTTGAAATAAAGATTATCGTACCTTTGGTCTCTATCGAGCAAAATCTCTAACGGTTGTCCAAATTTCCAATTGACAAACATAATCGATTCGATCCAGCTCATTTCCTTGCAGTCTTGAGATCGTAATTCGAGTTCCGGAAACTTTTGGCTCATAAGAGGTATCAATCTATCGATTCCTCCAAGAAACATAGCTTGGAAAGTGGATTCTACTCTTGTTTTATTCTCTTCTTTTGTATTTGCAATTATGACTCTTATGAATAAATCTTTGTCTATGTCTGATGCTATGTATTGCCACCGGTGAACAAGCTCGTTCATTTTAGGTCCCATTGTCTGTTGACTTATGAAACAAGTTACCTTTTCAGGAACCCTAACAAGCTTAACCTTCCATGATAATACAATACCAAAACTCGCGGCTCCGCCTCCTCTAAGTGCCCAAAACACATCTTCTCCCATCGCTTTGCGCTCGCGAATTATCCCATTTGCGTCCATCAAACGCGCGTCCACAATGTTATCAGACGCTAACCCGTGTTTTCTCATAATTGTACCGATTCCTCCACCACTAAAATGGCCACCAACACCAACACTTGGACATGTTCCTGCCGGGAATCCATGGAGCTTGCTCATTTTCGCGATCTTGTAATAGAGTTCTCCAATTGTTGCACCGGATTGGATCCAAGCGGTTTCGTCTACTAGGTTAATCTTGATCGATCTTAGGTTACCAAGGTCGATGATTATGAAGGGTGATAGTGAGAGGTAAGATAGACCTTCGTAGTCGTGACCACCACTTAGGATTCTTACTTGCACTCCAAGTTTCCTGCTGCATAGTATTGATCTTTTGATTTCCGATTCAGATTTCGGTTTTACTATCAGAATTGGCTTCAGGCTGGTAAAATTCAGGTTGAGGAAACTCGAATTTGGAAAGAAAGATTCCGAAAAGTCGATGTAGATTTGGGAGTCTAGTGTGTGGTTAGTGAGATTTATAGGGCTTTTGAAAACTGAATTAGAGTGATTAGTTGATAAGCAACTTCGAAACTGTTCTCTTGTTGGAGGAGAAAAAATGGAATTAACACAATTAAGTAATAAGAGAAGAAACATAGACAAAGCAAACTCTCTCATGTTATTTTGTTTCTTGTGTTTGAAGTTTCAGGCAAATAAGAACGTAGTGTTCTTGATTTGTTGAGAAACTGAATGAGTTGCAAGAAGAAGGCTTGAGAATACTAGATATCTCAATTTTGGGGTTTCTATTTTTAATTTGAACAAAGTATTAAATAAACGTCATGAGAAATATAATACGACTAATTTGCACGAGTAGTTAGTAAATCAATCTTTAACCCAAAAAAAAAGAAAGGTAAGATATAATAAAACAAAGGCGATAGTTGCCACCGGTTAGCAAGCTTGTTCATTTTAGGTCACATTGTATGTTTTTCTTGCATCATTTGTTCTAATAAAATAAATTTTCTTCCAATTCAATAATTGCTTAAAGTACTTGAAAGTTAGAAATGATATTTTGTTACTCTTAAAAATTCTACCTCCTATATTCATAACCGACACCTTTTTTTAATCTATTATCTTTGTTTTGCAGGTTTTAGATTCACTTGTATTTTCATTATGTTTGTATTTGATCTAATTTAGTTTTAATTGTAAGTATGATGCTCTCTCTTTTCTTCTTTTTGTATTCGTGTATATATTCTCTTATATATTCGTAGTTGATTTTTCATGTTTCTTAATTTGTTTTTCATCCATGTCAAAATATTGTTTTACTAGGGATTGCCCACGCGTTGCGTGGGTTTGAAATTTCATTGTAAAAATAAAATTCATTAAAATTTCTTCATATATTTAATGTTACATAAATTTAATGTTTATCGTAAATAATTATCTACCTTAGAAGACTAAGCATTTGTAGAAAATTAATGGATATATATAATGTTATATGAAAAAAGAAACAGGTCATTCATTAATAAAAGTTATAGCATATGGAAGGCATCTTTTTGGTACAAATCTCTAACATGTATGTCTTTATCAATATTCACTACGGTTCCTTAAAAAAAATGATTGGTCGTTTTTTTTCTTGCATCAAACACATATGTAAAAAAAAGAATGATTAGATAAATTGTAGTATGCTTTGCTTTTAGTGAGACATTTGATCTCAACAAAAAATTTGGAATGCATCTTTGTAATTGTTTCATGAGAACTTTGAATCGTACTAAGAGAATAATTGCAGTTTGATTGTATTTTTGTCTCACTCTCTTTATTAATTTGTTGTGATTTTTGTCTTTAACATCAATTCAGTGGTGAAATAAATCTGTTTTCTAGATTCATAATTTGTGTTGGAGTAAAGTTTTTTTTCATAGAGTATTGGTTAAAAGCGTTACTTTGTCTACCACAAATTATTTTAATTGTATTGGTAAATTGGAGTTAAAAGCTGTGAGGACTTAAAAAGAAAAAACAAATATACATTTTTCTAATTAGACTTTTAGCATTCTAATAGTTTTAAAAGTTCTTAAATAATTTCTTAATTTCTCACAATATTTTTTTTTGTTCATTTTACTGCTTTTTATTAATGTTTTTTGTAACTTTTGTTTTAAAATCACAACTATTTATACGGAGACACAGTTTTAGACATTTGTCTTGTTAAAGTTGTTTTTTTTTTAAATTGTTAGGATTAATTGTTAAAGTGATTTTTTTAACAAATAATTTTTTTAATAAACAAATTAGAAAGAAAATGTGAAAAAGAATAGGTGATACATGTCATACATGACTTGAATTTAAGAAAACACCACAATATTATATAAGATATATTTTTCAAACTATTTAAAATTTGCAAAATTTAGAATCATAGTTTTTGGTGAATATCAAAGAATGAAAGAGAATAGTGACTAATTTATATTGTAACTTGTTGTTGAAATGAATTAACATTAATTAGCTATTAAATTGTTAGAATTAATTGTCAAAATTAAAAAAAAAAAAAAAAAAAAATTAAAAATGTCAAATGTCAAAAAAGTAGATGACACATGACAACCTCTCATGGCTTGAAGTTTTGGGAACCTTAAAATATTATATAAGATATGGTATTTCATAATTATTTCTGTTTTGAAGAGTTTAAAACATCATTTCTTCCTTTCTGATATAGACCGCAAACAGTCTTTACACAAAGAAGAGGAAAAACATAAAACAATAAAACGACATTGTACCCAAATAATTAATACATATCCCCAAAGAAAACTGAAATTGATTTAAAAGGAGTGGTACCAAAAGAAAATGACAAAACGAAATCGATAAAATTCGATTGCTTATTTAAGAATTGCAGTTACTGTTTTTCAGTAATATGAAGGTGGGGGTGAGCTTTTGTACTCAGTTTTTGGAGATGGTGAATACGATGGTGGAGGTGGGGAACTGTAAACATACGGTGGTGGAGGAGACTTGTAGTACACCTTAGGGGAAGGTGAGTAGTAAGGTGGTGGAGGAGAACTGTAAACGTAAGGTGGTGGAGGAGACTTGTAGTACACCTTAGGGGAAGGAGAGTAGTATGGTGGTGGAGGAGAACTGTAGACGTAAGGTGGAGGAGGAGACTTGTAGTACACCTTAGGAGAAGGTGAGTAGTATGGTGGTGGTGGAGAACTGTAGACATAAGGTGGTGGGGGTGACTTGTATACAACCTTAGGGGATGGAGTATAACATGGAGGAGGTGGTGGACAGACGCATACATGAGGATGTGGTGGAGATTTGTAGTAGACCTTAGGGGAAGGGGAGTAGTATGGTGGAGGTGGAGAACTGTAGACGTATGGTGGAGGAGGAGATTTGTAGTAGACCTTAGGGGAAGGGGAGTAGTATGGTGGTGGTGGGAAACTGTAGACGTATGGTGGAGGAGGAGATTTGTAGTAGACCTTAGGGGAAGGGGAGTAGTATGGTGGTGGTGGGGAGTTGTAGACGTATGGTGGAGGAGGTGATTTGTAGTATACCTTAGGAGAAGGTGAGTAGTATGGTGGTGGTGGGGAACTGTAGACGTATGGTGGAGGAGGAGATTTGTAGTAGACCTTAGGGGAAGGGGAGTAGTATGGTGGTGGTGGGGAGCTGTAGACATATGGTGGAGGAGGAGATTTGTAGTAGACCTTAGGGGAAGGGGCGTAGTATGGTGGTGGTGGGGAGCTGTACACGTATGGTGGTGGAGGAGATTTGTAGTATACCTTAGGGGAAGGGGAGTAGTATGGTGGTGGTGGGGAGCTGTACACGTATGGTGGTGGTGGAGATTTGTAGTAGACCTTAGGGGAAGGTGAGTAGTATGGTGGTGGTGGGGAGCTGTAGACGTATGGTGGTGGAGGAGATTTGTAGTAGACCTTAGGGGAAGGGGCGTAGTATGGTGGTGGTGGGGAGCTGTACACGTATGGTGGTGGTGGAGATTTGTAGTAGACCTTAGGGGAAGGTGAGTAGTATGGTGTTGGTGGGGAGCTGTAGACGTATGGTGGTGGAGGAGACTTGTAGTCCACCTTAGGGGATGGAGAGTAGTACGGTGGTGGTGGAGAGCTGTAGACGTATGGTGGTGGAGGAGACTTGTAGTCCACCTTAGGGGATGGTGAGTAGTACGGTGGTGGTGGGGAGCTGTAGACGTATGGTGGTGGAGGAGACTTGTAGTCCACCTTAGGGGATGGGGAGTAGTACGGTGGTGGTGGGGAGCTGTAGACGTATGGTGGTGGAGGAGACTTGTAGTCCACCTTAGGGGATGGGGAGTAGTACGGTGGTGGTGGGGAGCTGTAGACGTATGGTGGTGGAGGAGACTTGTAGTCCACCTTAGGGGATGGAGAGTAGTACGGTGGTGGTGGAGAGCTGTAGACGTATGGTGGTGGAGGAGACTTGTAGTCCACCTTAGGGGATGGTGAGTAGTACGGTGGTGGTGGAGAGCTGTAGACGTATGGTGGTGGAGGAGATTTGTAGTAGACCTTAGGGGAAGGGGCGTAGTATGGTGGTGGTGGGGAGCTGTACACGTATGGTGGTGGTGGAGATTTGTAGTAGACCTTAGGGGAAGGTGAGTAGTATGGTGTTGGTGGGGAGCTGTAGACGTATGGTGGTGGAGGAGACTTGTAGTCCACCTTAGGAGATGGTGAGTAGTACGGTGGTGGTGGAGAACTGTAGACGTATGGTGGTGGAGGAGACTTGTAGTCCACCTTAGGAGATGGTGAGTAGTACGGTGGTGGTGGAGAACTGTAGACGTATGGTGGTGGAGGAGACTTGTAGTCCACCTTAGGAGATGGTGAGTAGTACGGTGGTGGTGGAGAACTGTAAACATATGGTGGTGGGGGAGACGTGTACTCAACCTTAGGCGATGGTGAGTAGTACGGTGGTGGTGGAGAACTGTAGACATATGGTGGTGGGGGAGACTTGTAATCCACCTTAGGCGATGGGGAGTAATATGGTGGTGGTGGGGAAGTGTAGACCGAAGGTAGTGGAGGAGTCGTGTATTCTACCTCAGGAAGTGAATAAGATGGTGTTGGTGGTGAGCTATATGTGTATGGCTCATATGCAGCAACCATTGTTGCCATGATGATAACTCCTAGAGCGTAAGTGAGATGGGCTGAAGACCCCATCCTAGAAGATCTCATTGTTACTTTAGTGTTTCTCGTTTTGGTTTGTGTTGTGTTGTAAGGAAGGTGTCATGGGTTTATATAGCAAAGTTTTTCTCTGTATCCAGCGTTGCTATTAGTTTTATTTCTCCATGTTGTTTTGGACTACATCCAACTAAATCGTGGAAGCATGTCTACACGATACTAGTGTGAGACGTGCAAGAACGTTTAGTGACCCTTATTGATCCACTTCCCATTTTTTATTCACCTTCATAAAAAGTTTTGCATCTCATTAATGCATCATTTTGGTCATCATAAATAAATAGGTAGAAACGAAATGTTTAGAACAATTTTCCAAAAAAAAGATAAAAGGCAACGAATACGTTTAAGAAACGCATTATTTATTTATGAAATGACAACATCATAAACAATATTAAAAAATATTTGAATAACACAAACTATATATATAAATATTAAATAACAAAGCTAAAATTATAAAAATTTCTTTTTTTTTAACCAACAAACATAGTGTTTCATAATTTATTGTTTTTAATCTATAAAAGTATTAAATACATCTCGACTTCCAGAATCTTTAATTATTACGTTATTAACAAATGTTCGTCGCATTTCTATAACGTTTATGTCGTGTTCCAAATTGAGATTTTTAGAAAACGAATTTCCGTCGCATTTTCAAAATGAAATCAAATTTTCCGTTGAGTTTCCAAAGTTCTTTTTTAGGAAACATATTTCCATAGAACTTCCAAAAATTTCGGTTTCCAAAATGGAAAACGCATATTGGACGGAGTTTCGTGCAACCTAAGAAATTGTGCGTTGTTTAAATATTATAACATTATTAAATATTGAACTTTCATATATCATTGGTAAATAAAACATAATTCCACTATTAAATATTTAAGTTTCATATATCACTAGTAAAAATCGAAACTCAAACGTAAGCTTCAAGTCTTGAATTTGATATGACTGTATGTTAATAAATTTGATCGATGATATCTATACAGGAAAAACGATTCTACACCAGAAGAGCATATATATCCTTAACTATATTTTTGAGAAACAAGCCTAGCACGTTTAGATATACTGTATTAACATTAGTCAATATTAGTATATTGAACTTACACTTACCAATTAAAAACTCATTGCTAAGTTTCTATGCGTTGACATCATCGAATAAAGAGGTTAGTTTATGTCCAAATAACGGATCTTGTAAATGCTCACACGTCTTAATAGAAAGATGTTGAGTAAGACGAAGTGTTCAACAGGATGAAATAGATTGAAATTTGCCACAATCTTGGTCTCTCTCAACAAAAATAAAATGAAATCAACAAAATTCAATAGATTTTTCTCATGGAGGCAAGAATCTTTGTTCCCAAATTGAAATAGAGACATAAAATGACAAGTGCTGTAATATGTATAAATAGTAATTTATAGAAAGACAACGAACATTTGCATCGCAGAGCATCATTTCAAGTGATTCACCATATTTCGAAGTATATTTTCAAACCTACGATTGAATTGACTAGAGACATTATTGCTTTCTTTTTCTGAAGTCATTCGTAAATGTTGAAGTTTTTTTTTGTGATCCTAGTGTTTATGATTAATATTGCTTCATATAGGGAAGGAAATATAATATTTTTCCACAATTAATTTTCCGTAAAAAGTTAGGCACATTCTCAAGCGAAGATTTGGTAAGAAACACATTCATGCATCAAATCTAATCTCCTGCAGTATTTGGTGTAAGTCAATCCAAGCAAAGATTTATTCATGATCAAACAAGCTACAAAAGATATAAAATAGATTGAAATTAAAATAGCTCATTAGAGCTCTATTAAGAACAAGAAGCTAAAAAAAAAGCTAAAAAAAGATATAAGCGTTAGATTGTCATCAAGATTAGTAATACATTGATTCAAGGGTTGGCTGTGTCCCCCTCTATAAGTGCCACTAATATGATTTGCCTCCTAACATTTTCCTCTTCATTTTACTATACAAACTACGTAAATCGATCAAAAAATTACATAAACTAATTATCTTTTTGAAATTGAGCAAATGAAATTGGTTTAGCTAATTTTTAAACTAAAACACGGTTAAGTAAACCAAAATCGCGTTTTAGAAATCCGATAAGTATATATGCTATTCGTGCCCCTAAAAGTACAACAAGAACAATGTCCTCCGAGACTTACTTTTTTGTTTTATTTCACAAATAAATTAAACTGATCATAAAAATATATAAACTTCTTTATCTCTTTACCAAATAAAAATGGGTTCGCTAATTTTAAAATTAATTAAACCGTAATTGCGTTTTAGGAGTCACGATTAACCGAACCGAAATATATTTTCTGTCATCGCATCTTCTTCCCAATTGGTCATTTGACTGGACGAGATGAAGTTTCCTTCGCAAAGACTCTTTAACACTCAAGTCAAGCCATCGCACAAAAGATGATTTAATTAGAAGGTGAGAGTTTCGTTGTCTGTGAATACAAATTCAACGGTCACATACCGATAAATGTTGCGAGTAGGCCCGGCCCAGAGGGGAGGCAGGCTAGGCAATGGCCTAGGGTCATCATTTTTTTTTGTTAATTTTTGGGCCATATTTTTTGTATTTAAGCTAATTTATGAGCCACATTTTTGTAAAAAAGTTATTTAAACTACATACAAGAAATATTTTGGGCCATAAATAAAAATGTTTTGGACCATTAAAATAAAATATATATGAGTTTATGAACTATTATATTTTTATAGGTTAATATTTTAACAAATAAATAAATAATAATAATTTTAATTATTTTTTTGCCTTGGGCCACATATTTGGTTGGACCGGCCCTGGTTGCTAGCCACTAGGGTTCAAAATCTCCACCTTCATCTCCATTAACTCTTGAACCGGTAGGTAGTGAAACAATGGGCTTTACACTACCCTTTCTCTCGCTGAGGACCTTTTGGTCCCAAACCCCATTTCCTATTTATTTTCAACAAACCAAAACTTCATAAATGCTAATTTTTTGTTAGAGAAACAAAAATAAACCGAGAGACAAAAAAATATGATTCTCATAGTTATAAAAAACTTAATTATATTGAAGGATTTGTAATGTGTGGTTATCGATGTAAAGAACAAGATAATAATCAAAGCTATTAAACGAACGACGAACATTTTGGTTTTTCACCTATGGAAACAGAGGAACAATGTCGTTCACAGTTTGCAAGCTATACCTCCTCTGGTCGTCTTCAAAAACATTGACTGCGATGTTCGAAACATCATCAACGATCGAAGGCACAAGAAACATTGGAGAAATCTAATGTCCACTTGGATTAGATAATCACAACCCAAATCTTTTCCAAATCAATCTTAACCTTGTTTTTATACTTTTTTTGCCAAAGTTATTTTAATGTAGGTAGCTCTCATGTAATACCTAAACACTTCATTTTTTAATAACATTAACATTCTTAGCAAAAAAACGATAAGACATTTTTGGGATCTTTTGCTGGTCTAAACTCTTAAGTTTGATAATTTATGTAGTTTGTAAATGTAAAGTCGAGTATATATATGTAGAGAACATGAACTAAGGAGTAGTTGTGTTTACGTAGTTAATATCGAATTTTGCCTAAAAAGGATATTGATTTAGATATTCATTAGTTACGTTTACTAGTAGACTTATATGCTTGTTTACAGGTCCGACCCAAACTTAAAATACACTAGGTACAAATTTGTAAAAAATCCCTTATAATTTAACAAATTTTACTTATAATTTAACAAATTCTATGAAAAAGGCCCTAAACTTTTTTTAAAGCAATAAAACCCAACAAAAAAATAATTGCACTTGGTGCATTTGCTCATTTTGCACCATGTCATAACCGGACCTGCTTGTTTGTAGAAGATGTTATTATCTTGACTCTTGGGTTTCTTGTATAAATCTGAATTGGTCCAACTTGGTTTTTCTCCTATCTATAATATATAATACGTCGTGTTTAGAACAAGTTAAGTACAAAAAAGACCAAGACCAACAAAAATATGTTATTTTATAACAAAAGCAACAAAAAAAAACATTTTTCTGTTGTTCTCTTCGTTATGAATAGGATGCTGTTATGGATGGAGTAAAATTCTTCATTCAAAGTATTTATTTTGATAAATTATATCAACTAGGGTTGGACTCGCGCGTTGCGCGAGTTTGGCTTCTTTTGATATTTTTGTGTTATTTTCCTATGTTTTCTATCAATATCATATATAACATGAATTAGTAAATATTTTATGTTAGTATATATATTTTACATTTTTTACACATTATAATATCATATTTTCAATTATTAATTTGTCATTATAATAGCTGTTTAGTTTTTGAAAACTTATTATTTTATCTATTATTGCATAATAAATTCATCCAATCTTCAAACAAATTCTAAATATAACCAATATATTTACTTTTGTCATTTTTTCACAAAACACTAATACAATTATAGATAGTTAATTTATACATAATTTTTTTTTACGTTTTCTTAAACATTTCGAAAATAGTTTTTGTTTCTCTACATTTTTAAAATCATTGATTCAAATATTGAATTACATAAGCTCGCCGGGGAATGCCTTTTTGTAGAACTACGTACATTTTTACATAAAGATCACAAATTATTTTCTTATTTTAGTGAAATCGTTCCATATCCTTTAGTGAAATCATACATTCTCTTTTTTTTTAACAATCGGCTAAAACTCAATTACGATACTTCAATAATTAACATCATTGAATCTATTTTTTCTTTGATTATTTTTTATTAACATTTCTATTCAGCGCTCTTATATATAAATTCGTAATATTTTGATTATTTTCTAATGACCATATAAAGAAAAGTAATTCATTATTCTAATTTTTAATTCGAACATAAATACTCAAATAATCCTAAAATATGGTTCGTATGATGAATTTATTAAACTTAACGACGAAAATTTGATTTAACTATTTACAATTTTATGTTACTTTGTTTACTTATTTTTAGTAGAACATAACTCAAGCAATGCGTGATTTTTTTGTCTTCCACCAATTTATACCTTGTATCTTTAAAATAATAGTATTATAACACTTTCATATTTTTCTTTCATACTTCCATAAAATCATATAACATTATAAATAAAATCGTATATCCTAAATTTTCATCTTATTATCTCATCTTTAATTAGATGGTTCAGTATCCTTTTAGTGAAATAATATATATTCTTTATCTTTAGATCAACAACTTCTTATATTAACACGTTCATCCCTCATTGGTTCAAATATGTTCATGTATTTCTTTAACGAATAGGTGTAAGTGCGTCCATGACCAAAAAAAACCCAATAGCCTCTTAACAATTTTCTGACACTCAAGATTCTTTTTTTTTGATGTCGCTAATATCTTTATTCACTTTTTCTTATACGTATATTCATTTTACATATTTCCAATTTTTGAAATTGAATATATAAACTTTTATCGTTATCATAAATTCATAGTAAATACTCAAATATTAATTTCTACTTTTAGTAATTTATTGACTTATTTTTCGTTTTTTAATTTAATTAAAAAATTAGTAGCTATAAGTAACAATAAATATACATAAACATGAACTAAATGAACTTAAAACTAAAATTAATTGCTTAAATATTTTTTGCCTATGTGGACACCTTAGATGGAGAGAGGACTCCCTAATTATATATATGATTTTGACTAATCTCTCGAACAAATTTAACTTTCTCGTATCTCCTTGAGTCGTTCAATGCGTCAAAGAGAATTCATGATTTCTTTCCTATTTTTAGCTGAATGCAACTGGCAAAGTTTCACGTACATATGTGATTACTTGTAGACCGATGTAGCTTATTTTGCGAGAACAACTTAAAACAAGATGCAGAGTTATGATCTCATTTGTGTAATGAATGGTCAAGTTGCAGAAAAATATGGGTTTCAAATGTTTGTATTTAAGTCTAATATTTTCATCTGTTTTTTGGCATCTATTTGTTCAAGTCTTATTACAATTAAAAGAATTTGGGTTCACATTGATCAAGTCTTATACATTTTATATTGAGACGTGTAGGATAACTTCATATGGGATCTTAGATATTTCTTCCATTGGTACTTCAAGCCGATCTTAATTATTCAACATTTTTGGATTTTTTACTAACGAAAGATTTTTTTTTTTGCTAAAAATGTAAATATTTCATTAAAATGAAATTTGTTTAGGTTTACAAGAACATTATAAACCTATAGCATGGTTCCAAGGCAAAAAAAAGTAAAAACATGGAAACCATAATTCATTAAGATTTTCAATCCGTCAACTCAACACAAGCCAACGACTAGTGGAACTCGACGAAGTGATAACGATGCCAATTGTTCTTCCTGAAAATGAGTGTCGAGAAGAAGAAGCGCAGGCTACCGAAGAGGTGAAATTGGCCAGACTCGTTACACTAGAAGCCTTTCCATGGCAATCCAAAGTTGAGTCGTCAACGGCTAGATCCTTAAGCCCTCAACACATCCTCCCTCGCGAATGTGGAACAACTTGAACCACGCATCCATGAGCTAACACAAAGAAGAGATCACCCTAACCAAAAAGGTGAACATTGTAAAGCTCACTCTATCAAGTATTAAAAGCAGATAGTACAGAGCTAGATAAGACTAAGAAAACAACAATGAACACCACTTAGCCCTACTAGCTCCTCTAGGCCAATGAGCAACCGTATTCAATCAAACGCTTAGAAAACGCAAACAACAACTACACTACAACCTCAGCAAGACACAACAAACACCAGGCCGAGAATCAACCACATAAGCATGATAAAAGTGAAGCAAGCCCTAGGAAACTTTACCAAACACCACCGGTGAAAGCGCCATAACATTCTATACTTCACCTAAGGGAGTGACAATGGATCAGAGCCTCAACAAAGAAGAATTCTCACATCCGAGAAGCCACAGTGACCAAACAACAGTGGGTTCTAATGCTGTCCTCAACCAGAACGGCCACTTCAACGGACCCATCAACAGATGAAGAGGCTGCGAGAACCATAACCACACCACACTGACCTGCAACAAGTCTTCTCATGATTGGCTTAAGAGAGCGAGGAACCAACAGCCGCCACAGAGGGAAAACCAACCACCAAAGTGGTGAAGCTAATCACCTCAACCACTGGAAAACTCTTTAAACACAACCGAAAGTGACTACAACGAACCCTCAGGTGGAGACAGAGGCTACACTCAAAGAGCCACAACCGTCCTCGTAGATGTAGAAACAATTGGAGATACAGCCCAAAGCCACCGGAAAAGAGGATCGAAGCGCGACGGAGTTTCCAAGCTAACCTGGAAAGAGACGAACCCGATAAGGACGGAAAGCTTAAAACAACTAGTAGATACCGCTCCACTGCTGATCGAAACCAAATCCGTCAACGGAATCGTGAGGGAAGGGAGAGATCTAACACGGAGATCCTCGCCGGTCGAGAATCGTGAGGCTAGATTTGGGATCTAGCTAATCCCCGCAAGAGAAGAGCACCAACGACCAGCCACCCAACACTACGGAGAGATCCCAACCATCTAAGGCATGGCCGTCACGAGCGACGGTTCACCAACCCATGATAGATTGACGAGAGTAAGAACACAAAGGTATTTGAGAAGAATTATATTAGACTCTCATAAGAATTATGTTAAAAGAAGCATAGCCTTATATAGAGATTGAATAACCTAATTTCCTAAACTAATATGGAAATAGTATATTAGAGATAATGATCTATTTTCTATTCTCATATATTCTTATATATCTTGAGAATATATTTATATTTATCATAATCTAATTAGGTCGTTCTCATCGATCTCCCAATACCCTCCCGCAAGCTCATACGTGTAGCACGTGTGAGATTGGACAAGTCTTCATAATATCGGCAATATCAAGCTGTAGAAGTAGTAGTAGTTGGAGTAGTGCTTGAAGCGATGCTCGAAGTAGTGGTTGAAGTAGTTGTAGAAGTAATGACCTCGTCCATGATTTGTACCAAAAGAAGAAATCAAGCACAACGATGGTGTTGATGTTGTATAGTAGAGATTAAGGCGGCGACTTTGAGAAACGCCGGCTACACATGTAGAAGGATCATAACCAGTTTGTAGCCATCAATAAATTGACTTTTACAAGTAACTAATAAATATCGTAGTAGAAGACATCTCTAAGAAAACAAGCTTCATTAATCAAAGATGATTAGAGCCAAGAGATTTAAAAATAGTTATTATGCCAAGAGGCATGTAGGATAGGCAACAAGTTTGGAGGTTTGGTTCGTTGATATAAGGTTTTGTAGAATGATTATTTTTGGCACACAAACCCAGAGAAAACATAGAATAGACAAAAGATACCGAGAGGCAAAACGAAGAAAAAGATGCGAAGCTTGTGTTAGAAGCAAGCAACGTTAGGTCAAAGAAAAAAATAAGATTTTGGATGAAAGAAATTTTAATGGTAGAAGGATTTGTAGTAGTAGGCGGAAGCGAAAAAAAATCGAAGAAGAAGAAGAAGAATTATAAGAACATGATGATGGTGAGAAAAAGAATCTAGGTCAAAGATCTTTTAGGCTCGATACCATGATAGATTGATGAGAGTAAGAACACAAAGGTATTTGGGAAGAATTATATTAGACTCTCATAAGAATTATGTTAAAAGAAGCATAGCCTTATATAGAGTTTGAATAACCTAATTTCCTAAACTAATATGGAAATAGTATATTAGAAATAATGATCTATTTTCTATTCTCATATATTCTTATATATCTTGAGAATATATTTATATTTATCATAATCTAATTAGGTCGATCTCATCGATCTCCCAATAACCCACTTGCCGCGAAACGCAGGACAGATCACACAAATCTGAGAGAATCAAGTGCCAAGGACCCGAGAATTGAAGACAATGGTGGCCCTCTCACGGTACCGGACACAGCCGGCGGCCGGAGAGGCGAGCAGATGTTACCGGCGGAAAGAAATTCGGTTGTGTGTTGAGAGAAGAATCGTCACGCGTGTGAGATGCACGCGCCCGATCCTCAGTATCGGTTTACTAACGAAAGATTTTCATGTTTAAATTAATTAAGCTCACTTGAACTTGGAACTTGGAACTTGGAACTTGGACTTTAGGTTGGACCAGTTCAGAGAAGACTTGATTTCATTTTTAAAGGAAACTTGAAATCAACACCGTAACGTGAGCTCATTCCCTCTATATATATATATATATGCACAAGTTTACATTTTGAAATTCATAGTTCTAAGTTTCTAACGTTTAACTTCTAATCAATGTACAAAATGTATAACGTTTTGGTTTGCTTACTAACTTTGATTTTTCTCTTGCTCTCCGGTTTATCAAACACATCATTAGCCCGGGTACAACTCGGATCTCCAACCCCAAGTAAGATTATGTTTTATTCCCAATTACAATATACGAGAAACCCCATTTGGCTTGGTTCTAGATTTATAGTTCGAAATTTCCGTCTATAAAATAGATTTTTTTTGTAGAACCGACTACCATTCAAACAAAAATTATATATTTTTATATATTTAAACCATTTCTTTTATTTTTCACTAATGTTCCCTATTTGATTTTCCGGGTTTAAACATTTTCTATTTACATATAAGAAAGAGAGAGAAAATATTAATCATTTTATTTAATTTTCGTTTCAATTTTTCAAATAGATTTTGTTACTAGATATATGTTAGAATATTTGACGTTAAAGATATTTGAACATCACTTTTTATCAATTAGTTTTGAGTTAGGAGTTATTCTGACTAGGGTTAGACTCGCCCGTTGGGCGAGTTTTGTTTCTTTTGATGTTCTTATGTTATTTTCCTATGTTTGAAAACTATATCATATATAACGTGTACTGCAAAGTATTTATGTTAGTATATATCTTTTACATTCATTAACATATTGTAATATCATATGTTCAATCATTAATTTGAGTGTGAAATTTTTTTTTTTTTGAAATTCTTCCAATTTGGCATTTGATTTTAAATAAATAATTTTTAGTTTCTAAAAACTTATTATTTTATTTTTAGTTGCTTCTATCTTAACCATATTTTAATCATAATCGCGTTACATGCATAATAATATATTTACTTTTTCTTAAACACTTTAAAAGTATTTTTTTCCTAGATTTTAGTGTTAAAAGCATTGATTCAAATATTGAATTATCAAATAGGTAATTTTTTTGGATCATGGTGTATACGTACACTTTTACATAAAAATCATATAGCATTCTCCCTATATTTTGTTGTATAATTCATGAATAACGCGACCATTCATTTTTTTAACTTTATATATATCAGAACTCAAGATTATTTATTTATTTTAAATTATGGTATTGCAACGTTTTCAATTTTTCTTTTATACTTCCAAAAACTCAATTATATTGAATAATTTTTATTTTTTTTTGGACAAATCCTATATTCCAAATTTTTACTTTACTTTCTCCTGAATTTTTTTGATATCCTTTAGTGAAATCATATATCCTATTTCTCATTAAACCTTCAGCCTCATAGCAATCGGCGGAAGCTCAATTATGATACCTTAATAATTGAATCATTTAATCTATTTTTGTTTGATTATATCTCATATCGTTTATTTACATTTTTATTCATTGCTTTTATATGTAAACTCATAATTTTTTGATTATTTTCTAATGAATTTTATTATAAATGATATATATTCATTATTGTATTTTTAGTTTATAAAATAAAATACTCAAATAATCCTAAAACATCGCTCGCGTGATACATGAGTTTTATAATTTTATTAACTTAACGACAAAATTTTGATTTTACCATTTACAGTGTATACCTCTTATCTTTCAAATAATAGTATTATAACACTTTCAAATTTGTCTTTCATCCTTCCATAAAATTCAAATATAAAATAATGAAAAAATTGTATATTCCAAATTATCATCTTATTATCTCATCTTTACTAAGATGGTTGAGTAGCTTTTTAGTGAAATAATATATATTTTTTTTTGTAGATTGACAACTTCTTAACAATTGTTTGACACTGAATTATTTAGGGGTTTTTTTCTTTGATTATTTGATGTCGTTTATAATTTTATCCATTTGTTCTTATATGTATATTTATTTTACATATTTCCAATTTCTTAAACTGATTATATATATAAAAACTTTTAAGCAAGAAGGTCAACCCGTTGCTTAGAATTTAACATTATATTTATTTTACTTGTTTAACATATTTTTTACTTACTTGTTTAAACTCTACATATATTTACTGATTTTCGTTTTTTTAATTTAATTAAAAAGTGTAGTAGTTATTAGTAACAATAAATATACATAAACGACATCATCTTTAGTGAGATGGTTCAGTATCCTTGTAGTGAAACAATATATATTATTTCTCTTTAGATCAACAACATCTTAACAATCGTTTGACATTCAAATTATTTAAATTTGTTTTATTTGATTCTTTGATGTTGTTTATATTTTTATTCATTTGTTTTTCTAATTTTTGAAACTGAATATATAAACTTGTATTGTTATCATAAAATCCATTTATTGTTGAAATTATATTTACAACAATAAAATACTCAAATTAATTTTACATGTACTACTTTTAGCTATTTATTGACTTATTTTCGTATTTTATATTTAATTAGATTTTTTTTACCTATAAGTAAGAATAAATATACATAAACATGAATTAAATGACACTTAAATTTAAAATTAATTGTAAAAAAATAATTTGCCTATGTGGACACCTTAGATGAAGAGAGGAGTTAGCTATTATATATATGATTTAAAATATACTAATTAATTTAGTTAAATTGTTCAAAGTTGATTAGAAAACTGTTGTGTTTTTTTGGGAACAAAATAGGAGAATGGGGTTGGAATCAAAAAGTGATCAACGAGATCAAGACTGAAGCAGATGGAAGTTGTTCACGCCACGCTGGAGGTACTGCACGAAAGAAACCAAGCTCACGGAAACATTGTCCTAAACCCTAGCGCCAATTGTGTTTTAGATTTGAGTTTATTTGTTTTAGTTTCATATTGGCATTGTATGCTTTTGTAACCGATTACCGATTTTAATTAAATGAAATTTTTTGTTGTCCAAAAAAACTATAATAAAACATAATATACAAGATTCCATATATGTAATATTTTTTTTCATTTTTATTAACTTCTTCGTGAAGATATAATAAGAATGAAACATTTCTTGAGACCTAAGTAGAATTACTTATGCTATTATGGAAAAGACTGTCCAATCATTGAGTGTAATCTTTTGTAGAAATGCTAAGAAACACAAAACTATCTATTCTTTGATTGTAGCGTCTCTAGAGCAGTCTGGCAAGAGACAACATCAAAGCTTCCATAATCGGAATACACCACCAACTGGCATCAGCTTGTGACTTACTTTCTTAACCTCTGCTCCATTCAAAGGATCTCTTCTTGATCCGATATGCTTTTCAACCACATTATATACCCATATGGTATTAGCATAATCAAAGGAGAAATGGAGATATAGCACAACCGCCACCGACTATTATCAAGCTCTTAGACAAAACAGTCAAGAATATGATCAGCTCAATACGTAGAGAGGGAAACTATGCTAACGCGGAGGTCATGCAGTGTTGGCTCCTAACTCGTAACTCGTTAGGAGATTCTCATCTTTCAAAAATTATTAGTTTGTTGTCATTTCTCTTTTAAACTTACGAAGCATTTATTATACCAAAACATTTGATTGAATAAAAATGTACATTCATTATAAAAACACCTCAAAGCTCAAAATGTACAAAACAAAAAAAAGTGATGGAAATCATAGTATTAGCCTATTAGGGTATATATAAAATATCCATATTTAAAGTAAAAATACATGATCAGATTCATATCAAAAATAAAATGAAAACCATTATGAAATTTACTCAAAACACATTGAAAACCTATGTTGCATGGAATCGAAAACGGGTACGTGGAAGCGATTTTTTTGAAAAAATTAGGAAGCGGGTACGTTTTTGAAGCGTAAAACTAAACCAAATATATATATATATATATATATATATACTTTTTAACATTCAAAACTAAACCAAATTGAAAAACTTCGTTTACATATTGGATCATAAACCCAATACATAAAAGTATTAAGTAACTTAACTATAATAAACAACCCATAATACTAAAATCAAGGATTTAGACTATCATATTCATGTTGGTTTTCATTTGCTCCATCAAATAAAATTGCCTCCAATTATGGTTTGTCGACGGAAATATCTTCAAACTCATAACTTTCAAGAATAGTTTCATTACATATAGTATGAAATATATCATGTTCTTCTACGAGATTGCCGAGAGATACATTGGAAGCTTAAAGAGTCATTTTACAGAGATTGTGAGCGAAATCATAATCGTTCTTAATTCTTAGTGACTAGGGATGTGATGATTCATATCTTTTAGATGTTTTTATCTCTAAGTTATAAAAATATCAAAACAATTTTTAAGTTTTCTAATATTTAATTTTTTTCATCAAAAATGAAAAGAAGTTCCATCGCGATTCTAAAATGGAATCAGACGCTTCCAAGGCGCTTCCAAATAGGAATCGGACGCTTCCAAGGCGCTTCCAAAATGGTAATTTTGGAATCGCAATTCCACGACGAATCCAAGAGATTCTAATTTCGATTCCGATTCTGAAGCGTGAAACGTCATAAAATAGAATTTTCATGCAACCTAATTGAAAACTAGTTCACAACCACAAATAATCAATAATTAAGAAATTCGAGTGAAACTCCAAAAATAAAATTCGTTATCTATTTAGAACAAAAGCTACCAATGAGTGTAAAACCCTCTCATGAGTGACTCATCTGATTAAATTGACGAAAATACCCCTACCACTAAAATTTAACACGCATCCCCAACATGGATCTGATTCTGCAGCTACAGTTTCACGGCGCGTCTTCTTCCTCACTCTCTCTTCTTCCGAGACTCAAATCAATCACTCGAAGAAGAAGCTACTCTCGCTCTATTCGACGGGAGATGCCTAGTTCTTCTTCTGAAACTCTTACGGCTTCTCGCGTCGGTTGTGGCGGAGGAGGTGGAGGTGGTGTTGGTGGTGTAGGAGCTGATAATGCTTCTGTAGCTAATTTCAAATTGAACGAATCAACTTTCCTTGCTTCTCTTATGCCTAAGAAAGAAATCCGTGCTGATTGCTTCGTTGAAGCTTATCCTGAATACGACGGTCGTGGCGTTGTTATCGCTATCTTCGGTACTCTCTCTTCTCTTATGTAGTTATCATCGCTTGAAATTCTGATTGAGGAATTGATGAAATGAGTTTTGTGTGTTTTGTAGATTCTGGATTTGATCCTTCTGCTGCTGGATTGCATGTGACTACTGATGGGAAACCGAAGGTTTTGGACGTCATTGATTGGTATATTTGTGAATTGAATTGGATTTTTTGGATATGGTGTTTGTTGTTTGTTTGAGTGATTTTGATCTGATGGTGTTTGTTTTAATCGTTTAGTACTGGAAGTGGTGATATAGATACATCTACTGTGGTGAAAGCTGATGAAGATGGTCTTATTCGCGGAGCGTCAGGTTGGTGATTTGATTTAGAAAGAGATATTTATGATTCTATGCTAGATTGTATTTTTTCTTGTGTTGTCTTGTTAATTCTCTAGCTGAGATATACGTTGATGATTTCTTTTGTTTAAACACAATACAGGGGCGCCTTTGGTTGTTAATTCTTCGTGGAAAAACCCCACTGGAGAGTGGCGTGTAGGTTGCAAGTTGGTTTACCAGCTATTTACTGATGACTTGACTTCTCGTGTGAAGGTAGCGATTATAGTTGTGATATTCTTTTGGCTATTGGATGACTTACGTCTAATCTTGAAATCTTGCACCAATTCTTTATGGATCTGGTCTGCAATCCCATTGTCTAAGACTTCTATCTGTTTTGTCGTCACACAGAAAGAGAGAAAGAAAAATTGGGATGAAAAGAATCAGGAAGAAATAGCAAAGGCTGTAAAGAACCTGTATGATTTTGATCAGGTGATAAGGAGATGCTGAATTTGATTCCCTTTATTGTGGATGTTGCGAGTTAGACAGTAAGATTCAGTTCTATCGTAACCTCATTTGTCATTCTTGCCTCCAGAAGCACAGCAAGGTGGAAGGTGCGAAATTGAAGAAGACCCAAGAAGACCTCCAAAGCAGAGTTGATTTTCTGAAGAAACAAGCTGAGGTAATGTTAGAGACTGTCCTTTATTAGTTCTACTTCTGCATACTTGTTCGCTGTTTTCTTGAATCTGTGCTGTAAATGCATTGTTTTACTGTAGAAATATGAAGACAAGGGGCCTGTTATTGATGCTGTTGTGTGGCATGATGGAGAAGTATGGAGGGTTGCACTTGATACCCAGAGTCTGGAAGAGGATCCAGATAGTGGGAAACTGGCAGACTTCTCCCCTCTGACTAACTACCGGCAAGTCTTTCTTTAAAGATCGGTTTCTTATTTAAGTTCAGGACTTTTTCGCTTGTGATCACCTTTGTTTTTTTTTAATCTCAATCTAATATGTACATCAGAATTGAGCGAAAGTATGGCGTGTTTAGCCGGCTAGATGCGTGCGCATTTGTTGCGAACATGTATGATGAGGGAAAGGTCCTAAGCATTGTAACTGATAGTTCTCCACATGGCACTCATGTTGCTGGGATAGCTACTGCACACCACCCTGAGGTGCTACCACATTCTTATAAGTTATATATATATAGATAATTTGTTGCAATCAATTAACTTCATTCTATGTTTATGTTAGGAGCACTTGTTAAATGGCGTGGCACCTGGTGCACAAATAATATCTTGCAAAATTGGAGACACGCGGTTAGGGTCAATGGAGACCGGAACTGGCTTGTCACGGGCATTGATAGCTTGCCTGGAGGTAATAATTTCATATAACTGAAAGTAGTATACATACCAGTAGCCGGAAAAATTCATTGAAACTACTTAAAATGTATTCCTTTGGAGTTTGAACAAAACAAGTCATATTTTATCTCTTGAACTACTTTGCAACATCAGCTTGTATGGAAGAATTTCATATCTGTGTGGACTGTTACATGTGACTGCTCTGCATTGACACAAGTCAATACGTTCCGTGTTTTTTTTTGTATATGCTGACTTTTGTTATAATCTTACAGCATAAGTGCGATCTTGTCAACATGAGCTATGGAGAACCAGCATTACTTCCAGACTATGGACGCTTTGTTGATCTTGTTACTGAGGTATCATTCAACCCCTTGTCTCTGTTAGGCAGCACTTATGTGCTTGTGTTTTATGATTTTTGTCTTAAGATGGTTGACATTCTACTATGTTTTAGGCTGTGAACAAGAGACGCCTAATATTTGTAAGCAGTGCTGGCAACAGTGGCCCAGCATTAACAACAGTTGGTGCACCTGGTGGAACAACGTCTAGTATGATTGGTGTTGGTGCATATGTATCTCCTGCAATGGCAGCTGGTGCCCATTCAGTGGTGCAACCTCCCGGAGAGGGGCTTGAGTACACTTGGTAATTTCACCTTTTTTCCTTTCTTTTGATTCATTTTATTGTTAGCTGAAGCTAGCATGAAATAATAATAATTATATTGTAGGTCAAGCCGGGGGCCAACCCCTGATGGAGATCTTGGTGTTTGCATAAGTGCACCTGGTGGGGCTGTTGCTCCTGTTCCTACATGGACGCTTCAAAGACGCATGCTCATGAATGGAACATCGATGGCATCTCCTTCTGCATGTGGAGCCATTGCATTACTTCTAAGTGCCATGAAGGTTTCTCCTTCCACATAATTCTTACCATTTGACATATCCGTTTTTCTTTCCTTACGATTTCAGCTCATTTTTCCGCTGCTGAAATTCTTGCATGCTTCCACAGGCTGAGGGCATCCCAGTTAGCCCGTACAGTGTGAGAAGGGCCCTTGAGAATACATCCGCTCCTGTAGGTGATCTACCTGAAGATAAACTAAGTACTGGACAAGGACTTATGCAAGTTGATAAGTAAGGCTATACCGTGTAATTAGTTTGACACCGTATTGTAAATGGTTAGTTCTAACTTATTTTGTTATGACAGGGCATATGAATACTTGAAAAAGTTTAAGGACTGTCCATGCGTATTTTATCAGATAAAGGTCAATCTCTCCGGAAAAACAAGTACGTAAAAGAAGAATTTGATTTGTTTTTGTTTTTTTATAAGATTTTAAGGTAGAAGTTTATTGGAAACTTGCTTGCTGAATCCTATCCCACACTCTCACTAGAGCTATTTATAAATAGGACAACGGAATGTGTTGTTTTCCATATATGTTTTGCAAATGCACCTTAGTGGTAATATCTATGTGTAGCTGCTAATCGAAAAGGCCTTCCTGCTTTTGGCGGGGAAAAGTTTCCTCAAGATTTTCATTTTACTGTGAAAACAAGTACCTTTCTTTTATGAATATTATGAACTCTATAAACGCAGCTCCAACATCACGAGGCATCTACCTGCGGGAGGCTACCGCTTGCAGACAGTCTACTGAGGTAAGCTATTGCTATATATCACAGGAATATGTTCACTCAGGAGTATGCATAGTAATCTGCTCAAATGCATGCTAACTAAATTCTATATAAAAAGCATTGTCTTCCTACGACAAATCATTATCTTCCTGTTATACAGTCGGAATTTTCCTTTGCAAGCTTTATCTCCTACCAGATGTGTTGCATATGTTGCTTTAAATTTTTTTATCTCTCGTTTCTATTATGTGAAACAAGCATAGTTTTGACTTTCCAGTGGACGGTACAAGTTGAGCCGAAGTTCCATGAAGGCGCAAGTAATTTAAAGGAACTTGTTCCTTTTGAGGAATGTCTTGAGTTGCACTCCACAGATGAAGGAGTTGTACGGGTTCCTGACTATCTCCTTCTTACTCATAACGGACGTAGCTTCAAGTTAGTGTTTTCCAATCCTATTAATTGTTGTTTGTGTTCAGTTTGTTTTTCTTGCCAAGCTATCTCTGTAGTAACATTACATCATCTCTTTTCAGTGTTGTTGTGGACCCGACAAATCTTGGGGATGGTGTCCATTACTTTGAAGTTTATGGGATTGATTGCAAAGCGCCAGAGCGTGGTCCTCTTTTCAGAATCCCAGTAACAATAACAATTCCCAAGACTGTGGCAAATCGACCACCAGTTATTTCATTTCAACAGATGTCTTTCATCTCAGGTTATTGTTTGTGTACTTTGTAATGTGTGGTTCATAAAGCAAACAATTCCTCTGAAACGGCAGTCTTCTTTTATTTATGTTTGATATTTTCTTCGTCAACAATTCCAACTGTAGGCCACATTGAACGAAGATTTATTGAGGTGCCACTTGGAGCAACATGGGCTGAGGCTACCATACGAACTTCGGGGTTTGATACTTCACGTAGATTTTATATCGATACGCTTCAGGTAGGGGACACTTTTAAGGATAGTTCAGTTCTTTGATGCAGCTGGTTCTAATCTTTACTTGATTTGCAGCTTTGCCCGTTGCGAAGGCCTATCAAGTGGGAGAGCGCAACAACTTTCGCATCTCCTTCTGCTAAAAGCTTTGCATTTCCTGTTGTTAGTGGTCAAACGATGGAACTAGCTCTAGCTCAATTCTGGTCCAGTGGTCTTGGAAGTCGTGAACCAACTATCGTTGACTTTGAGGTAGGAATTGAGAATTATACACACACATATTATTTTAGATCATTTTCTCCCCTCTCTTTTTTCCTACTGGTTTCCTGACTTTCCTTTGAGTTCATCATGGTTGTTTATCTCTTGGCCCATGATAATGCATTGCATTTTCTTTCTGCGGTTTGTTATCCTTACCACTTTTTGCCTCTCTTTAGTTGGGTTAGGTCTCTGATTTAGCAATAATCACTCCTGTTTGTGCATCCTCGTTTAGGAATGGTTTTGGAAACGAATTACAGGCGGATATATATAAAAAGTGTTCTGGATCAGTCGTCATGTTGTCACCCTAATGTTATGAACAAGTTTTATATTCGAATATATATTGAGTATATTGTGACTTTTAGAAATGAGTTGATGCAAGTTATTTGTGGTGTTTTAGATTGAATTCCATGGAATTGGTGTTGATAAAGAAGAATTGATACTTGATGGAAGTGAAGCACCAATAAAAGTTGAAGCTGAAGCACTATTGGCATCAGAAAAACTCGTTCCCGTAGCAGTTCTAAATAAGGTACAGTGTATTTAAAGATGGTATCTTCTCCTTCTTCTGTAATTGTTTGTAGAATCGCTTATGGACGGTGTTTTGGTTTAACTGTAGATACGTGTTCCATATCAACCTGTTGATGCACAACTCAAGACTCTAGCAACTGGCCGTGATAGACTCCTGTCGGGCAAACAGATACTAGCATTGACATTAACGTGGGTTATGCTTCTGCTTTCTTCCTGTCGTTGCTTGCCTATCTCTTTATCAATTTTCTTACAGCAATTCTCATCCTTTGTTTATGCAGCTACAAGTTCAAACTAGAAGAGGCAGCTGAAGTGAAACCCTATATACCATTATTGAACAATCGCATATATGACACTAAATTTGAGTCCCAATTTTATATGATCTCAGATGCCAACAAGGTATTCTTCAAACTGGCATCTAAGAGGCTGCGTAGTACAAGTATAGATAAGCTTGTAAATTCTCACTGGGATAGTCAACTAAAAACCTGATACATTTTAAAATGTTAATGAATCCCTTACTCAGTTATGTACTGAGAAGACGCTTTTCTGCTTTCGAGTCTAGCAAATTTGGTGAATTCTTACGTTATAGTAATTTCTTGCCTTAACACGTTGTGCTGACATTCTTTCAGCGTGTATATGCAATGGGGGATGTTTATCCAGAGTCTTCTAAACTTCCCAAGGGTGACTATAAACTTCAGCTGTATCTGAGGTTTGTGCTACATCTTTGATGGTTGCAGTTTGTTTTAAATTCTGAAGAGTAGAGTTTGTACATATTAATCTCTAGGCAGAACTGTTCTTCTATTCTAAAAGCTAATTGCTTCCACCAGGCATGAAAATGTGCAGCTGTTGGAAAAGTTGAAGCAGCTCATTGTGTTTATTGAAAGAAATATGGGGGTAAGTTTGTGACTTACGTTTTACTTTATTTTGCAAAGCTAGATGTCATATTTGTCAGAAAAAAAATAAAGAATGACCAAACAAAGTTTGAGTTTAATATTAGCGTGTTTTCTGATGTCAATATTTTCCTTTTCTTTTTGCAAACATCTATCTTGCTGGTAATGCAGGAAATTCGGCTGAACTTACATTCCGAACCAGATGGTCCGATCACTGGGAATGGTGCCTTTAAGTCCTCTATTCTAATGCCAGGGTACTCTTTTGGCTCATTTACCAGTTTAAAGTTTTCTAGCTGCTGCGTTGGTTGGTCTCTGAACGTGTTTATAACCTCATTTATGACCTTGCAGCGTGAAGGAAGCGTTTTATGTGGGCCCACCAACAAAGGATAAGATACCCAAGGTTTAGTAGATTGTTGAAAGTTATAATTAATATTTTGATGCACATCTATCTAAAATGTACAATTTCAATTTTCACCTGCAGAATACTCCCCAAGGATCTGTGTTGGTTGGAGAAATCTCATATGGGAAATTGTCATTTGATGAAAAAGAAGGGAAGAGTCCAAAGGATAATCCTGTGTCTTATCCGATATCATATGTGGTTCCACCAAATAAGGTATTGTTTGCCTTTTAGCCTAGGCTTGTGATACTTGATGCAGTACCATAGGACAATCTTGCTTCAAGAGCTCGTATTTTGTGTTTAGCTTGATCTATGTTTTTCCTTGTATTCCAATTATTTTGAACATTTTTGTTATTTTGCTCTTTATTCAATAGCCTGAGGAAGATAAGAAGGCAGTTTCTGCTCCAAATAGCTGTAAATCAGTATCAGAACGCTTGGAAGAAGAGGTATTATTTGCAGAAGCATGTTTTCATATTGACTCTTGCTCAACTTTATGGTTAACTGTTCAATTATATAATTCAATCAACTGTTTTGGAACTGTTTTACAAAAGCGCTACTGTTGTAATCAGGTTCGTGACACGAAGATTAAATTTCTTGGGAGCCTAAAACAAGAAACTGAGGAAGAGCGTTCAGAGTGGAAAAAGTTGTGTGCCTGTCTCAAGGTTTGCCAGCTAAAGACTTTTACTTCTTCGTTTTGAATAATGGTTTGAAATTAGTATGCAAATCTGAAGTACTGTTGGACTAACTTGAGCGTATGTTCCTTGGCAGTCTGAATACCCAGACTACACTCCATTGCTTAGTAAGATCTTGGAAGGGTTGCTATCTCGGTCTGATGCTGGGGACAAAATCAACCATTACGAAGAGGTAAAGTTTCAAATGAGTTACTAATCTCAAAACTGTGCACTAATTTATAAAATTACTAATCTCTTGAGCGTTTAAAAATGATTTGGAAATTAGCATGTAAGCTGAAAATCTCTTCTTTTGTTTTTGCAGATTATAGATGCTGCAAACGAAGTAGTATCCAGTGTTGACGTGGACGAGTTAGGAAGATTCTTGCTTCAAAAAAGTGAACCAGAAGACGAGGAAGCAGAGGTGTGATATTCTATTGATTGTGTTTCCTTACGAATTAGAATTAGTATTGATTTATTTACAAGTCTGACAACACCTACTGTTTTATCTCCCAATTAGAATTTGAAGAAGAAAATGGAGATGACACGTGATCAACTGGCAGATGCACTATACCAGAAAGGGTTAGCCTTGGCGAGATTCGAGAATTTGAAGGCAAGACATTATCTCACTTATCTCCTCTCTTACTGTTAATAAAATTTATCTGACTATCACGATAAAGTCGAATAGTGTTAGCTAATATATATTGGCTCTTGCACACCACTCATTTGTTTTCAGGGTGAGAAGGAAGGCGAAGGAGGAGAAGAAAGTGGCCAGAAGGATAAATTCGAAGAGAATTACAAAGAATTGACAAAATGGGTAGATGTGAAATCATCTAAATTCGGTACTCTCACTGTTCTAAGAGAGAAACGGCTCTCACGACTCGGGACCGCATTGAAGGTGAGAACACATACTTTATCTAATCTTTCTAAGTAAAGAAACTGCAAATGATGATCATCTGAAATCACTGACCCACATGACTGACTAATTGATGATAATGATTTTGCAGGTACTTGATGACTTGATCCAAAACGAGAACGAGATAGCGAATAAGAAATTGTACGAACTGAAACTAAGTTTACTGGAGGAATTAGGCTGGAACCATTTGGTTACGTATGAGAAGCAATGGATGCAAGTTCGTTTCCCTACAAGCTTACCTCTGTTTTAGTAGTTTTATGCTCAATAAAAGCTAAAGTTAGTGTTCAATAAAAGCTTGTTCAGAACATACATGTAGTTTCAATTTTCTGTCTTTATAAACTTCATGTTCTTACTCCTTAGTCTATACGGATATTTTTGATAGAATGACTGATCAATTTAGTGTTTATGTCAATGTACAATTAATTCTTACATAATTGTATTTTATTTGTGTTCATTGTCGTTTTTAGTTTAATAATTGATACAAAAAATAGTTTGGTTGTATAGAATTGATCATGGAGAAAGTTGGTGTGATAACCAAAAGCGAAGCCAAGAATTTATTAATTTATCATCAACAAATTATTGTTAAATATGTTTTGTATATCAATGGTTAGTACTTAGTACCAGCAATGGTCACACGTCTTTGCGGCTACTTTTCAAATACGTGTAAGAGGAAGGTGTAGCAACGTTGTAGGATCGAACTAGATTAAAACATAATTGTTGGTCACCACAACGAAAACGGAAATGTCTCTAATTTTTCAGAATACAAACTTGTTCTCACAAATGTCTACAAATCCATATAGATATATAAGACTTATTATACAAAAATCAAAAGAAAGAAAGGAGAGATTTATGTGACCTATGAATGGATAAGCTTTTGACTCGTCTTTGGTTGGCATTACGGTTAAATGGATTTTGTTTAACGTCACGGAAATAAATTAATCCACAAGTCGTCTAAACATTTGTCAACAAACTATCGTCACGGGTGCTAGTGTTATAATCGTGGTTGTCTGGTTGACATTGGACTTGGGCCCGGCTAACTCGGAATCTCCTCCTTAATGTCCGCACCATTTTGCTTGCTCACAAACCAAATTGTCGTATTTAGAATGTGAGTATATCAATTTATATTAGCTGGCGATGAGACTATAGGTTCTTAGTGGGAGATGAATTATTATTAAAGATTTTTAGAATTTTTAGATTCCATTATTTTTGGTCTGTGGATCCTTATATTTTTGATAAAATCTATTCCATCCTTTTGATGAATTTATTGTTATTCGAAAATTTTAGTTATCATTGCATACATAATTCTATAAAAATCTTATGCTATTGAGACACATATTCATTCGATTTTTACTCATTAAACATAACTTTAAAAATATTAGAATTTGTGGAAAATCCATTGGCCCAATGGTTGACCAAATAAGCTTCTACACCAGGAAGTTTGGGGTTCGAAACCCAAAATATGCGATTTATTATATTTGCAAATTAATGGCAATAAAGATACAAGAGCTCTTCAGCTTGGAGCAGGGTAAAATCGTTTGGCGTGATATAGATCAAGACGGAGACGGAAGGTATGCTCGTTGTAAAATCGTCGATGTAACCATTCTCATAATTTATAATAAAAATAATAAATTCAGACGTTAAAAAAAAATTACAATTATTCTTTGGATTCTTAAAAGTTTTTCTACAAAACTCTATAAATTTAATAAATCCCTTTAATTTTTAAAATCTACAAATTCTATGTCAATTCAACTCCCACACGGAGCCGCCCTAGGATATGAAATCTCTATCTCCAACTTCACGGAGGCAAGGAAGGATGGTAAGAGTCAGATTACGGATAAAGCATGATCCATTAAACTAATCACCGAGAGTACCAAAATCTCAGAATGTTTGTTTATTAAATTGTCCACAATTGACCAGACTGGCACCATTAAGACTTTTGATCATGCGTTTATAGAGTTCTTATCATTAAAAGATTCAATTTGTTTTATTAATTTCTAGTCAATTATTTTCGTACTTGACTACTAATTGATTAATTTATTTTTGTAATTTAGTAGTTTGCTTAATATTTCATCTTGTTATAACTCTGATTTCAATCTAATTTTCCAACTTACTATTGCGGAGTTGTGATTATGTAAGGCGGAATTGTTTTATTAATGAATCGAAGTAGAAATGGAACACCATTGCACCTAAAACATGGAAGACTATGTCACCTACTTGCTACTATAATCAAGAGGTTTGGTAATGTTTACATATACTGCTAATCTGTTTTCTCATAATCTTGTTTGAGACTAACATTTTGATAATTGACCACTTTCTAAAAAACTTAGTGCTATAGTTATATATTTGCAAGTGTATGAAGCACAATGGCCACTCGGAGTTTTCTGCACGCCTAGATAACTCAATGATCATTGACTCTAAGCAAAAAGTCTATAATTTGACTCAATAATATTGTAATCCTATATGTACATGCATTCACTTATTCAGAAAACTAACAAGATCGCTGCTCAATTTCTACCTTGACAAAATCCTTAATGTGATTATTGACTATATATGTCAGTATCCTGATTATTTAAGGCAAATCCCAGTTGAATACTCTACGAATAAGAAAATGGTGTTGGCACGATTCTTTGAATTATTTCCCCTCATGTTAAGTAAATAAATTGTTAAGAAAATAATAATAATTAGAACTAAAGAAAGTCATTATTGAATTTACATAATGTATTATTGACAATAATAATAATTAAACTACAAAAATGTTTCTATAGTAGAAGATAAGAGATTCTATTCTTAAAAATTCAATCTATGCAGTTTTTTTTTGGGTCAAAACTAAAACTTGATTGAGCTTGAAAAATTCAAGAAACAGAGCAATTTAGTGTCCTCAAGGCACTCTTTGCTAAAGTGTCAGCCACAACATTGGTTTGACGTGGAAAATACGAAAAAGTAATCAACTGAAAACTGAGAGCCAAAGCTCGTATGTCAAAGAGGGATCCAAGGATATCAATATGTTCTTTGCCTGAGTGCAGAGTCTTGATTAATGTTTGCGAGTCTGAGAACACATGTAGCTCAGTATATCCCTTTTCCTTGGCCTGTTCCATCCCCACTTTTACCGCCAAAGCTTATGCGGCAAGGGCCGAGGCCACATCTACCTGGGTTGCAGAGTCATCGCCTAGGTGATCATCAGAGACTGATCGGAAACTCCATCCCATTCCACAACGTCGAGAAGACGAGTCCCATGCTGCATCTACGGAACAGATTATACCAGACCTAAACTCTGTTACATTTGGTTGTTGCGAACCACTTTTCCTTTGGTGAGGCTTAGCTTCTTGTGCTGCTTGCCAACTTCTTGCATCTACACATGCTTTTGTCACTGTGTCTTCCTCCGTAAAGTTACGAGATGAGAAAAGCAGTTGGTTTCGTGAAGTCCAAATGGTCCATAGTACCCAAGCATATAAATCTGCATTCAAGATTCCTACAGAAGGTAGATTGATACATTTCCTTGCATCAGAGAGAAAAGCGTGTAGCGTTGGTCCATTATGAAAAGGCGGAATAGAAATCGGTACCAACTCCCACACTTTTTGAGCAAAGGGGCAGAGGAATAAGACGTGATCCACCGTTTCTATTTGCCCGCATCGCTTACACCTTATCTATGCATTAACGCCGCGTCTTGATAAGAGGTCTCCCACGGAAAGGGTCCCGGATAAAGCTTTCCAGAAAAATGTCTAGATTTTTGGTAAGGTCTTCACTCTCCAAATATTCTTAATCCAATTGAAGGGTTGAGTCGTAAGAGGGACAGTCTTCATTAGATTACTATACCCTGTTTTAGCTGAGTAAACTCCGTTCTTGACCGGTAACCACATCATAGCGTCTCGTCTCCGAGACGGTGGGGAGAGTCTTCGTATGTGTGCCTCATAATCTGGAATATGGTGTCTTATTTATTGCCAATTCCATTGACATGAGTCGCTGTGAGTAAGATCTAACACTCTAAGATCTCTGTTGGTGAGTGAAGGTGGTCCAAACGGTTTCAAAGGTGTCTCAAGTGAGAGCCATGGGTCTTGCCAGACCCGAATGTCCTCTCCATTTCCCACAATCCAGCCAACACCTTCTTTAAGCACATTTCTTCCAGCAATGATTCCTCGCCAACCGTGGGACGCATTAGTTGGTAGAGTACACTCCATGAAGGAGGAAGAGTGGCAATATTTGCCTAAAAGAACACGAGAAAACAAAGAAGATGGGTTTTCTACAAGTCTCCAACTCAGCTTAGCTAGAAGTGAGTCATTGAAGTTCTCGATATCTCAAAATCCTAGACCTCCCGCGCATTTTGGGATAGTGAGTTTATGCCATGCAATCCAACTCATTTTCCTTTTCTCCGAATTGTCGTCCCACCAAAATTGGGTGAGAATCGATTGGATACTCTTGCATAGTGATAGTGGTAACTTAAAACATGACATTGCATAAGATGGCATCACCGACAATACCGATTTTAACATCACTTGTTTACCTGCCGAAGAAAGAAAACGCGTAGACCAACTGTGTGATTTTTGTCTAATTCGGTCAACTATGGAAGTGAAGATATCACGTTTTCGACGACCAAAATGCTCCGGTAGGCCAAGATACTTTCCGGCTCCTCCCTCTTTGTGTATATGCAGAGCTCGTTTAACCTTTTGTTTTCGAGCTCCTTGAGTTTTTGAAGCAAAAGTGATTGACGACTTGGCTCGGTTTATGAATTGTCCCGATGCTGTTCCGTAATCCTTTAAAATGTTTGCAAGTACCGCACAACTCAAGTCATCTGATTTACAAAAGAACATAGTATCGTCCGCAAATAAAAGATGATTCACGGGAGGACTGTTGTTAGCCACTTTAATACCCGGCAAAAGACCAGCACCTTAAGTTTTCCTACAAAGTCCCGATAGGACTTCCGTGCAAAGGATAAAAAGATATGGAGAAAGTGGGTCGCCTTGTCTCAATCCTCGAGTAGGGATCACATTCCCTTGAGCCGCTCCGTTGATGAGGAAGGAATACGAAACAGTTGTTACGCACTCCATGATCCAACCGATCCATATATTATGGAAACCAAGTCTAACTAACACCGCTTTTAGGAAATCCCATTCAATTCTGTCGTAGGCTTTACTCATATCCGTCTTTACAGCCATTGCTCTTCGGACTGTAGCTCTCGATAATCTATGCAGTTTAATGGAACAAAATTTGCAAGAAACTTCTAAAATGATGCAAGTAAAACAGTTGTCGTGATTCCGTATGTTAAAGGTAAAGTTGTCCATAGTGAACTGTTTGTTGTGGATCCTTGTTGGCATATTTAACTTTTTATTGTAAAATAGTCTATAAACATGTTCTAATAATTTGTAATATATAAAAAATTCAGACGAAAAAAAGAACTATAAAAATACTTTAAAAAAATTTGTGTTAAAAAATATTATAAATTCTTTTTTTTTGCTAAACAAAAATATTATAACTTGATACTTAACGTTTTAAAATTATCAAGTTTTTCTGTAAACTTATCTTTTAAATTTTTTGTTGCAAAAGTATAGTCGGGATTAACTTTGTTGTTAGAGTAGTTTACCAATATTCACATGTAAAACTCCTTGGAAAGTCCATGGTGGTTCTTTCTCAAAAAAAAAAAGGTCCATGGTGGTTTAAGCCTCAGAAAATATTAAAACAAAAACTGAAAATAAATTATTTGTTGAACCATTTTTGTTGAATTCAACCATACATAATTAATTAACTATACCTTTATTCTTTAGTCACATGCATTAAAATAAAATCCCCAAAAAAGTTCTTTAATCCTTTTCTTTTTTGTTCAAAAAGTTCTTTAATCCTTAAAAGTTGAAAACGATAGTCCGTGACAACATGTGTATCATCATTTGCAAAACTAGTCTAAATCAAAACTCTAATTTCCACAATTTATGCCACAAATTTCAAAATCAGGTAGCTAAATTCAACAATCAATGGTTAGCCAAAAAAAAAAAATCAACAATCAACAATATTTGAGTTTCTGTTTTTATAATCAATACCAAACCATTTTTAAACTTTTCGCTTAATGAAAAAGAATCTTATTGTAGAGTTATGTGAATACAATAAACAATGTTCCAAATCATATAATTATATTCTCCTTGACTAAACAATATTGGTTGATTCAAAACCAAACCTTTTTCATATGTTATCTTTTATTCCTATCTTTTATCACTATGCCTTGCTTGGCAAGGTAGGGATACTTTGTTCATTCCTAAAGAAGTTATCTGGATCAACCGCGGTTTTAATCTTCACTAATCGATCGAAATTATCACCGAAATACTTCCTTCCGTACTCCTCACCTTCCTCGTAACTTTTTGCCCCGTGATCGTTCACCCCGATATCAACATCTCGGTAATTTAAATAAGCATTTCTAGGGTTCTTGCTCACAAACCCGGTCATGAAACTGTAAAGCACCTTAGCCTGATTCAAGAAACCCTTCTCTATCTCCGCAGACGATTCTTTCCAATTCACCGAATACTGAATCTTGAAAAGCTTTTTTCGATGCGGAAAAGGCGTCGCGTCCTCAGCAACCTCCGCCATTTTCCCACCATACGGGTTGAAAACAAGCCCTATTTTCCCCAACTCAATCATCTTCTTAAATAAAGACTCAATTCCATCTCTAGGAATCTCACTCGCGACATAATCTGATTTCCTCTTCCCGAAGCTCGCGGTATCCAGTTCCCGATCAAGAAACACTTTAGGATCAGTCATAGTTGCGTTTACATGATTATCCCACCATAAAGCAGACTGTAACCAAGTCATCTCAGTACAATCCCCCTTCTTCAATCCCAACTCAGGAAACTCCTTAGCAAGCAACGAAACAACGTCGTTTGCTCTGCCTAAAAACTGAGCAACAACCGAAGCTCTCACTGTCTTCACCTTCTTCCTAGTCACTGGTTGAATCAACATCCTCATGAACAGATTCGGATCGGTTTTTGGACCAACCGATTGCCATTTATAAACCATATCAACCGCTCCTGAATCCATATACTGTTCCACCCGGAACACCGTCACGGTTTCCGGTACTGGAACAAGCTTGACCTTATATCCTAACACAACACCAAAGCTAGCTCCTCCTCCTCCACAAATCGCCCAAAATAGATCCTCACCCATTGCTTTCCGGTCTAGAATCCGACCATTTACATCAACAATCTTCGCGTCTTCGACATAATCCACCGATAAACCGTACTTCCTCACCATGTTACCGTAACCACCACCGCTTAAATGACCACCTACACCAACCGTAGGACAAACTCCCGCGGGAAAACCATGGACTTTACTCTTCTCCCAAATGTTGTAATAGACTTCTCCGAGAGTTGCTCCGGCGGAGATCCAAGCTGATTGGTCTGCGATGTTGATGTTGACGTCACGGAGATTCGACATGTCGAGTATGAAAAAGGGTTTATCAGAAATGTAAGAAAGACCATCGTAATCATGACCACCACTTCGGATCTTGAATACGAAATTTAGAGGTTTTGCGCAGATCACGGCAGCGCTGACGTGGCTTTCGGAACGAGGAGTGATGATGATTGTTGGTTTAAGAGTAGAAGAAGTGTTGAATCTTGCGTTGCGTATGTAAGCACGAAGAACAGAGGAGAAAGATGGGTTTGTTTGAGAGAAGACGTTTTGTGTGATTTGGGTTTGTGGGGATTTGGTTTTGTCAGAGAAACATTGAACGAAGGATTCGTGGACGGAATCTGACGACGGAGGAGCAGCGAAGGAGGAGGAGAAAAGTAGAGACAAGAAGAAGACAGAGAGAAAGGTTTGTGTCGTAATCATTTTTTGTGAGATTCTTTGGGATTTGTTTGCTTCTTCTCTGTTTTATTTTATAACCGAAAGTTAGAGAATAAGATATGTTTTTTTTAGGGATAATTTGTTGAATAGCTAAGAAAAAAAATAAAACTAAATTACTAACCAAAAGCCCTAAATCTAATGGCCATGAATTTGCCACATTAGCCACTTTTGGTTAGTAATTTAGTTTTGATTTTTTCTTTTCTTTTTAGTAATCATTTTATATCCATTAATATCTAATTCTAGGGAAATAATTTTTTAATATCTATACTTTGATTGATCTAGTGCATATTAATGTACCATTAATATTTCCAAAACTATAAGTAGTCAATGGTCATATCATTTAGTCTATGTAGGTGTCAAAATTCTAAATGGGTTTAGGAACCGTAGATAAAAGGAGCAATTTCAAAAAGAAAATACATTAGCATAAAACCAGAGTGAATCTTTTTTGGTTAATCCAATTTAGAAAGATATATTTTTTATGAATATTTTACTAATTTGGTGAAGATCAAATCAAATTAGATTATTTTCTATTTCCATTATTAGTAGAGAAACAAATATTGTATATAACAATCCAATATTGAATACTGATTAGGATTCTATAAATATCATTAGGAACTTAAAGTTATGTATATACGACAGTTAATACACTTTCTAGAAATGGAAAACATTTTTTAGGTATGTACTGTGGTTAGTTCTAAAACAATAACTAAACATCTTGAAGAGATATGGCAATCTAATCACCATATGTTTAATGTTTGCGTCAAGTGGAAACTATATGTTTTTTTTATTATGTTAATTATATTTGACCCAATAAATTTTACTAACCTCTCCAATCTTTAGAAACTTTATGGTCACCTATAGAAAGAATAGAACTAGTCCAACAAAATATTTATATAACTTTTCTCGGATAAATGTCGTTTCGACATTTTCATAGAAATGAAAATTTTCTCTGAGCTTGTCTAATTAATTAAAAAGTTACAAATATATCCAATTAGTAATTTAAAAAGAAATAACTATAATTAAAAATCAATAAGGACATTGTCATGCACATATATACAAATCAATAATCAATTGTTATAAACTCAATTAGTGAATGTCCATTAAAGACTCATATTCTGTAATATTCTAGTTCTCAAAACCCTTTCTCTTCAAGTTATTGTATCATATATATATACATATTGTTTTCTATGGAAGAAGACACCAATTCTCCTCTTCTCTCTTTGTTTACAACATCACTAACCTTTTCAAATTAGATAGAGAAAAGTTTTTCTATCCTCCAAGCTTAATATGATCCACAAATTCAAAAAAGAGAACTTAATGGGTAGATTGCTACAGACAAGTCCTTGATTATACAAAACATGCATAAGTCGACCAAATACAATTGCGCAACAATAATTTGTGTTCAATCATACTAGTAGGTTTATTTTCCTTTTGATTATACTTGGAACGAAACTATGGATTTGAGTTATCTTTCGTTTGATTTAGAACATCAATAAAACACTCGAGAAGAACACCTATACGAAAACCTAAACAAGAATAAAATTGATGTGGCCGTTAATACAGATTTCATAAGAACAAAAAAAGGATATGTTTATTATCAAGTCTAGTTTGTAACAAACACTCATGTTCTTGTTACATTACACCTTTTGTTGTCGTTTACCATGTTTAGTTTGTACAAATCTATCACATACATCTGCAAAACTTACATCAATATATAAATAATTAGATAGTTGTCCACGCGAAATGTGGATAGAATATTTAGTTGTTTATATGCTTTTTAAAGAATTATATAGTTATGAATCATAACTCATGATAAGATCATATATAATGATGGATCGTTACGATCGTTAAGTTACTTAGGATTTATGTGTAATTTCTTTTTTTCTTGTTGATAGATTCAAAGAACTTAGGGAGAAGAAGATTCTACAGCAGCACTTTTCGTTTGGATTCAAAGTTTTCATTTTTTGTGTTGTTACTGAAATTTCTTGTCATTATTTTCTTAGGGTCTTAGGGGGGCAATGATTCAGGAGAGGGGTTTAATGGTGTTGCTTGAATAAAAGGTAGTAATCATCTAATTAGTATTTAAAACAGAAATAATCATAAGAAGATCAATAAGAAAACTAGCATGCACAAATACACAAATAAATATTCACTAACCCTTTCATCACTTTTTCGTAGTGATTTCTTGAACATCTCATGTGCATCAATGTGATCAAACGCAATTTTCAAATTAGTTAGAAAAAATTCTATGTTCTCTAAGAAAAGATAAGCCAATCTGTTGATTGCTATGGACGAATCCTTGATTATATAAAGCATACAAATTAGTTTATTTTTCTTTTTATTATACTTCAGTCTTATAGTTTGAACGAAAATTGGCTTTTAGTTACGTTTCACTTGTTTTAGAAAATCACCAATCATCTTTTTTACCAAACTCCAATCACCAAGTAGCTTGCCTAATTAATTATAAAGATACAAATACATCTAATTAGTATTTAAAACATAAATAATCATAAGAAGATCAATAAGAAAACTGGCATGCACATATACATAAATAATCACTAACCCTTTTATCATTTTTTTCTCAAGAACGGTTTTTTGAACATCTCATGTGCATCTCATGTGCATCAATGTGATCAAACACAGTTTTCAAATTAAGTAGAGAAAATTTTGTTGTTCTCTAATAAAAGAGAAGCCAATTTTCATGAAAACTTTGTTGTTCATAAATAGATTGCTACGGACGAATCCTTGATTATATAAAGCATATTGGTTGGTTTATTTTTCTTTTGATAATACTTTAGTATTATAGTTTGAACGAAAATTGGATTTTACCTTTCGTTTGTTTTAGAAAATCACCAATCATCCTTTTTACCAAACTCCAATATTTCCTTATAGTACTAGAACCAAATATCTACAACAACAAGCGTAGTATCAAATCCTTTATTCTAACCAAAAATATCATCGATCTTTCTCTACTAAAGTAGTATTGCAAATGATTTTTTGGCAGGTATACGTCATTTTGCATTAAAGGTTTTTAAATCGAATTTTGGTAATGTTGATATCCGCAAAGAAATAAGAAACTTATTTGGTAATCTTGACATGGCTTTGAACCCCAAGGTAATGGCCACACATGTAGTTGGATTTAAAAAGCTTCAAGTTAGGGAGTGCATAGTAACACTTCATTATGCTATGTTTCTGACACAAAATCTCAAAGCTTACTCTCACAACTTCATATAACTTGCATAGCTGTGAAAGTAATGATGCTCTGATCATTACAAAATCTAGAACACATGTAAGACCACCGTTGCAACTAAAGTGGCTCCTCCGGCTCGTGACCACCGTCTCGCCCTCCCCTGCTCAGTCACCACCGTTCCCTTAGCAACTGCGACCAAATCAGGTCTTAAAGTCAACACTATCTCATCCATTACACAAAATTGCAGGTCACAAGAATCATCCTCAACTACTCCAAACTACCAAACACTAAATTACCATAATTTCCTACATGAAATTCAAAAGCAGGTAACTATTTTCAACAATCACATGTTTCGAATTTGGTTTGCATCACTAGAAATATTGACTTATTATTATTACTTGTCTCTCATATACAACCAATCTAGGCAAACTTTATTGTATAGTTTCATGAAACAGAAACAATATCCAAAACTATAAATCCTTCTATATTGCTTCACAACAACATTACATCAAATCAAAGTAAACAAATCTTTATATCAAATGATAAGTAATCATTTATGCCTTACTTGGCAAGGTAGGTATACTCTGTTCATTCCTGAAGAAATTCCCTGGATCAACCGCGGTTTTAATCTTCACCAATCGATCGAAATTCTTTCCGAAATACATCCTTCCATACACCTCTCCTTCCTCGTAACTCTTCGCCCCTTGATCATTCACACCAATATCGACATCTCGGTAATTAAAGTAAGCACTTCTAGGGTTCTTACTCACAAACCTAGTCATGAAACTATGAAGCACTTTTGCCTGATTCAAGTAACCTTTCTCAATCTCTGGAGACGATTCTTTCCAATTCACCGAATACTGAATCTTGAAAAGCATATTTCGATGCGGAAATGGCGTAGCATCCTCTGCTACCTCCACCATTTTCCCACCATACGGATTAAAAACCAATCCAACTTTCCCTAACTCAATCATCTTCTTGAACAAAGACTCAATCCCATCTCTAGGCATCTTAGTAACTACATAATCCGATTTCCTCTTCCCGAAACTCGACTTATCAAGATTCCTATCAAGAAACACTTTAGGATCAATCTGAGTAACATTCACACGATTATCCCACCATAAAGCAGACTGAAACCAAGTCATCTCACTACAATTCTCTTTCTTCAATCCTAACTCAGGAAACTCCTTAGCAAGCAACGAAACTACATCCTTCGCTTCCCCAAGAAACAGAGCAACAACAGTAGCTCTCACTGTCTTCACCTTCTTCCTAGTCACTGGCTGAATCAACATCCTCATGAACAGATTCCTATCCGTCTTCGGACCAACTGATTGCCATTTATAAACCATATCAACCGCTCCTGAATCCATATACTGCTCCACACGGAACACAGTCACAGTCTCCGGTACTGGAACAAGCTTCATCTTATAACCCAAAACAACACCGTAGCTTCCTCCTCCACCACCAGTAATCGCCCAAAATAGATCCTCACCCATTGCTTTCCGGTCCAAAACCCGACCATTTACATCAACAATCTTCGCATCGTCGATGTAATCAACCGATAAACCAAACTTCCTAACCATGTTACCGTAACCACCACCGCTTAAATGACCACCAACACCAACCGTAGGACAAACACCAGCAGGGAAACCATGGATCTTGCTTTTCTCCCAAATCTTGTAATAAACTTCTCCAAGAGTAGCTCCAGCAGAGATCCACGCGGTTTCGTCGGCGATGTTAACAGAGACACCACGGAGATGGGACAAATCGAGCATGAAAAAGGGTTTGTCAGAAATGTAAGAAAGACCATCATAGTCATGACCACCGCTTCGGATCTTGAATACAAAGTTTAGTGGCTTAGCGCAGATCACGGCGGCGCTGACGTGGCTATAAGAACGAGGAGTGATGATGACTGTTGGTTTTGTTGTAGAGGAAGTGTTGAATCTTGCATTGCGTATGTAAGCGCGTAGAACAGAGGAGAAAGATGGGTTTGTTTGAGAGAAGACGTTTTGTGGTGATTTGGTTTTGTCTGAGAAACATTTGAGGAAAGTGTTGTAGACTGGATTGGGAGATTGTTGAGAGGAAGAGAAGAGTGGGAGAGAGAGGAGGAAGAGAAGGGAGAGGAAGGTGGTGGATTGTTGTGTTGTGAGCATTGTGGAAAAAATGGGATCTTGTTTCTTGGGGATCGTGTTGTGTGTTGTTCCTTGTCTGTGTTCTTGTACTTATTATTATCCGGGTTTATTTATAACCGCATGAAGATGATTGATCCATCATATGTTTCCTAAGTTTTGGAAAGTACATTTTATTGTGTCCGCTTAATTCGTTTAGTAACTAAAGAGTGATTTAGAGAATTAGTTACTCCCTCGGTCCAATTTTAAATGATCTTTTCAAATTTATATATAACTTTGTTTGTGTTTTAATTGATTTTTACTGTTTGAATTTTACACATTATTTTTTTATTAGTTAAATTATTTTAGAACTGATGATAAAACATATTTTATATTGAAAAAATAAAAAATTAAATAATTTCTTAATCTATGTACAACAACTTTAAAGATCATCTAAAATGAAACATAGAGAGTATATGCTTGTAATTTTTTTTCTTAATTTACTCTCATGATAGACGTCTTATTTTTTTAGTGTTGTACTAATTTATTACATCTAATCTACATATTTTAATTTTTAATAGTTTCCCATTTAAATTTGTGTTACTATTATATTTTTTCACATATTTAATATTGTATTGTTACTGTTTTTTATTGTTTAGATTTATTATTTTATTAATCAGTATATTTATTAATATATTGTATTATTTAAGAATTCAATCTCAAATTTTCGAATACAGAAGCACTAATTAATTATTGGTCGAATAATAAGGAGGAGGGCTTTTACTACTACTTTTACTGTTTGAAGTCTAATTTTTTTATAAAAAAGGTCAATATTTAAAGTTTTTATGTTTGATTAAAGATTTATCAAAAACATTACGCTAGCGTAAAATTTGACCAATCAAATCCGTATACTGAGCTGTTGGTTTCATTTAATGTTCTTTTAATTTCCGATGTTATAAGTCAATGGTCAAAGTCGGTAATGGAGTTCTATTGGGTTTGTGGGACTGTCGAGGAGGAAATAAAAACTTCATAGAGAAGACTTTAAACAACGTGACCGTATTATATAGATATGTCTCTATGTATTTCCTCTATAGCAACAAAACATTATCATGTGAATTAATAAAATGTACTAGACATTCTGAATTACTATCAACTAAGAATGTCTATCAGCCATTAAAATCAGAGATGAGAGGCATTATTTTTCTTTTACTAGTATTAGTATAGTATATGAAATTATGAATATTACATTGTATATTGTAGATTTGTACACTCATTTCGTTTTTATCTTTTATGTTTCTGACTTTTAAGTCTTCTCATGTTTAGAAGAAAGTCATCTTCGCGTTCGGCTTTTTTTGTTTGCTAAACTTTTCTCGAGTTCGACTTTAATACGCTTCATATAAGACAAATAAAATTATGATTTCATTTAAGGGAAAACTATTTTTTAAAGATATGCTGGGATGTATCATGTACACGATATAACTTCGTTATATTGCAATTTTCAACATTTAAATTGAGAATGTGGTGTGCAGTATTTAGGATATAAGTACACAAGTCTAAACATAAACCTTAAAAACCTGTGAAATTAAGAAGTTTCAATTGAAAAGTAAAGAAAAATGATAAAGTTCAACAAGAAGATTCGGTGTGATAAAGCAAAAAAAAAAAATGATTGTTATTGTTTTGTTTTGTTGATGTTAAAGTTGATAATGAAAGGGTTCTTACTTGTGTGGCTTTAATTGAAATACGTTCTGAATATTTCCTCCATGATAACGTGTTTTTCTTCATTTGCCGTTTACTTCTTTTCGGCTGAAAAGTAACATTTCTTTTTTGCATTTTAAAAACTTGTATTTATATTGGATAAAATTTGTTTCCCAATTATGACTTTTGTATTTAGATTAAGTTGTTCATCATGTTCAAATATGTTTTAAGGGTTAATTAGGCTAATAATAGATTTGATGTCACTAATTAGGTAACAGTTATGATACCAAATTTTAAGTAAGTAGTAACATATTGGTGACAAGATCTGACGAAAATACCCTTGGCTTCTAATTGAGATTTTTTGTAAAAAAAAATTTGTAGCAGTAAAAACGTACAACGTAGTCAACCTATACTCGCATTGTAGTTCACTACCACCAATAATATAATATATCATAGTCAACTACAATAATAGTAAACATAACACTACGCTTAACAAACCTAACCTGCATTCACACTTTCGCCCAACACAAGCGGTGCATCCCTAGGCGTAACCATTAAGTTAGCCATCACATAATTCAGAGCCTCATCTGCGCATGGTTGCAAGACACATGGCCGGACTTTCACTCGAGCCATAGCACCCTCACTGTCAGCATCATCACCTGAGTCAATCAGATCCAAAGTGTAAGGCCAGTTGTGAGAGCATTCCCCACCCTCACGTATGACAGCACCTGTGATCTCTTTCCTTTTCCTTTTCTTGTCATCATTCTCGATAGATTTGCAATCCATTAACGCAAAATCATGCCAATCACCATCATCCCCTTTCCTTTTCTTGTCATCATTCTCACTTTCGTACAATGACTCTTCACCGACCACCATCTCGTCCAGACTAATCGCCTTTCCTTTGCCACTCACTGCACATGCATCTGCAACTATGTCCACGGCAAAAAAGTTTTTGTTAGCACTACAGTTTAGTCTACCCCTCACATAGTAAACATTAATAGTTCACTACAGGCAAAATTTATAGTGCACTATTTTCCAGTCATACAATTTGTAGGCTAAAATAGTACACTATTTTCGAGTCATACAGTTCACTACAGAAATTTCAATTACACCTCCACAAATATAAATAGTACACCTCCACAAATATAAATAGTGAGCTATTACACCCAGTCGACTAAAATAGTTAACTTCTTAAAGGTTGGAAATAAAACATAGAAAATAGTAGGCTACAATAGTTACATATCGATTGATTTCCGAGTTTCAGATATATACTCGCAGCCTCATGACTCGTTTACACACAAGCTTTTCCAGTTTATAGTACACTATTTTCGAGTCATACAATTCACTACAGAAAATTCAATTACACCTCCACACATATAAATAGTTAGCTATTACACCTAGTCGTCTAAAATAGTTAACTTCTTAAAGGTTGGAAATAAAACATAGAAAATAGTAGGCTACAATAGTTACCTATCGATTGATTTCCGAGTTTCAGATTTATACTCGTAGCCTCATGAATCGTTACAAATGAGTTTTGTTAGAACTAAAGTTTATCCCACATGAAGATAATTTGGGGTCACGACGACGGAACAGTCGTTGAGATAATTTGGGATCTTTCATCGTCAGTATGATGATTGAATCGAACTTACCTTGGGTTTTTATATACAAGAAAAATTGTGGGTGAAATGGAAGATAACGAGAGGGATTATAAGAAATTGGAGAAGAACAAAGGGGAATTTGAGAAATTGATGAATGAAATGTGAAATCGTGAAAGATGATGAATGAAATACGAAATCGTGAAGGAGACTAAGAAGATAAAAATGAGAAATATGAAGGAATGAAAATAAAAAGGGAACGATGAGATCTCATATATTGTGTTGGTGGCTACAGCGGCAACGTGAGGTGAGGAGAGCAAATCTGATTAGGTTTGTGTTAAATTTTTTTTTTTTAATTAAAACTTGTTTGGGTAAAAAATCAAAAGATTCACCAAAAGGGTATAACTGGAAATCAAGAGGACAAAATGTTATGAATTAAATTCTGATTTACTCATTGGTATTTCCCATGTTTTATATCTTAAGAGTATTATTCATTGGTATTTCCCATGTTTTAATTATATATATATATAGCACAACTGCTTTATGATAAATTGAGATTAGCATGGAAGTGTTTTGGGTCAAAAATGTTTCACCGTGAGATTTTCTAAAGTCCCTCCCAAATAGGAATCACACTAGTAGGTTCATGACCAACTTTCATTTAAAAGACACATCAAAAACGCCACTAGACCAAAATGTATTGTAGTTGTATAACATGAAGATGCTGATCTGATCACATGGTCATATTATCATTTTGGATCATCTGATAAAATTAGAACACACAAAAAAAAAATAGCATTATACATAAGAATAACACACATAAATCGGGAAATAGTCTAAAATTTATTTTCCATGCGTAGTCTGTTTATAAAACTACGGTTTGGTCAAAAAGTCTAAAATTATCTAAACATGGTTGGCTCAATCGACTTGAAAGATATGTAACAGTACCATCAGACCCAATTAACCTTATGTACGTACGACACTCTACACATTGAAATCAAAGTTATGCGTTTGTGGATTTTTCACCAAGTATTATCGAAAACTGGATTCAGATTTAGAGAGATTATGGACAACTTCCTAGCTGAAGAAACAAAATCTAACAAAATTTCTTTTTAAAGTTGAATCAAGAAAGAATCACCGATAAGGATTACAATGGTCTTTATCAGGAATAGCATACTTGAATATATGACCACTACGATTGCTTCCGACATTAATGTTTGTTGTTGCCAGATCTTGTTGTTGCATCCATCAGTTTACTTCACGTGAAAGTAACCGTAACATCGTATCAAAAGTATGTAAATTAGATTCAGGTTAATGTTTATACTCTAAAACTATATATACTTCAAGCTTTCCTCTGCTAACAAGGAAATGGCGTAGACGTTTCTAAGAACTTGCTCCTTAAGTCACCACGCATAATGTTTCCGTTGAATCCATGAAGTACTTTATTTCAATATACTAGTTCCGTTATTAGTTAGTCCTTTTAACTTAATCTGATTGGTTGGAAATTATTAGTCATAATGTTTCCGTTGATACATAATATGCTAAGTTTTGATTTGAACCAAAAGAATTGAAATTGCAAAGTGGGGTTCATTAACATAAAGATTACCTTGTTGTTTTAACCAAACTCATGTCTTAAAATACCGATTTGATTTAAGAGAAATCTGATATCAACCAACAACGCCCATAAGAAAAGTAGTAGAAACAGTCACAACATAAAGAGTATCCAAGATAAAATGGTCGACAAAAAACAAAGAGGCATCGACGACTTAGATGAAAACTCAACCAGCATTTTCATAGCTACCATGGACCAAACGTTTGCTTCAACAGAAGAACATTGAAGAAGCAACATCCTTGTGCAGCTTCGGCATGGGAGGCACAAGGACTGCTCCATCCATCGGGTTCCCGCCATGGCTCGATGAAGCGGTCTCAGACATGTCTTCAAACTTCATCACAGTTTCCATTTGTGCGGCCGCCAAATGAGCATAATAAACAGGCGCAACTGAAAATTCAAAATACTAATCATTTTGTTGTCATCATAAACTCTAAAACTCCTCATAGTGATCACACAACTTACCTACAGAGATGGCAGTTGTACTCCTCTGGTAGCTACAAGTATCAAACCAAACGAATTAAGAGATTATTCGCTTATATAATTAATACTAACGAATGTATCAATAAAGAGTTAAAAGTGATTTGATGCTTACACATAGGATAAACAATGGACAAGTTCTTGGAGGTCATCAGCCGAAAATCCAATCTCATCATACAACACATGGTAATGCGTTGGCCTAGTAGTTCCCTATCACATGTCAATAACATCCAATTTATAACACATTAGAACCTTTTTTTGTTTTTTTGCTTAGGTCAATAATGGATCCGAACATAAGACATTTTTACTTACAATCATTCCAGCATGAGCACAAAGATAGAAATCATTGTTGCGCGGGTGACAGATCTTGTTGTCGATTATTGTTCCTACAAGTAATAGGAAACAGATTTCCAGATCATCATTTCAATAACACCAAGAAACAAAAACAAGAATCAAACAATGACGGTTACGAAAATGGAATATTTTTAGACCTGGAGGAACATTCTTATCAGGGCTTCTTGTTTGGAAACTTGGTGTGGTGCTTTTTCTGAGCAATGATCACTGTAAACTTGGGATTCCATTCCTCATCAAGGAACTTACAAGCCTAATAATGAAACAAAAAAACAAATTTGCAAAATTGTCCAAGAATATAAGAGCTTAATTAAAAGGTATTTAGAAGATCAGTTCAATATTAAGAACTTGGTTAAACTGAGATTCACTCACACCATCTCTGCATGTATTAATGTAGATCAGTTAGCTAATTGTATTAAAGTACACTTTCACAAGATCGTTTAATTTCTAAATTTATTCTCTAAATTTATGTGCATACCTGAAAATGATAATGTGATTTGGCTTCACACTAGAGCTTGACTGAAAGTCAAGCAAGAGCTCCCTATAAAAAACCATTATTGAATCTTTTAATCATATACCGTTATAGAAATAAGCAGAGGGATTTTATAAAGTAACACAAATTTTCCTTTAATCTTATTATTACCTCATGATACCTTCATCCTCTACATCAGAGAGGCGTTTAAAGAGATTATCGATCATTTCAACTTTAGGCGACTGTGTACGCACACAAGCCCTGTATTTTGAGATTAATGGCCATTCTCTGGAGCTCACAACCTATGCATTCCATAGATATAAGTAGCTAGCTTACAGGATAATATAACACAAGAAAGTAACATTTTTGAAACAACCATTACCGCAGCAATAGATGGTACAGCAGATTGCCCTGGAGAACCATGAGATACATCCATCCCAATAATTATGGTTGGAACTCTCATTACCAAAGGCATTGACCGAGACCTCTCAATAGCTAACACTGAATTCAATCCACCAAGCTACAAAGACATGGCAGAGATTTAGATAAATTAATTAATCAGAAACTAAAAAAGTAAAAGTTTGATTCAAAGAGTTCACCTTGGCATTTATCTTGAGGAGAACATTTGTGAGATACTGATCATTCACGTTCGCGTTAGCGAGAGGAGCAACACATTGATTCACTATTCCCGATTCAACAAGAATTTTCTTTTTCCAAGGACCTAAAGAGATTGTTTATTCAGAGACCAAGCTAACATGTTTCAAGACCAAGATATAAACCCCAGTGTAATAGAAAGTGTTACCATAAACATTAGAGATTTTCCATTCTGCGAGAAAGCAAAGAAGGAATTGAGGCCTCCCCCGGTGTTTGGCTTTTATATGTTCAATCATCTTCTCCACTCTTATAGAAGCAGATGCATCCTTAAACTGAGGATCCTCTTGAAAGACGTCATGAAATGGAGGATCTATGTTCTGAGGCAAAAGAAAAGATATATAAACCAATGAAGAGTTTATTTATAGTAAGAAATGGTTCTTGAATCAAGAAAAGCTTACAATTCCTTTTATCTTTCCGCATCTGATCAGATCAAAAACAATCTTGTGCGGGTTACAACGAGCAGAGAAGTTCACAACAGCCCAATTAGTAATCCTAGCTGGCTCAACAAGTGTCTGCAACCTTTGGACAACCTTTCCTATACTACGTACCAAGGAAGCGTACAAGTTTTTCAAATCTCCTTATTATTTCTAAAAACTAACGAAATTAAATTCAACAAAAGCATGATCGACTGTGATCAAATTCATAAATGAGGCCAGGGATCTACTACGTCCATTTCTCTAGCTTCATTTGCTTTAGTTTCCTTAAGCATATACTCCCTATAAGCCATCTTGCTCAAAAGATTAGGTCGTCCTCTCACAAAATATCCCTTACCTCCAAATATTAAGTGCTCAGATCACTTAACTCCTCAAATTCCTTACTAACATCAAAAACATATACTACCAAAATGAGAGATAGAGAGAGACATGATTTAGTTAATCTTGCAAATACAAAAACTTACAAATGTCTTAAGTTGGACTCCTGTTCCCATATTTACAATTTTAGCAAAAAGAAAATATTTTCATACATCTTTCAAATAACATCAAGAGACCTGAAAGTAGGAATGCTTTGTTCATCACAAAAGAAATCAAAAGGATCAACACTCGTCTTAACTCTCACTAATCTCTCGAAATTATTCTTAAAATACTTCACTCCCCAAATCTTCCCTTCCTCATACTTACTCTTCTTAACACCACCATACATTCCCAAATCAAGATCCCTTAGATTTATATAAGCTCCTCTGGGAGATTTCGCCACAAACTCACTCATTTCATCGTAAACTCTCTCCACCCATCTCATATACTTCTCTTTTTCCTCTCCTCTCCAATAATTCAAGTACTGAATCTCATATATATTCCCTTTACGATGCGGAAATGGCGTAAAGTTCTCCGAAATCTCATTCATTTTACCACCAAATGGAGTAAATATCACTTGAGCTAACTCTGCTTCTTCCTCTTCCAATCTTCTCCATATCTTCGAAATCGCCATAACCGGCATTGGTTCTTGAACAAAGTCCGATTTCGCCTTGAAACTTAACGAAGCTTGTGTTCGTTCTTTAAGAACATCTATCAACGTTTCATCATCTCCTAACTCCGCAAACCAAACCACACTCTCAATCCAACTCATTTCTTTACAATCTTCTTTAACCAAACCTAACTCAGGAAATTCCCGGTTTACCAACTCCAACAGAATCTTAACCGGACCAAGATACAAACCAGGAAACGAAGCTCGAACCATGTTCTTGTCTGATCTTTGCAACATAACCCTAACGAACAAATCATCATCTACTTTATCAGACACGTATTGCCAACGATCTATAATCTTTAAACTACTCTGTTCTGAGAATCTCGTTACGTTAAAAATTGTTACTTTCGATGGAACATCAACTAAACGAATCTTCCATGAGACCACAACGCAAAAGCTTGCACCACCACCACCACGTATCGCCCAGAAGAACTCTTCACCCATATCTTTCCTCTCAAGAAACCTACCTCGCGCGTCGACTACACGCGCGTCCGTGACGTGATCTGAAGCTAAACCGCGTTTTCGAAGCAGAGTACCGTAACCACCGCCGCTAAAATGTCCTCCGACTCCAACGGTGGGACAAACTCCGGCGGGAAACGCTAAAGTTTTGTTTTTTAAACCGATATCGTGGTATAATTCGCCAATTGTAGCTCCGGTTTGGACCCAAACCGACCGGTTATCGTTGTCGAATGTGATAGACCGGAGATTACGTAAATCGAGGATTACGTAAGGTTTGTTGTGTGTGACGTAAGATAGACCTTCGTAGTCGTGTCCTCCACTTCGGGTTCTGAGGTGGATATCGAACCGGCGTGCGCATTTAACCGCTGATTGAACATCTGATGGTTGAACCGGAGTTAGGATTAGAACCGGTTTAGGTGTATTAGGAGAAGAGAATCTTTGGTTTTGTATTGATGAAGATAAGATTGAGGAGAAATAAGTGTCGTTTGGTGTGTGTATGACTTTTGGGATGATGTTGGTGTCGTTTAACCGGAGAGAAAGACACTGGAGAAAACCGGAATGGTTAGCTGAAACCGGTTTAGGAGTTGATAGAAGTGAGAAAAAGATTAGTAATATAGAGGTAAAGAAGCTTTGGAGTTTCATTTTGTTTTGGTTTCTGCAACAATGGAGTTTGCTTTTTAGGTTGATGAAGTTAAAGAAAGAGTGATCAAGTAGGTTTTGTTAGAAAGAAGCATACAAATATTTTGCTATATTTAAATTAGTTTCTTTTTTAGGAGAATTGAAATTGAAAACATTAATAAATTTGGTGGTGGGGTTGATGAAAAAATGTGGATAGATAGAATCAACACGTCTTGATCCATAAAAGATGTAGATGGATGTGATAATTGAATGGCGTTTGTCATGCACACTCGTAAGAAGCTGAATCATTTGAGTTGGACTATTTTGGATTGATGTGAAAATTTTATAAAAAAATGGTCTTTTTTGTAGTCAAACTTTAGGTAAATTGTCAAGTTTTCATCTAATAAGTAGGTTAATGTGTGATATTAATTAAACACCCTAGCGATTCACCTTAACCAAATCTCTAACATTAAACTTTTAGGAAAATTGTCAAAGTTTGAAGTTTGAGATTTGTGAGGCTTAAGAATTATTATTTGTTTGTGTGTTTCGTTAAGTAAATCAACAATTTTTATCTCAATTATAGGCAGACCCGACCCAGAGGGGAGGCAGGCTAGGTAATGGCCTAAGCCACCAATTTTTTTTGTTAATTTTTGGGCCACAATTTTTATATTTAAGTTAATTTTTGGGCCATATTTTTGTAAAAAAATTATCTAAGTTATATACAAGAAATATTTTGGACCATAAATAAAAGTGTTTTGGACCATTAAAATAAAATATATATGAGTTTATGAACTATTATACTTTTATAAGTTAATATTTTAAAAAATAAATAAATAATAATTATTTAAAAAAAAAAATTACCTTGGACCACATATTTGGTTGGACCGGCCCTGATTATAGGTAAGTGTTATATGACGATATTTGATGAACTAGTAATACATAGGGCTACTTATATACTCTATAGTAAGGATTTTGATTATCAGTTTTGTGTTTGTATATTTAGTAAATAATGTTTGTGGATCATATGATTTTTTAAACTATCATGATATTTGAACCGTAGATATCGATGTTTTAGATATAAGATCCAGATTTGAGTAAAAATGAGAGAGAACAAATTAAGCGAATAAAAAACATTGTATATCATTGACGATTTTTGATGAGATTGCTTTAAAAGTGTAAATGTTATTATTTTTTGTTCTTGGGGTAGGGAGTATAGATGTATCATGTATACTCATTTAGTTTCCTCTTGCTTTTAATTTACTCAAAAATAAATTATTTTGGCCATCTAAGGTATTAAATACGCATTAGATTTTTTTGATAGGTTGAGTTTTGAACGATATTTTTCATGTGAGGTGAATAGGTGATCACTTCGCATTCTAAGTGGCATCTAACTAATCATTTCGTGAAATGTCTTCTTACCGGTCCATATATATGTCTCAAATATTTTATAGGCTCTGTTCAAAAATTTTAATCAAAGATGTATTTAAATATTAATATATTTTTTTAGATTAATATAAATCTCAGTCTATATAGGGAAAATTGGCTATATAACACAAAAAATTATAAACTAGCCAAAATGGTCATATGTGGCAAAATCTCAACCCTTAGATTTAAGTTTTTTGGCAAGTTTATGAGTTATAATTTTTTTTGGTTATTACACAAATTGAAAATCTATATATTCAAATTTTTATTAAATAATTTTTTTTTGAGTTGAAATTATATTCGATTATTTCACTTGCATGCGCTAAAAGCAGCCCTACGATTCGTAAATTTTTTGACATGATTATTGTATCAATCGCTTTTAAGTTTTAATAAACCGGATCTTGTAATAAATAAACAAATGTTTTCTCTAAAACAGTGGTTTAAGTCCAAGCTGAACAGAATCAATTAACAAACAACGAAAATGCGGCCGAGATTTTGTGGTTAAGTGGTAAGGAGACGGGGTTGAGACATTAACATGTTTCAAATTCGATCGATCTGCTATGCGAAACTAAAATATATTATGGACACCTACATGGATATGGGCCATTGCTTTCGGCTCATTTGCATACCCGGAAAGAGGGTATATCCATAGACTGCAACTCTCTCAGGGATTAGTTTGAATTCTTCCATAGGTTTGGTATTTACCTTGGGATATTAAAAAAAAAAATATGGATTATGGATTTAGACGTAAACGAGGGTAGATGCAATTTGTTTCTTTTTAAGATATATAGAAGAATATAATTAGTAGGTCGTCTTCAATAATCGATCGCGATTGATTTTTGTGTCTAACCATAAACATAAGTATTGTCCAACAGTGTTGGACCACACACTCTTTATTTCGTTTATGTAGTTTTCCTTTTTAATAAACGTTTTGTGACCGAAAACAAAAAAACAAAAAAATCGTTTATTGGGCCTCAAATAAAATTTGGTCTAATTGACTGACCCTTTATTTCGTTTATTTAACTAACGCACGCCTTGGGACAAAACAGAGAAGTATTCTTCAGTTCGTTGTTCCTCTGCTTGCTCACGCTCTGTGATTAGAGTGTTTATGTGGTGCTTCCTTTGAGTTCTTAATTATCCTTTAACCTTTGTTAGTATAATCTTTGTTTTAAGTTTACATCAATGCAGTGTTTGTGTTTGTGTCAAACACAATATTTAAGTTTACTCGAGTTCGTATTACCTCTATACAAAAAAAGTAATATTTTGCATCAACGCAGTGTTTGTGTCAAACACAAACCTAATAGTGGTTTCTCAACTGATCAATGCAGAGTTTTTCTTAAACCCAAACCTAGCATTGCTTCCTCAACCGTTGTAAGTGTCGGATTCGCTTAAGTCCATGGAGATATCAGTCCCGGTGAAGACAACCGTTGTGGTCAAGCCATTTATCGAGTAACACTCTATCTATACACCATACAAATTTTGTTTCTATATATCCAAATCACACACATAGCTATACAATTTTTTTGTCCATTAAGTGTTTTTATATCAATTTGTTTGAATTGATTTTTAGGCTGGTGAGGCATGTAGCAATTAATTTCTATGATGATTATACTACACCAAACGATCAGAAAAAATCTGCAAAAAATGACAACAAAGGGGTTGCTGTTGTGGTGCTGAACGCGCTTACAGGTTTGTTTTATGCATTTTTTGATAAGCTGGAAATAACTTTTCTTGAGTCCAAAATCCGTTAATTATAATGTGTTTCACTGACTTTCATTTATCTTAAATATTTTGTTCTATGTTTGCTAAGACGTCAATGGGTTAGTGAAGATGACTTGGCAATAGCTCTGAGTTATGGAGCCACGCAAATTCGGACGATACGAAGACACTTTAAAGAAGAAAAATTGGTCAAGAGTGTCGAGAAGAAACAGGTTTGTGCAGATACTATGTGATTTTCAGATTAGTTTATGATCTTTGATATTGGTCTTGCTAAGCTTTTTTGTCAACTCAAGAACTCTTCTAGTCTTATGATAACTAGCGTATTGTAATCAAAATATCTAAGGTTATAAACAATTATTGAAGAACATGAGTGTGAGAGAATATGATATGGTTGTGTTGTGATATTGATTCTCAATCTATTCAATAGACTGTAAAGCGTGCATATCCAAAGAAAGTGGCTGCTACAACTAATGGTCAAGCAGCGGACAAAGTTAAGCTTTACTCGTATTACTGTCTCGATTATTCACAGGTATGTTCCATGTCCCTAATACTTTTTTTTTTATTCTGTTTTCAGTTTGCTATTTTGCATCTATATAATCACTTCTTCTCTCTTACAGATATATGATATTGTTCGTTTGAAACTGCACCGGATTAGAGAAAAGCTCAAAGAGGAACTAGAAGATAAGGCTGACTATGTATGTCCTAAATGCAATATAAAGTAAAGTCCAGTACTCTTTATGTTATAAAATCTTTACAATTTATATGTGTTGTATTATGTTCACTAAACTTAAATTGATTCTTATTTCTTATATAGATATAGTGCACTGGAAGCCCTGAGTTTAATTTCTATGGAAGATGATTCTTTTCATTGTGAAAAGTGCAATGGTGAACTAAGAGGAAACGAAGGAAAAAAGGAAAATTTGCTTCAGAGTTTTGAGGTGTGTGTATACTGTTTTAGCAGTGCTCGGTTCAATGAAACTTTATAGAAGTTTTAATGCAGTTTATGCGTTCACACAATTAGAAATAATGTGCAGGTTCAAATGAAACCTCTGATGGATCAAATAAATAGAGTAAAAGACCTACCGGTTCCTAAGTTGGAACCTTCTCATGAATGGGAAGCTCGTGTAGCTAAGAATGCTCTTAATGATCTTTCGAGGTCTGGTTCAACACGGATGCCATTTCTCGGAGAGACAGAGGTGATAATTAGTCTACAATTGTCAATACTGTATTGTAATGAAATTTTCCTCTTTTGTTGTGGTTAGTTGATTACTTAAGTCTTTACATGGTTAGGTTGAGGTTAACCTTGGTGAAGGGAAAGAAGATGTCAAATTTGAAGGTGGAGATTCTAGTTGGAAAGTCATGCCTCAATGGATGATCAGGCCAGGAATGAATCTGACCGATGAACAAAGAGGACTGATGAGACAAGAAGCAAAGATTGATGATGGTGGCTCAGGAGAAGTGGAAAAACTTTCAGATGATGATAAATCAGTCATGGGAAATGGCAATGATGAGGAATTAAAGGCATGCTTTTGGGAACAAATTTTGTGTGTGTCTATTTAGATTCACACAGTAGAATACTTAACTAGTATTTTCAATATCCTTCAGAATGAGTATCTCAAAGCTTACAAGGCCGCTCTACTACTGAAGCAGCAAGAGCTAGCTGAAATTCAGAATCAGCAAAAATCCAAAGGCGACTTAACCCCTCCTGACAATTTTCTTTGAATATATTGAGATTTGCAGAGCTATAACAAGAAGATGGTTGTTATAAGACATGCTCATAGTTTTAACTATATATTAGTGGGCGCACAAGTGATAAAGAGAGTTTAGCCTAGGTCTCATGATATATAAGGCTTATGTGATGCTAAGCTTGATTACTTTTCATAATTTGCAGGAAATGGAAACTTGTATGTGGAAGAAGAAGGAGACGAGGACGTCGGTTGGGAAGAAGGCTGAAAGCAAATGAATCAACCATTTATCATAGAATTAAGGTCAATTGGTGCACCAATTTTTGGGAACTTGGTAACATTTGCTAAGGCATGTGTCCCAGTCTGCATTTTACATTTGATAAAGCAATAGATGAAAAAGAAACCATGCATGTATGTATGGTTTCTGAAAGAAAAGAAACTTAAATTTCACTAAGCCACTAAAGTGATTATACAATAAAGCAAGTAAAACAACAATAAACAAACTGATAGAGTTTAGTTACCAAACAATGTAAATCAAGACCTCTTTTAATGAATAATACCCTTTACTCACCAAATTGTGCAAGAATTACAAAGCAACCAGAGGAATTATGGAGCCTCTTACTCTCCTTACAATCTTCAACAAAATGATCCCCAAAGATCAACTAAACATAGACTCCAACGTCTCTTAAATAGAAAGTAAAGATAGGTTGTTTAGATGAGTCAAGCCTCCATGTTCACTAAGGCCAGCTCACCTAAATCCGTTAGCACCATGTGCTAGTCTGCCAGCTCACTCTTGTTGTTGCGCTGATCCACTGTACCTGGACTCCTGGCATTTGCTGATGTGTCTTTCCTGCTTCCATAAGCTTCTCCCAACTCTGCGTTTTGATTACACACTTTAGCTACCTTGTCACTCAAGCTTGCCTCTTTCTTGTGCAAGTTCTTTCTTCTTTTGTACTGATGTAAGATGACCGACTTGTCCAACTCAATCGTATCAATACCCCTCTCTTTAAGACAGACCTTGTCGTCAAGGTCGAGGTTAGGAAATTGGTCCTCTATGACTCCTTTCCATTCCCACGAGTTATCATGATCAGGCAATCCCTTCCATTTAATGAGTAACTCTTCTTGACCAGTCCTTTGGTTGATGCGTGTCCCTATCACAGCCTCGGGAACAGCCTCAAGAATGTCTTCAATGTTCAACTGAGGAGGCAAGTCCGTTGGTGTGAATGGACTGCCAATAGCTGCCTTGAGGAGAGACACATGGAAGGTGTGGTGAACCTTGGAGTCTTTGGGAAGCTTAAGTTTGTAGGCTACTGCGCCGACCCTTGCTTCTATCTCATATGGTCCGTAGTATCTTGCAGATAGCTTCTCGTTACTGCGTCTAGCCAGAGACTGTTGGCGGTATGGCCGCAGTTTAAGATAGACCTAATCCCCAACAGCAAACACGACGTCTCTTCTGCGCCCATCTGCAGCATGGAGTCCCTTTCCTGCAACTTTGTTTCCAAATCAGCCACATGGGTGGAACCGTTTTCATACCTGAGCAACGCTGGAGGTTCCCTGCCATAAACTGCCTGAAAGGGTGTCATGTGGATTGAAGAATGGTACGATGTATTGTAGCTCAACTCAGCCCATGGTAGAAACTGTGCCCAAGTCTGTGGTTTATCGCTGGTGAAACACCTCAGGTAAGTTTCAAGTCCTCTGTTAGTCACTTCACTTTGCCCATCTGACTGAGGGTGATAGGATGTACTAAAGCAGAGCTTGGTCCCTACCAGTTTGAACATTTCTCCCCAGAATTTCCCGGTAAACAGTCTGTCCCTGTCTGAAACCAGAGTCTTTGAGAAGCCATGAAGTCGCACAATTTCTTGGATGAACACCGAGGCAACTGTGGTGGCGTCCAAGGGGTGTTTGAGCCCAACAAAGTGACCATATTTGGTCAGTCTGTCTACAACCACCATGATCAGCTCCATCCCTTCTGATTTAGGAAGACCCTCGATAAAATCCATGGATATATCTTTCCACACTGATTCTGGAATAGGTAGTGGTTGCAACAGGCCTGCAGGTGCCAAGGTGGAGTACTTGTATCGCTGACAGACCTGGCAAGCTGCTACATACTCTCTAATCTGCCCAAGCATACCTTTCCAAAAGAACAAGGCCGAGAATCTCCTCTGCGTCTTTAGGACTCCTCCATGTCCTCCAACTTTCCCATCATGGAACTCCTTTAAGATGACTTCAATCCAAGCAGATCCTGTGGGAATGACCAATCTCCCTTTCCACAAGAGTCTCCCCTGCACCACTGTGTAATCAGGCTGGGAAGATGGATCCTGGAGCCAATCATCTTTGATTTTCTTCAGAACAGGGTCTTGATCAACCGCAGACTCAATTTCATTCAACTGTAAAACCGCAGGGACTGATAACGCAAATAATAATGGGACGGCTTTTTTCCTTGACAAAGCATCTGCAGCTTTATTCTCTAAACCTGGCTTGTACTATATCTCAAAATCGAACCCCAAAATCTTAGTAAGCCACTTTTAGTACTCGAGATTGATTTCGCGCTGCTTTAACAGAAACTTGAGGCTCTTTTGATCCGTCCTAACCAAGAACTTTCGTCCTAGAAGATAATGTCTCCACTTTTGTATCGCAAACAAGATGACCATTAACTCTCTTTCATATACCGATTTAAGTCTCTGTCTTTCGGTTAAGGCTTGACTGAAGAAGGCTAGTGGTTTCTGTTTCTGCATCAACACCGCACCCAAGCCTGTACCAGACGCGTCCGATTCCACTACAAAGAGTTCACTGAAATCAGCCAGTGCCAAAACAGGGACTGATGTCATAGCTTCCTTCAAAGTCGTGAATGCCACCGCTGCTTCTGTACCCCATTTGAACTGATCCTTCTTCAACAGGGTTGTCAGTGGTTTTGCTTTTTTTCCATACCTACTGACAAACTTACGATAGTACCCTGTAAGACCTAAGAATCCTCGCAGAGCTTTCACATTCCGAGGCTCAGGCCATTCAATCATCGCTTTGATCTTCTCTTGGTCAGCTGACACCCCTTGACCCGATATGACATGCCCCAAATACTCAATCTTTGAACTCCCAAACTGGCATTTCTTAGGATTAGCAAAGAGCTTGTTATCTTGAATGATTTGAAGGACCTTCGTGAGATGCTCCTTGTGTTCTTCCAAATTGCTGCTATAGACAAGGATGTCATCGAAGAATACCAATACGAATCGACGCAAGTGTGGTCTGAACAAATCATTCATCAAGGCTTGGAATGTCACCGGTGCATTCTTGAGACCAAACGGCATAACAAGAAACTCGTAATGACCGTCATGTGTCCTAAAAGCTGTTTTGGGCACATCCGCTACTTTCACAAGGATTTGATGGTACCCGGATCGCAGGTCCAGTTTGGAGAAGATGTTTGCTCCATGAAGTTCGTCTAACAGTTGATCAATCATAGGAATCGGGTAACTATCACTGACAGTGGCTTTGTTCAGAGCCCTGTAGTCGACGCAGAATCTCCAACTTCCGTCTTTCTTCTTGACCAAGAGCACCGGGCTAGAGAAAGGACTCCTGCTGTCTCTCACAATACCAGCACCCATCATGGAGGCAACTTGTCTTTCTATCTCCTCCTTCTGTGTCTGAGGGTACCGGAAAGGCCTTACATTCACTGGTGGAGCTCCTGGTTCTAGACAGATGGTGTGCTCCCTCCCACGTGATGGTGGTAACTCATGTGGTTCCTCGAACACTCCCTGGAAGCTCTCTATCAATGCCCGTAGACCCTGAGGAACTTTTGTAGACCAGTTTTCATCTGTGATCTGCATACCACCAAATTCAACCACCATCCCTGGCCTTGTTGCTCCACTGTTTTCCATAATGCTTTTAACGAAACTGGTGTGCAACAGAGGCTAGGATCTCCCTTGAGACTGACCCATTCGCCATTGATCTGGAACTGTAGCACCTGCAGCTTCCAATTACATCTCATATCACCAACAGACATTAGCCACTGCATCCCAAGGATAACGTCTGCTGTACCCAACTCCAGTGGCAGGAAACTGCTTGTTACCATTATCCCCTGCATAAGGAGCTTGAGGTTCTTGCATTTCCATCTGCCCTGAACCGTAATACCTGTACCCGTCATCACACCATATCCATTTGAGTCGTCGGATGGCAGAATAAGGCGCTTGACCAATTCCTGTGAGATAAAATTGTGAGAAGCTCCACTATCTATCATCACAACAACCTCCTTGCCAGTAATTGATCCTTTCAGCTGCATTGTGCGAGGGGAAGAAATGCCAACCATGGAGTTCAAGGATAACTCTGCCATGGTGGTCATTTCCTGTTCGTCTTCTTCATAATAGTATGAGTTATCTGGGTCCTCAAACTCTCTCTCACTCCCATCTGTCTGTTTGATCAGGACCGTGAACTCCTTCTTAGGGCAAAGATGACGCACGTGCCAACTTTCATCACAATGGTAACACAGCTTGTTGGCTCGGCGGTATTCAATTTCTTCCGGCGTCAATTTCTGGTACGGTGGTTTCAGGCGATTGTGAGCGCCAGAATTGCGCTTGTCCCCACCTTGAAGCGACGCCGTATTCGATCCCATCCCGTTGGAGTTACGAGGCTTGGTCGCAACCGGTCCAGTGTGGTGTTTGGGTCCAGCAGTCGTATTAAGGCCCATTGGTTTATTGTGGCCCATTCGATGTGACACAGATCCACCAAGTGTCCGTGCCGGAGTGTCCTCCTCCTCGAGGTCCCAATCCGCCACCGTCTTCGCTACACTCATCATCTTCTCTAGATGGCGAGGTCCGAACGATTTCATCGTAGTTCGGATGGACGGACGAAGACCTGCCATAAAAGCTATTTCAAGCGCTGAATCCTGGAGTTCCAGTGCGTTCGATGCAAGAGCAATAAACTCCCTACAGTATTCTCTGACCGTACCTGTTTGATTCAATCGCATTAACCATTCTCCAGAACTACACCCGTCGCCGGACGAGAAATTGTCAAGAACACGCTGCTTCAGCGATTCCCAGCTCACAAATGGATTTCGGTCCATTTCCCATAAGTACCAATTCAAGGCTTCGTCGAGGAAACACATCCTGACAGCCTCAATCTTCTGGGTCTCCGAGTAATCCCCCATTCCGAAGTACTGATCAGCACGGAGAATCCAGTTTTCCACCTTACCTTCGTCGAAGAGAGGTAACTCGAGTTTTCGCGTCAGTGGATTGTTCCCTGTTTCCGGAGGTCGCCAGTGTGGCTGTGGTAGCATACTGGTCTGGATTTCCCCACTTACAGGTGGTGGTGGAATCACTGGTGACGCCGACGATGTACCCGTGTCCACTGCCTTACCCTCACGCTGGACCAACTCTGGATGCGATGCATCTGGGGATGACAGTAACAAGTTTGTCACCACCGGAACAGGAGTGACTGGAGGTGCGTCACGTTGGATTTCCTCCGCCGCTCGAATCCGTCGTTCAAGTCTTTCCACGTCATTAAGGTGTTTGACCTTCTCCTGTGAGTAAGAATCCCTCATTCTATTCATCTCAAGACACATTTCTTCTATCATTTTAGCCATTTGAGTGACCTTAGGATCAGGTTTAGGTGCCATTTGCAGTGATCGAAACCAAAATCTGATACCAATTAATAGATTTTAGTTACCAAACAATGTAAATCAAGACCTCTTTTAATGAATAATACCCTTTACTCACCAAATTGTGCAAGAATTACATAGCAAACAGAGGAATTATGGAGCCTCTTACTCTCCTTACAATCTTCAACAAAATGATCCCCAAAGATCAACTAAACATAGACTCCAACGTCTCTTAAATAGAAAGTAAAGATAGGTTGTTTAGATGAGTCAAGCCTCCATGTGCACTAAGGCCAGCTCACCTAAATCCGTTAGCACCATGTGCTAGTCTGCCAGCTCACTCTTGTTGTTGCGCTGATCCACTGTACCTGGACTCCTGGCATTTGCTGATGTGTCTTTCCTGCTTCCATAAGCTTCTCCCAACTCTGCGTTTTGATTACACACTTTAGCTACCTTGTCACTCAAGCTTGCCTCTTTCTTGTGCAAGTTCTTTCTTCTTTTGTACTGATGTAAGATGACCGGCTTGTCCAACTCAATCGTATCACAAACTCAACTCATGGAAAGTAGTAGTTTTTTCATAGATAAGAGACAGAGCCGTGCTAATAGGTTAAAAAATAAACTTCTGCCTTAGGCCCCCAAAATGTATAAGGTTTTTAGGGCCCCCAAATTTCTGAAAATCTAATGTATCCTAGTGGTAATAGTGAGCAAATAACTTTGTTTGATTGCAGGTTCGATCCATTTAGTAAGTCACTTTGCTATTTCATTTTTTCATTTATTTGTTTTTTCCTGTCGTGATTGTTTATTCTTATAAAATTGACATTGACAACATGTTTGCTATGTCTGCTAAGTGATTAATGGCTTTAACTTATACTAAATTAGCTACTAAATACAATAAACAATATAAAATTATATATTAGATTATAAGAGTTTATTGAAAAAGATAAAAAAAAAGATTATGATTTTAATTGGTAACTAATTTATTAAATTTATAATTATTTTTACAAATTTTTATCATTTTAAATAGTACTTATTACAAAAGCGATACCAAAAACTAAGTTTCATTTATACATTTTATTTTTATAATTATTTTTTAAAGCTTTACAGTTTACACTATGTTGTAAGCTTACAACTCGAGTTTATTGCTTTTGGTTACCGGACCTTATGTTTGGACATTTTAGATTATCATTTACTGTTTGTTATAAATATTTTATATTATTTCAAAACTTTTGTGTTTAAATTTTTTATGTCCGTAATTTTTAGTTCGCCTTGGGCCCCTAGCGACCTAAGCACGGCACTGATAAGAGAGCATGATGATGATTTTGAGATTAGATTTGTAAATTTCGTTATAACATAACGTTTATTTTACTTTCTTGGTTCATATACTCATATTTATCGTATATAACATAAAAACCCTATAACAAAAATTACATTGCACGAACAGGAGGAATACTCTGCTCATACCTAAAGAAATTATTAGGATCATACTTAGCTTTAACATCCATCAATCTCTTTAAATTACCCAAGAAATATTTTGATCCATAAATCTGTGCTTCTTTAACACTTGTCTCTCCACTTGGATTGCTTCCAATATCCATGTCTCTATAATTCAAGAACGCCTCTCTTGGATTACTTGACACGTACGGTTCCGCTACGTCATAAAGTTCTTTCATTAAACTTAGATTAGCATCTGTGGCGTTTGCGTCGGTCCATAGCGCAAAGTATTGAATCTTGAACAAATTTCCTTTCCGGTGAGGAAACGCGGTTGCATTCGTCGGAATCCGGTCCATGACTCCGCCGTAAGGGTTCCATTGCATAAACATAATGTTAAATTTCAACATTGTTTTCCACATCTTCTCCATTCCTTCTTTTGGGATAGGTTTCTTGACATAATCCGATTTACTCTTAAAGAATGCTCCCGGCGGACCCGAGGTTCTATTCAGAAGAACGCTCGTCGGTGTCCCGACCGGGTGATCCGTCCAAAACGTCGTCGTATTAAGCCAGCTCATTTCGTAGCAATCTTCACGTTTTAGCCCTAATTCAGGCAGATTCTTGTTTATAATCGCCATTAGTTTCTCCGCTGGCCCTAAGAACTGTGCGTAGAACTTAACCGCGATGGTTTTGTTGCCGGATTTAGCTCCATCTGCGATTTGAGGCATTGCTCTTAAGAAAAGCTCTTCAGGTAATTTGCTAGAGACAAGCTGCCATTTGTACAAAACATCGGTGACTCCTTGTTCTAATGTTTTGTTAACCTTAAACACTGTTAAGACCTCCGGGACCGCGACGAGTTTGATTTTCCAAGAGAGGATAACGCCGAAGCTCGCACCTCCACCACCACGAATCGCCCAAAACAGATCTTCTCCCATAGAAGCTCTGTTCAAGATCTTGCCATTAGCATCAACTAATTGAGCATCAATGACATGATCGACCGAAATTCCGTATTTTCTAATCAGATTTCCGTATCCTCCGCCGCTAATGTGTCCACCGGCCCCTAATGTCGAGCAAACGCCTGCGGGAAATGCTAGCGTTTTGCTCGCTTCAGCGATTTGGGTGTAGAGCTCTCCCAAAATTGCACCAGCTTGAACCCAAGCTTTCTTGTTGGATACGTCAACGGTTATAGATCGGAGATTGTGCATATCGAGAACAACAAATGGCACAGAAGATATGTAAGAAAGTCCCTCGTAGTCGTGGCCGCCGCTTCGGATTCGGATCTGGATTCCATAGGACTTTGCGCAGACCACGGTTGCTTGAACATGAGATTCATGTTTTGCAGCAACAATGGCTATTAGTTTTGTGTCTTTAGGGTTTGAACACCTTTTGTTTTGCGTGTAGGACAAGTAAGACGAAACGAAGGTGGAGTTATTGTGAGTGTAGAGGACTTCGGTGATCGGATGCTCTTGACTGGTCCGAGAACGAATGCATAGGAGGAAGTTACTAATGTTTGGTTTCGTTACTTTTGCATCGGAAACCGAAACAAGTAGAACAAGAAACAGAAGAGAAACTTCTAGTTTCATTTTTACTGTTTGTTTGAAGAACTTAAGAGAGAAAAAAATCCAAGTAATGTGTTTTATATATTTCTTGTCATTCGGATTTATAGGAAAAACTCTGTCATGTTTGTCTAACTTTGTTTGAAGAACACACAAAAAATCTAAGTAAACTGTTTTATGTATTTATTGGTTTTTCTAATATATAGAATAATATCTATGCAAAGAACATTAATTCAAAAGTTGACTAATTAATAATTCATAAGTTATCAAATACATATTACTTTGATGAAAGAGATCTTTGTAAACTAATGTATATATAAATATAATGTCCATATTTACATATGTTATATGTATCTCAAACAATTATAATACTTTTCTTTTATTGAATGTAATTTTCTTTTATGTGGTTTAACTGCAACATTAATTCTAAAAATTATTTTAGTAATTTATAAAATAATATCTATGAACATTAATTCAAAAGTTTTTTTTGAGAAAAAAAATAATTCAAAAGTTGACTACTTTATAAGTTATCAAATACATATAAATTTAATTAAAGAGATCTTCGTAAGTAATTAAATGTATATATAAATGTTAATGTCAATCGTTACATAAGTAATATATATATATATATGTATCTTAAACATTACTCCCTCCGTTGCAAATTACTTGTCATTCTATTTGTTTTCACATAAATTAAGAAAACAATTAAATTTTCTATTTTACCCCTAATTAATACACTATTTTGTTTGATATAAATAATTATTAAGCTGAAAATTAATGGTAAAAGATGGAAAAATGGTTATAAATCTGCATTGAAAATACAAAATGACAAGTAATATGAAAAAAAAATTAAGGCTATAATGACAACTAATATGCAACGGAGGGAGTAATAGTCTTTTTCTTTTATTGAATATCATTTTTTATGTGATTTTTTTTGTCAACCTACCTATTAATCATCCAAATTGAAAATCCAACTCGGTAGAAGATTGCTTACATAAGAAAAATTTAAAGCTCGCGATCTTGTTGAACGGGCTAAACATTCCGCTTTCCGGTTAATAGAACGTGAGATTAATGATATGGAGAAGTTGGGTAGTCGGTCTTGTAAAACGTCTACGAATTTTAGCATCATATCCTTTTCTCATGTATCCTCATTTGAGCATCCGCCCATGCTAAAAACTCATTTTATGCCAATTGTAAAAGGTCTATGGTATCCATTTTAATACCTTGAAAGCATTTTTTATTCCTTGATTTCCAAATGTAACACACAAGCCATGGGAACATTTGAGTATCCCCTTTAGTTGTATCCTCCCTCACCATCCTCCAAAATAGAAAATTCATATTTGCAAAAATCGAAGAATATGGGATGACCTCTTTTCCCCTTGTGGATAAAAACAGACCCCAAATATCTTGTATTGTAAGGCATTTAAACAAAGCATGATTTATTGTTTATTCTTCTATGTCGCATCTTCCACAAATCGTAGAACTATTGATACCACGTTGATTGCGTGCGTACTGCCAAAGATCCTCATAAAGCCTGCAAAAAAAAAAAAAGTTTAATTTTGGGAGGACATCTTATCTTCTAAACCTGAACCTTTAAAACCGTAACACTTGGTTCTTGTACCATGTTAACATCGATGTTCTTTTCGAGTTCCTTTGGTAACCAACAACCCGATTGGACTGAGTATATGTGTGATTTGCTAAAGTGCCAAATAAACCACGTTGAATTTATGTGATTTAGTTGTAACATTTCTAAAAGAATTTTATTTTCTACGACTGACCCGAGGATTTTATCTTTAGTGAACAAAAACTATATATAAATTTTTACACAATTAATGATTAATAACTTATAAATTATATGTGATGTTTAGCATTTTTACATCTTTATAGATTGATTTTCCAAGGTTTTACATTCACAATTAGATAACAATTGCATCATTTTGCCAATTTTCAACTTCATTTTGATTTAAGATGCATTTAAAGTTTAGGATCCATGTCTTTGCATTTTTTTGTGCATTTTGTCTTTACTTTTAGGTATTTGGAGTAACATGAAGGAGACATTGATAAGTTAAATTGGGTGGAAGGAAGTATGGAATTCATCGTGGAGCAAAACATTAAGAGAGTCAAAGTTACATGAAAGAAGAAGTGAAGAAATGTGTTTAAAATCGGAGGAAGCAAATTTCAACCCTATTGGGTTGAAATCCATATCGATCAAACTCAAATTTCAACCCAACAGGTTGAAATTCACCTTGCTCAAATAGCACCAGAGAGGCGTTTTCAGAAGACATCATGATCAACCCATATTTTGACCCAGTTGGGTCGAAATTCCCACACTTCCTGCATTGATTTTTCTCATTTTTGTTGACTTTTTCGGTTTGACCCGGGTCCTACCCGGTTTGTTTTGGGTCGACCCGGGTACGTTTTTAGGGATATATAAATATGATTTTAAGCCAAAAATAATCCAAGTTTGATTAGATCTTCTCTTTTCATGCTTCAAACCTATTTTCTTATGATTATGATTGTGTTTAGTAGTTTATCTATGGGTTTTTGGGCTTAATAGATTAGAGGTGATTGATGAATGATTAGTGATATCTAATGATAGATTCTTATGATTTCTAAAGATTAGGGTGTGTTTAATGCTAGATTAGACTTGATTAATCAAAATCTAGATCATGGATATTTTATACCCGAAATGTGTTCGTTGAAATGACTACGCCAATCTTAATCTTGCTTTTACCAATGGAAATTGATGTTTAAGGTAATTAGTAACTTTATGAACTTGAGTTTAATGATTGTTAGTCATTTAACTGCAATTGAGAAATTGGTCTAATTGAATGATCTTTTTTGGGTGAATTGGTCTAATTGAATGAGTAATGAATGGATTAGTATCATAAAAGTGGATTAGTCTATTTTAGTGATTCATGTCATAGAATTAAGTTAGAATTGTTAGTCCTAGCATCACTAGTTAGTTATTAGTCACCTCAAATTAATTGCTTTGCCCAAAGCCCATATATTTCCATATTTGAACTTTTTAGATCATTTGACTTTTTGGTTAACTTTTGCATTTGAATTTGTTTAACCTTGATCATGGTTTGCTTTAGCATTTTTTAGTTTCAATTTAGTTATCTAGTCTTGTTCATCTTTCATTTCCATTATCATTTGCTTGTTTTGCTTAGTTTTATTGCATTTTTAGGACTTTTAAAATCGATATCTAAATCTTGAATTGCTTAGCTTATTCGATTGCTTGGATTCTTAGTTTAGTTATTCTAATCTCCCTTGGTTCGAACTTATGCTATGCTACAATAACTAGAGAGTGTTATTAGCTAAGTTTAGGTACAAATACAACTTGACACACATCATTATGATAATTTCAAGAGTTATATGTGAATTTTATATACTTTCTTTTTGGATCGTCGATCTATAGTCCCTCATAATCTTAAGGCTATTTACGTTTCTCAATCTATATCCCCATAGATTAAACTTTTACACTTTGAATTTCACGACTTTTGTTCAAATTGCAATTAAAACCACCCATTAACCGGTTTTATACACTAATCGTAATCAAGGAAACCAAAACAGAAATCCGATCCAAGGTATAACCCAACCCTAAATTAAAAGACTGATTGATCATAAACTTAATCATGTTTAGCATTAGAGAGGTTGATATTTTAAACAGTGAAATATGTATAGTTATGAGGGAAAATAGATCGTCGATCTTTTTTCTAATTAAAATAGAAATGTCTTGAATGGTTACCTAGTCTAGTGACATGTTTGCTTACGAACGACAATTGCGAGAATTAAATACGAGTCGAATGGCTAAACAATATGCTTTCAAAACTAAAGAACGTGAACCAAAGGAAATACGAGCAATTATTGGTTAATATATGCTCACATAACTCAAACGGAAACTCTTATAAATAAAAGTTACATTGCACGAAGAGGAGGAATACTCTGCTCGTTGTTGAAGAAATTATACATTACATGAACAGGAGGAATACTCTGCTCGTTCTTGAAGAAATTATCAGGATCATATTTAGTTTTAGTTTCCATCAATCTCTTTAAGTTCCCCAAGAAATACTTTGATCCATAAATCTTGGCTTCTTTAACACTCGTCTCTCCACTTGGATTGCTTCCAATATCCAAGTCTCTATAATTCAAGAACGCCTCTCTAGGGTTACTTGACACGTACGGCTCTGCCACATCGTAAAGTTCTTTCATCAAACCTAAATGAGTGTCCGTGGCATTTGCGTCGGGCCATAACGCAAAGTACTGAATCTTGAACAAGTTTCCTTTCCGATGAGGAAACGCGGTTGCATTCGTAGGAATCCGGTCCATTACTCCACCATACGGGTTCCATTCCATAAACGCATTGTTGAATTTTAACATTGTTTTCCACATCTTCTCTATTCCTTCTTTTGGGATCGGTTTCTTGACGTAATCCGATTTACACTTGTAAAATAATCCAGGCGGACCGGCTACTTTATTCAGCAGAACGCTAGCCGGTGTCCCGACCGGGTAGTTCATCCAAAACGTCATCGTATTAAGCCAGCTCATTTCGTAGCAATCTTCACGTTTTAGCTCTAATTCAGGCAAACTCTTGTTTATAATCGCCATTAGCTTCTCCGCTCGCCCTAAGAACTGTGCGTAGAACTTAACCGTGATGGTTTTTTCCCCGGATTCTCCAAAAGTGATTTGAGGCATTGCTCTTAAGAAGAGCTCTTCAGGTAATTTGCTAGCAACAAGCTGCCATTTGTACAAAACATCAGTGCCTCCTTGTTCCAATGTTTTGTTAACTTTAAACACTGTTAAAATCTCTGGAATCTTGACGAGGTTGATTTTATAAGCGAGGATAACGCCAAAGCTCGCACTGCCACCACCGCGAATCGCCCAAAACAGATCTTCTCCCATGGTAGCTCGATTCAAGATATTGCCATTAGTATCAACTAATTTAGCATCAACAACATGATCAACCGAAATTCCATGTTTTCTAATCAAATTTCCATATCCTCCCCCGCTGATGTGTCCACCCACTCCTACCGAAGGGCAAACGCCAGCCGCAAACGCTAGCGTTTTGTTCGCTTCGGCGATTTTTGTGTTGAGCTCTCCTAAATTTGCACCAGCTTGAACCCAAGCTTTCTTTTTGGACACGTCAACGGTTATAGATCGGAGATTATGCATATCGAGAATAACAAACGGTACATATGAGTTATAGGAAAGGCCCTCGAAGTCGTGACCGCCGCTTCGGATTCGGAGCTGGACTCCGTAGGACTTTGCGCAGACCACAGTTGCTTGAACGTGGGATTCATGTTTTGCAGCAACAATGGCTATTAGGTTTGTGTTGTTAGGGTTTGCGTACCTTTTGTTATTCGTGTAGGAAAAGTAAGAAGACGCGAAGATGGAGTTATTGTGAGTGTAGAGAGCTTCGGTGATCGGAATCCCTGGACTGTTCCGGTAGCGAAGGCATCGGAGGAAGTTTCCAACATTTGGTTTCGTTACTTTTGCATTTGAAATTGAAACAAGAAGAGCAAGAAGAAGAAGAAACAAAATAGAAACTAGTTCTTTCATACTTTTGTTTGTTTGAAGAACTCAGAAAAACAAAATTTGAAGTATTGGTTTGAAGTATTATTGGGATTTCGATTTATAAAATAAAACTATATACGGAAAGGAAATTAATTCGGAGATATTCTCTTGACATATGAATAAACCTATATTTCTGACTAAATATGAAAACTAAAGTACATGTACTTTACTTATAAATGATGTAATAGATATGATTAAAGAAAATTCAGAGAAAATAGAAAAAACGAATACGTATATTTATAAATTTTGTTATTGGAAACGTATGAGTGAGGTGAAACTTCCTTCCCTCTATTCAAGAAATTACGTAACGTACCTTTTTTTTAATACTGAGAATATGTTATGATTCGATTTTATTATTGACGAAATTTTTTTTTAATAAACTGAATTGAATTGATTTGTTGTTACGAGGTTTTCAATTCAATTTTTCGTTTTTTTTGGTTTTTCTTCTCGTTTTTTCGGATAATCGTTTCATTTTTTATTATATAAATATAGTTATTTGATTTTTTCATTTAAAAGAAATTATATTTGGGCAATTATATTTCTCTTTAAATTTTGGAAGTTATAATAATGGAAAATTACGGAAAAATAAGAAGTTTTTTCTTAAAAATGCGGTCTTAATTGGTGACTTAAAATTTGTGGAATTGGGAGGAATTGTGTGGAATCTCTTACTAATGTCACCAGTTAAAATTGAGGAATATGTAGAATTCACTAATAGATAAAACCAGTTGAAATCTATGTTTTTTGCAATTTGCAACACCAAAATCGTTTGTTTATTTTCATTTATATGTGATAAAAAATATATAGGATGATTTTTACTACTGAAGTACTAATATTTACTTAAGAATAATATATATGTCCTTCAATGTTTATTTTCATCGTATACTTTTTGATAAATTATGTATTTTAGTGATTTGTAATTAAGTGACAAATCTCTGTTATTCAAACATGATTTTTAAAAACTCTTTTCAAATCTAGCATTATTGAACTTGTGATTTTAAAAATCTACTTCAATATCCAGTGTTATTAGAAATATTTTAAACAATGGAATTTGATGTGACTTTGATGTGTTTTGGTGGGATTTCTTAGTTAAAAATGTAAAAAGTAAATCACATTGTTTTAGGTGAGATTCTATAGGTTTTCAATTAAAATCACAACAATTTTCCTAAATAATCCAAAATCATTTAAAAACTCAATTAAAATCAAATCACTTCAAATTACATGTTGAATACATCCTCTATTTCCAATAACAATGGATTTGAAGTTACTTTTCCAAATCACTAGTTTAATAACACTGAATTTGAAAAAAAAAAAAAAAACTAAAATCCATGATCCCATAACAAAAGATTTGACAAATCATATCAAATCACCCCCAAATGCTCTCTGTTCAATACCCCCTTAATGTTTTTCCTTTTTAAGTATTCAGAAAGGCTGATTACATTTTTTAAGAAAAAAGGGAAAAGATTAGGATAACTCTATATAAAGAAGAAAAAAAAACTCTGTATATAAAGAGTTCGACATAATTGCTTGCATCAAGACCTTTCTTTCTCTCTCTATTATTAGAATAAGAAAAAATCGTTGGAAGTATGCTTTTGGGGTCTATTGATTTCGAGGCTCTTCGTTTCTCTAGTGGCTTGAGCAATTTCCCCGGAGCACCAAGGCCGCAAATAGCCCGCAGGTTTGGCGGCTGTGTTTTGTTATGCCTTCCCACGGAAAAAGCAAAGTATACTGTTATTGATTTGACGCTCAACTCTGTGGTCAAAGTCTTTAGCAGCTCTACCAAGTCTAGCGTTTTACAACCTTGGCAGAAAAAGGCTGCCTCAACAATCGAGTGGCTCGGGTAAACATATCTCTCCTTTGGACAATTTGAAGTTCTAGGTTTAGATCCATAATCTTTTTCAACCAAGAAAAATATCAAGTTAAATATCTCTAGTTGGTGCTTAAATTCAAATCTTCCCTACTCTCCTTTTCAATCTCTTGTGAATTTATCTTTTGTATAGTTTCCAAAAATAAAATATGAGGGAATAAACTTACGTACCCACTGTTTTCATGAAGTAACTAATAAACACCTACGTTGAATAACACAAAATGTGAACCAAATATAACAAAGAAAAAAACGCATAATTAGTTACTTCTTCTTCTATGCATAATTAGTTACTGTAGTTGTTTATTAATTTAAAGAAATTTTCACCGGATTGGCATGGCTTATTCGGGAAGGTGATTGATAAATGATAATGATAATGATGATGCATGGAAGAAAATGGTTGATGGAGAGCAAAGGCTAAAGAGATGCAACCGGCAAGTCATGGGCGAGGTAACCGAGGACGTGGAACTCGGGGTGGTCGTGGTTAGTCAATCTAAGCGGAAGATTCGATTCTATTTAGTACATCTTAAGTACTCAACACTTTATCACACTTTATAACGATTTCTAAAACACTACATGATTACGAGTCATGGCATGTAAAGGTTTTTATTATGTAAAATATATATATTTCGGTTAAAAAGAAAAAAAATGATAGATGGGTATGCTACTAATTAAACATTTTACGACTGGATCGCTGATGATGCAAAAAAGTATGCTCACATAAATTTATTGAACATAAAAACCCTAAACAAATTACATTGCATGAACAAGAGGAATACTCTGCTCATACTTGAAGAAATTATCAGGATCATACTTAGTTTTAATTTCCATCAATCTCTTTAAATTACCTAAGAAATACTTCGATCCACAGATCTTAGCTTCTTCACAATTCGTCTCTCCATTCGGACTGCTTCCAATATCAATGTCTCTATAATTCAAGAACGCTTCTCTCGGATTACTTGACACGTACGGCTCCGCAACATCGTAAAGTTCTTTCATTAAACCTAAATTAGCGTTTGTGGCGTTTGCGTCTGTCCATGACGCAGCATACAGAATCTTGAACAAGTTTCCTTTCCGGTGAGGAAACGCGGTGGCGTTTGCTGGAATCAGGTCCATCACTCCACCGTAAGGGTTCCATTCCATAAACGCATTGTTAAATTTCAACATTGTTTTCCAAATCTTCTCCATTCCTTCCTTTGGGATCGGTTTCTTGACGTAATCCGATTTGCACTTGTAAAATGCTCTTGGCGGACCCGAGGTTCTATTTAGAAGAACCCTCGTAGGTGTCCCAACCGGGTAATTCATCCAAAACATCGTCGTATTAAGCCAGCTCATTTCGTAGCAATCTTCACGTTTTAGCCCTAATTCAGGCAAATTATTGTTTATAATCGCCATTAGTATCTCCGCTGACCCTAAGAACTGCGCATAGAAATTAACCGCGATAGTTTTTTCGCCGGATTTCGCTCCATCTGTGGTTTGAGGCGCTGCTCTTAGGAAGAGCTCTTCAGGTAATTTGCTAGACACAAGCTGCCATTTGTACAGAACATCAGTGACTCCTTGTTCTAATGTTTTGTTAACCTTAAACACTGTCAAGGTCTCTGGGATCTCAACGAGGTTGATATTCCACGCGAGGATAACGCCGAAGCTCGCACCGTCACCACCGCGGATCGCCCAAAACAGATCTTCTCCCATGGAAACCCGATTCAAGATCTTCCCACTAGAATCAACTAATTGAGCATCATTGACATGATCGACCGAAATTCCGTATTTTCTAATCATATTTCCGTATCCTCCGCCACTGATGTGTCCTCCCACTCCCAACGTAGACCAAAAGCCACCCGCAAACGCTAACGTTTTGCTCGCTTCAGCGATTTTGGTGTTGAGGTCTCCTAAAGTTGCACCAGTTTGAACCCAAGCTTTCTTGTTGGCCACGTCAACAGTTATAGATCGGAGATTATGCATATCGAGAATAACAAACGGCACATATGAGTTATACGAAACGCCCTCGAAGTCGTGACCACCGCTTCGGATTCGGATCTGGATTCCGTAGGACTTTGCGCAGACCACGGTTGCTTGAACATGAGACTCATGTTTTGCAGCAATAATGGCTATTAGGTTAGTGTTGTTAGGGTTTGAGTACCTTTTGTTATGCGTGTAGGACAGGTAAGACGACACGAACGTGGAGTTCTCGTGAGTATAGAGAGCTTCGGTGATAGGATTCTCCGGACTGGTCCGAGAACAAATGCATCCAAGGAAGTATCCGCAATTTGGTTTCGTTAGTTTTGCATCTGAATCCGAAACAAACATAACAAGAAACAGAACAGAAACTATTTCGTTCATTTTTGTTGCTTCTTTGAAGAACTCCAAGTGATTTGTTTTATGTATTTATTTTGATTTCGATTTATAGAAAAAAAAACTCAGGAATGAAAATTAATTTCAAAGTTGTTTTTTTTTTCCAATAGTTTTCACATTGAATAAACTTACGAGATATTCGGAATTAATTCACATTATTTCCCATCGAATTCACCTTTTCATGTAATGCATTTTGTGTTGTCGAAAAACATGGGTTGCGTTTTGTATTCCTATAAAATCCACAAACGATTAAACATGTGATCTGCGAAAGTTTGCGTATCTGAGAAACGTTGAACTTTTTCCCTCAAACATTAGTTATTGTTAATTTTCAAAAAAATATAACTGTACTATATATTTGTGTGATTTATCAAAAGGATCGGAGTCAGACTACTATTTTTTTTTTTTTTGTCAACTTAACTACTAATCAGAAAATTCCGGCCGGATTGGAAATCCAAAACGGAGGAAGAGTGTTTACATAAGTAAAACTGAAAGCGCGTGCTCTTGCGAACGGGCCAAACAATCAGCCTTCAGATTAATAGCTCTAGGTATGCGTGATATTGAGAAGTTGGGAAGCCGATTTTGTAATCTTCGTAATTTACCAAGAAGAACCGCAAAACATGGCCACTCCTCTGGATTTTTGACCATGTCGACCAGATCAGCATAGTCTGTCTCGAACGTATTGCAAGCCACGCCTCTCTCCATGATGCATGACATAGCCCAGACGAGAGCTTCCACCTCGGGATACAATGGTGATCTTCATTTACCCATACTTTGCGCTCCTAGCATCACCAACTGCTCTTGTTGAACACACACCCAACCCAATCCTGTAATTGCATCTGTATCCTTCCAAGAGTCGGACTACTATTTTAATCAACAAAATATAACTATATTATATTTGTGTGTGTGTTTGTTTATTAACAAGTTGAAATCGCCCGATCGTCCTTTGTAATGTCTTCTATACGATCATTACAAAGATTTTAACCTCGAGACTTCAAGCGATCCTCCCTCATCTCATCATGGAGTAACGTTCAGGACGCGCTTTATCGAATAATATATGTTCTCATAACCCATGGGATTCTCCACTATCTCTTCTTATTGTTAAAGGCAACATGGTGCAATGGCAGTCAACATTGACATAAGCAAGGTCTACGACCACATGGAATGTTAATTGTTGCTTTAAAAACAATCAGTTCATGGATCATATTTTATCAATTACTTTTTATGTATATATTGAATTTCATAGATTTATGTGGATTGACCTATATATGTCTCTTATATTATACTTCATAAATTCTTCTGGGACAATATATCATTAACACATTTCCTTCTCATGTTATCATGTGGGCAATTGTGGAAGTACTATCTACGGGATGAATCCAATTTCCAACGATCACGTTGCTCATATACTATAATAAATTGATAAGAATAAGAACACAAAACTGTTTAGGAAAAATTAGAATAGACTTTCATAAGAATGAACTTATAAGTTACATTGAATTATATATATGAAAAGAATAGATCTAGTTTCATAAACGAAGCTAAAGATGAGTGTAAATAATATATTTAGGCATCACGTAAAATTCCTAAACTTAGATATTGACAAGATTCTAGAACTTTTTTGATATTCATGAATCTTGAATTCTTGATTAGACCGTTCGATCGGTGTTGATGTTGACTTCTCGATCTCCCAATAGAATCATTACTTTTTTGGCTTATGAATAGAGGTTTGGCTGTAGTTTACTGTGTTTATTAATTTATAGAGATTTACACAAGGTTTTGACCCCAAAAAAGAAGAGATTTACACAAGGGATTGGAATCGGGAAAGGGATTAATAATGATAATGCATGGAAGAAAATTGATGATGGTGGTATGCTACCAAACATATGTACCCATACGGCCATACCACTAGAGGCTGATGACGCGAAGAAGTATGTTCATATAACTTATTAAACATAAAAACCTAAAACAAATTACATTGCATGCACAGGAGGAATACTCTGTTCGTACCTAAAGAAATTATCAGGATCACACTTGGCTTTAACATCCATCAACCTCTTTAAATTACCTAAGAAATACTTTGATCCATAGTTCTTAGCTTCTTCAGCATTCGTCTCTCCACTTGGATTGCTTCCAACATCAATGTCTCTATAATTAAGGAAAGCCTCTCTTGGATTACTTGACACGTACGGTTCCGCTACATCATAAAGTTCTTTCATCAAACCTAAGTTACTGTCTGTGGCATTTGCGTCGGTCCATAATGCAAAGTACTGAATCTTGAACAAGTTTCCTTTCCTGTGAGGAAACGCGGTGGCATTCGCTGGAATCCGGTCCATCACTCCACCGTAAGGGTTCCATTGCATAAACATATTGTTAAATTTCAACATTGTTTTCCACATCTTCTTAATTCCTTCTTTAGGGATCGGTTTCTTGACGTAATCGGATTTGCTCTTGTAGAATGCTCCTGGTGGACCCGAGGTTCTATTCAAAAGAACGCTCGTCGGTGTCCCGGCCGGAAAATTCATCCAAAACATCGTCGTATTAAGCCAGCTCATTTCGTAGCAATCTTCACGTTTTAGCCCTAATTCAGGCAAATTCTTGTTTATAATCGAAACTAGCTGCGCAGCTGGCCCTAAGAATTGTGCGTAGAACTTAACCGCAATGGTCTTCTCACCGGATTTCGGTCTATTTGCGATTTCAGGCATTGCTCTTAAGAAAAGCTTTTTAGGTAATTTGCTAGACACAAGCTGCCATTTGTACAGAACATCGGTGGCTCCTTGTTCCAATGTTTTGTTAACGTTAAACACTGTCAAGGTCTTTGGAACCACGACGAGGTTGATTTTCCAAGAGAGGATAACTCCGAAGCTCGAACCGCCACCACCACGAATCGCCCAAAATAGATCTTCTCCCATGGTGGATCGGTTCAAGATCTTGCCATTAGCATCAACTAATTGAGCATCAATGACATGATCGACCGAAATTCCGTATTGTCTAATGAGATTTCCATATCCTCCGCCGCTGATGTGTCCACCCGCTCCTACCGTCGAGCAAACACCTGCGGGAAACGCTAGCGTTTTGCTCGATTCAGCGATTTTGGTGTAGAGCTCTCCCAAAGTAGCACCAGCTTGAACCCAAGCTTTCTTCTTGGACACGTCAACGGTTATAGTTCGGAGATTGTGCATATCGAGTAGGACAAACTGTACAGAAGATGTGTAAGAAAGACCTTCGTAGTCGTGACCACCGCTTCGGATTCGGATCTGGATTCCGTTGGACTTTGAGCAGACCACGGTTGCTTGAACATGAGATTCATGTTTTGCAGCAACAATAGCTATTAGGTTTGTGTTGTTAGGGTTTAAGAACCTTTTGTTTTGCGTGTAGGACACGTAAGACGACACGAAGGTGGAGTTGTCGCGAGTATAGAGAGCTTCTGTGATCGGATTGTCCAGACTGGTCCGAGAACTAAGGCATTGGAGGAAGTTTTCAATATTTCGTTTCGTTACTTTTGCATCTGAAACTGAAACAAGCAGAACAAGAAGCAAAACAGAAACTACTTCTATCATTTTTGTTGCGTGTTTGAAGAACTCAGAGGAAAAAAATCTTAAGTAATTGGTTTTATGTATTTATTGAGATTTTTATTTATAGAAACAAAAATCTAGAAAGGAAATGAAATATAAAGTTTATTAATTGCCATACGGGTTTCACTTTGAATAAACATACGAAAATATGTAACTGAAGGAATGACAAAAAAAAAACGTAATGAGGAAAGTTTCGTGAAAAAAAAATGTAATGAGGGAAAGTTGAATACATAGATCATTTATTAACAGAACTAAAAACATAACGTAGGATGAACTACTTTTTTTTTTAAATCATTTTTTATTAATAAGATAAACTTTACATGTCGCATACGAAGTTAAGAAATTAAAAAAAACAAATTATTACATAAGCAGGTTTATGCACCATATAATGAGAGAGATACACTATAATAAGTGAATTTGACGATGTTTTTCGTAGAGTAACCTTATTCGCTAACAGATTAAAAAATCTATTATTTTTTTTCTCCATATTGATCTTCTTCTTATGCGATTTTTGTGGGGATTAGTATTTTCTTTGCCCGCATAAACAAACTCAATGCTTCCAACAAAAGTTCTTAATTCTGACAATTACGGTACAAATGCTTCAAAAACTGACATATGCTTTCTTGTAAAAACGTCGTCAGACGGGAGCTCTACCATTGAGAAACATAATCAAATACAACCTAATCAAAACCATGACGTCAACTTCTAACCTTGTGTTTACCATACGTTCTTGAGAATTCATCCCAAATTAATCTCAGAAGACCGTACTAATGCATTAGTATAACCCTTAGGATCACTATAGCAACAATCCGTTTCGACTACGAAGAAGAGTACGGCCGACATGACGCAAAACGGCACAACTTTGAAGACACAAATGATAAGAGAAAACGAAATTATAGTTTCTCTTAACCCAATCTTCATCTTATTCTCTTTTTGTCTTCCTCAAACAACAATTTACTGTTCAATCCACTCCTCATGAACATAAACACATCACAAAAGGAGAAGACGGTGAGGCAGTTGAAGAGGAAGACACAGTTTGAAGATACCGTTTGTGTAGATTCAACATGGTATCGAACATTGCAGAATTGCAAAGCATTGGAAAGTGAAAAGTTGCGTTGAAGATCATCGCTTATTTCTTCGAGAGAATGATGATGAGAAAACACCACTGTATATAAGCAAAGTCATCACGGAATCGATAACCATAATCATCTTGTGGATGTACAACTCGTCGAAACCCATTAAGAACTGGATAAGTTCACGTTTGGAGACGAATAAAAAACCGTCGCAACCGAAAAGATCATCTGTTTTCTATCTAAGGAACGTTTTTTGCATAAATATGAACTGCAATGTTGCGTGTTTGTTATAGAACTAATAGAAAACTAAAAACCGAAAAGGAAATGGAACCACCGGCAAATGCCGGCGGCCCTAAACCGGTGAAAACGTAGTTGTGCCCAAAGGAAAGAGACGAACTACGTAGGATGAACTACTTGTTTACTGAAAATCAATCAAAAATTCAAAATTGAATTTTGGTGGATTAAAAGTAGAAATAAATCTAGTGCTTTTTTATTATGTTAGTGCTTTTTTCTTATCTCCCATTGAATTCACCTTTTAATGTGCTGCATTTTGGGTTGTCGAAAATATGGGTTGCGTTTGTATTACTGTAAAATCCATGTATTGGTAACCCAATTAGGAGGGATGTTGTATGAGAGTTTTCAATAAATGTTTCTTTAATTCGGCAGAAACGTTGATCTTTTTCTCTCAAACATCAGTTATTGTTAACTAGTATTTCTATCCGTGCTACACACGGGTATATTTTTTGCTTTTATTAATATCTGACTATTTTTTCTGTTTTTTTTTGTTTAAATTTTAAATTACAGAAATAAATATGAAGCATTTTCCACGTGTCAACACATAATTGGTTATGTGACTTGTGATTTAGTAGTTAAGGATTTTCATATTCTCGAAGAGTTTTAATTTGTCCCGATCCGAAGATTACTATTTTTTTTTTGTCAACCAACTAATAATAAAAAATGCTTCCATAATTGGTAATCTAATTAGGGGGGATGTTGTGAACGTATGTGAAAGTAGAGCTTTCTTTCGTGTGGAACATGTCAAACAATCCGCTTTTAAGTTTTTTTTTGGTAAAAACAATCCGCTTTCAAGTTGATAGTGCGAGGGATCAGCGACAAGAAAAACCGGGGAAATTGTACTTGCAGTGACTTGAAATTTGCATAAAGAATTGCAAAGAGTGGCTAGCATTCTTCGGGAAATCGAACAAAATCCACTAGATCAAAACAATCAGTCTCAAAATCCTAACATCCCAACCCGTTCTCCAACACACAAGACATTGCCAAAACAAGACCCTCCATCTCTGAATGTGGCGGTGATTAACGCCTTTCACTCATAGCTCCATTCTAGCCTGGAATATGAGTCCGATTCTTTGCAAGAACCATGCACTTGATATTGATATTGTTTTGAGAGCGGAGCCCCTATATGTCCGCCTCCCTAATACTAGTTTCATCCACTGCACTATTACCAACAAAATATACTATATAACTATATTTGTGTGATTTTATCAAAAACAAACTATATATGCGTATGTTTTTGTTTATCAACAAATTGCAAATTTTATCAGTTAAATATGTTGTTTTAAACTTTTAATCGTAGATTGGCCTCTAATTCATTCATTCACAGTGTTGAAAAAAGATTCTCAGGGTCCAGAACATGCTCTATCGATCCATTTGACAACTCAGCTGCGGTCGAAAAAATATTTATGAGAAATTTTTTCAAATACCACACTTTGAAGTTTAATACCATTTTTTCAAAGTTTCAAAAATATCACAGAACTAAAAGTATATAATTTTTAAAGTATAGAATTTAAAATTTGAGATAATTCCTAGAAATACCTTTTTAGATTTGGTGTTTACTCAAACAACCTTTAAATTTTTGAGCTCTTATTTTTTTTCTAAAAAAGGTTACAAAAACCTTTAAAATATGGCAAAACCGTTTATTAACGAAAATGTCATTATCCTTTGAGAAAAAAAAAACAGCATAAAACCAAAAAAAAAAAAAAAAATCAGATTTCACCTCTTCATCTTCTTCTTCCTCTCTCCGGCGACGAGATTCGTTGCTTTTAACGATTAGATTCGAAACAAATCATGAGTTATCTTCCTCTCTATCATTCACGAGTGTTTTGAGTTCAGATTTATGAACTTCAATAACCGGTTTCGTTTGGGTATGTTGAACTTTTGTAAAATCACGTTTTGGTCCAAATCTGGATTTTTTCCAGATCTGGATTTTTGTTTGATGGTAGACTTATTTTCTGTTTGATGGTAGACTTATTTTCTGTTTGATGGTAGACTTATTTTCGTTCGATGGTAGACTTATTTTCTGTTTGATGGTAGACTTATTTTTGTTCGATGGTAGACTTATTTTCTGTTTGATGGTAGACTTATTTTTGTTCGATGGTAGACTTATTTTCTGTTTGATGGTAGACTTATTTTTGTTCGATGGTAGACTTATTTTCTGTTTGATTGTAGACTTATTTTTGTTCGATGGTAGACTTATTTTCTGCTTGATGGTAGACTTATTTCTTTGAGATGCAGAGACGTTTCGACTCTGGAGCTGCTAATGAATGAATGAATTTTTTTTTTGCTAAGTTAGGATTGTGTTTCACTCCAAATGTTCTAATTTCCATGAATTTTTTTACAGGTATTCTTTGTACGTGCAATGCGTAACCGCATGAAGATTGTAAAGAACATCCAAAAGATCATGAAGATGGTCTATACACACACGTTCTGATTTGTAATATACGTTATGGTAGATTTATTTCTATAAAATATAATTGTTATGGTAGACTTTTTGCAAAGAGATTCAAACATTATGGTAGACATCTATGAACATTCTTTTGTAGTGTAATAAATGAATTGACAACATTTATGTATGGTTAAAACATGGCTTCTGAAATGTCTCGGTAAACATTACAAAATCCTTAAAACACGAGTACGAGTTCAAACACGAGTACGAGTTCATACGAAAAGATAGAACATATATGAAAATATATAGTACATACTAAATCTACCATAAACAAGAATGATTTGTTTTGTTCCCAAGAACACCCATCAATTCTTCTCAAAACTCTGACTACCATAAACAAGAATGATTTTTTTTGTTCCCAATTTACTTCCTTTTGTTCAAATCCTAAACCCTAAACCCTAAACCCTAAAACCTAAACCCTAGTTCTTCACCATTGTTGCAGATTTTTCGTGCAAATTTGTCTATTTTTAAGGGTAAAATCGACATTGTGCATTCCTTGCAAATAACTCTAGCACCTACCAAATAAGTCTACCACCACTATAGTTTCCTAAACCGGAAATACGTCTACCACCAAGTACTATAAGTCTACCGCTATCACAATAAGTCTACCAAATGTTTAATGTGAAAAAAAGTTTACCGTCACTAAGCTTGATAAAAAGTCTACCATCACTAGACCTGGGTAAAAACAAATCTACCGCTTCTATCGCTAAAAACGCATAAGTCTACCACCATTGATCCTAAATAAATAAGTCTACCAGTTAACAGTTGGTTTCGTTGATCGAAAATACGAAATAAGTCTACCGCTAACTATAAGTCTACCACTACTACATAAATCTACCACAACTAAACACAAAATAAATCTACCACCACGATAAAAAAGTCTACCGCAAACTATAAGTCTACCGCTACTAAAATAAGTCTACCGTCACTATAAATCTACCGTCACTATGACTAAAAATCTACCACCAAAGGAAACAAATCTACCGGTCAAAATAAATCTACCATTGAAGAAAAATAAATCTACCGCTGAAAATAAGTCTACGGAAATAAATCTACCATTCGAAGAATAAGTATACCGAAAAAATAAGTCTACCGCTACGGGAAAATAAGTCTACCGCAGAGAAAATAATAATACCGTTCGGAAATAAGTCTACCACCAAAGGAGACACAATAAGTCTACCGCTAAAAAATAAGTCTACCGCTCATCAAATAAGTCTACGGACAAAAAAATAAGTCTACCAGAACCCAAATAAGTCTACCATCACATAGCGGTAGACTTATTTTTGAGGCGGGAAATTTTCGCGCCTACGCGTCCCGTTTCATTAATGGCATTTTCGTAAATACATTTTTTGTTATCAAAGGAAAAAGGGTAAAACAGACTCAAAAATAGCCTCAGTAATTAAAATCTAAGAAGGTTGTTTGAGTAAACCCAAAATCTAAGAAGGTTGTTTTAGTAAGTCTCCCTTAAAAATTTTGGGTGTGGGTTAACTATTCCAAATTTAGGGTAAAGTTTTACGGGGTAGGGTTTGAGTTTGGGTTTAGGGTTTAGTTTTGAATGTTAAAAGTGAATTTAATTTTATGGTATTTTAGTGATTTTGGATAAAATGTGGTATTTTTAAAAACTTTTGAAACAAGCTGGTTTTTTAGAAAAAAAACTTTAAAATGTGATATTTTTGAAAATTTCCCAATATTTATTATATCAAACGTACAAGATGTGGGTTGATATTAAATGTTGAATGACTTGATCTTTGTATAGGGAACGAGTTGGTGCCAAACCGAGGAAGCATATAGCCGAAGGAGGTTAGTAGTTATAATCATTTTCGCAAAGCAGATAATCGAATATAGCCGAGAGAGGAATCATTACTTCTGATCTCTTTTCGCAAAGCTGTCACATCATCACACTCCCGAACATGTAGGTTAATTCAAAGAAGATCTGCTCCACTATTCGACTCAAGTGGAGGCCAAATGTTTGCATGCAACGACGTCATGAGGCCAAATGTTGTTTGCTGACTTACTACAAGTTCCTATCAGACGCTTCATTTTGCGTTACAAATTTTTGAACGCTTAAAAAAATCAGCGTCGCGACTAAAATTTCAAAACGCAATCACAAATAAACATAATAACTTTTACGATTAGACTCTGCGATAGCTAGTAAACAAACAATAATCGCAACGTTTGGCCATATGGTTTAACCGCTACCGATTGCGGGAGAAAAACAAACAGACCATATGTCTATAAAACTCCTTCAAAATATCACATAATATCAAGAAGATTTCGATTAGGAGAATACACTTTCACATTAATATTTCATCTTCTATTAGCTCACGATGTAGCAGTAGCATATTCCATGAGGATTCTTATGAGTCCTTCTGTCCTACCAATATTTTCTTATTTTTCTAAAACCGTGCGTCTTATTTTAATCTTGTGTGTCACAGAATAATCGGAAAAAATAACATTTTGTCGTCGTCCCAATAAACTCTGATTTACGTAACATATCATTATAACATGTTAGCATTCCAAAAATCAATCCCAACACATAGTATGAGTTTATACCCCAGCAAATTTTTTTTTTTTTTTTTTTGAACTAGCAAAACTAGAATCTAGATCGTTTTTTTACAACTTATATTTTACATAATACATTATACACACCTTTTCCAAAAAAGGTAATTAATTAATGGGGCCACAAAGAAATTACTTTAATTTGAGGTTAACAAATTTCCAAAGCCAGATTTTTATTTTATTAGCTTTTTTTTTATTGTTACGTTCTTGGAGAGTTTTTTGTTTGTTGTGAATTTTGTGTTTTTTTTTTAGCAAAAAAAAAAATTTCACCCTTTTTAAATAATTCTGATTACACGTCTATTCCAAATTTTCAAAGTAAAACTAAACTCTTAAAATTGAAAACTTTTTAAGTTTTAATCATCAATTCTTTCTACATGGCTGTCACACAAGAAAATGGGCACGTAAAAAGCTTCCCCCACTCTGCTTCAAAATAACCGCCAACTACTCAAATAACACACAAACCCTAATTTCTTCTCTCTCACACAAACCAAAAAAAAAACCTAACTTCTCTCACAAACACTCTCCAATGGCGTCTTCTCTCTTCTTCTTCCTCATATCGATCTCTCACTTCCTTCCTCAATCAGTTCTCTCAGCAACAGTAGTCGAAGATCTCGCTAATCTCACTCCACCTCCTGATTTCAACAACACAATCACCACAAACTGTCTTCGTGATCCATTACTCCCTTACTGCAACAACACTTCCTCTTCTCCACTCGACCTCGTCGAGATCTTCAGATCAACAATCGTCGCAAGTCATCTCTGTAACGAGTCCAAAAACCCTAATTGCGTTGAGTCTTTCCCCAAAATCAGAATCCATAGTCGTCCAAAAACCGCTGCACTTTACCTCTCTTTCGATTTCTTCTGGAAGTATTGTCCTTTAACCGTCGTCGAAATCGAGCTTGTCAATAACTCTCTCACGAACGAGTTTCCGAAAAATGTTCTCTCTTGTGCTCAGATTCGTGTTCTTGATTTGAGTTATAATCAGTTCTATGGTTTTGTTCCTGTTCAAGATCTCTCTAGGTTAAATAACTTGACACATTTGAATCTTTCGTATAACCGATTTTCGGAGAATAAGATCTCGGATTCCGAGTTCTTTAAACGGTTTAACGCATCGAGTTTTATACAATCCGGTGTTCTTCCTAATGTGAAGCGTTACAAGATGAAAGTTTTGGTCTTGTTGATTGTGTTTCCTATAATGGTGATTTTGCTATGTTTTTGCTTTGGATGGTTATGTATCAAAAGACCTGATTACTTACCAAGAACTTGCAGAAGAAGTTACAAGTTTACATCGGCGATGATCGATGCAGCGACCGATGAATTTTCGGATCGGAAGCTTGTCACCACTAGCAATTCAGTGGATATCTACAAAGGAAAGTTAAGAGACGGGACAGAGACGAAAATCGAGGTTTATAAAGAGAAGGTTTCGAGCGAGAAAAGGCGCGAATTTGCTGAGGAATGTGAGGCGGTTTTTAAGCTGAGACATAAGAATTTGGTTAGGGTTTTGGGTTGGTGTAATAGTAGAAACTTGAGAGCTTTGGTTACGGAATGGGTTCAAGGAGATAGTGTTGAGACTTGGTTAAGTTCTTCTTCAATAGCTTTATCTTGGAGAAGAAGGTTAAAAGTGGTTAAAGGAGTTTTAGAAGGTATTTGTTATTTATCGGATCAATGGCCTGAGATTACATTTGATCTTAGTACAAGTAGTATTTTGTTATCTGATGGTAATCAAGAACCATTGATTTCTCAATTCAAGATTGGAGATGGAAACAACTCATCAACAAGTAAGTCTTTTATTTCTTTCTTCTTCTTCATGTAACCTTGAAAGTACCATTTTTTTTCTAAGTGTTTTGTGTTATTTGTTTATAGATATATCCAACTTTGGATTGTTTCTTTTGGAGATGATTACGAATCTAAGACCTGATAATGAACAAGAAGATTCAGAGAGAAGGTATCTTGAGTATATAAGAGTTCATTATCCGGATAATCTAGAGAGAGTGATTGATGAGAAGATGAAAATGGAAGAGAGAACAATGGAGAAAGTTAAGGAAGCGATTACGCTAGGGCTTATGTGTACTGATAAACCACCGTTGAAGCAACCAAGCTTGATCCAGATTTATGACATGGTTGATTCTTTGTATGAGTCTAGTGCAAGACATCATTGAGATATAGTCTCTTAGGTTAAGTGTTATTGAAGAATTCATGCTTTATTGGGTTTTTTGTTTTGATTTTCAATAGCTAGATCGTATTTTGTAAGGATTTAATAGACATATTTGTTTGTTTTTTTTTTCTCTTTGTGAACTTGAAAATTCCTTATCCTATTATTATTGAGAAAATTTGTAGAAAATGAGCTAAGGCTGCTTATTGGATTTTATGGTTTCTCTCGACCTGATCCGACCAGTTCGTACGAACGGGTCGACCCATTTGTCTACTTGGCAAATGGGAAATTAAAATTCTGTAACTACTACGACGTGACCTGTCTGTTTTCCGTTGAAAAATACGTACCAACGACAGTTATAAGAAATTTATGTTTCTATATCATCAACTTGTAGCAATTTCAGTTTATAAAGTAACTTAATTAGCCACAAATTAATCCAAATTAATCACTCCCTCCCTCATGTAACGAAACTGAAATAAAATGTTTGTTTTTCTATCTCCATTTTCTCTGGAAACCAAATCTCGCAAATTGTTCTGACATCTCATGTAACACTTGTAAATATTGCAGCATGCATTTCCAATGTAAGTGGACTAAAGAAAAGTAAATTCAAAACCACATTTTTATTTCATTGTCAACATTATTTGAACATACCCCAAAAAGCCAACCTTTTTTTCTAACATTAATGTGAAATTAATTACGTCCTTATGGGTTTCATGGGAAAAATTGCAAAAAAAAACCCAACGATTGGGGATTTCACCTAATAAAACCCCACAAAAAAAGTAGTGCAAAAACAAACCCAACGTTTCATATGAAGCAAATTAAACCACAGGTCGTAACAGCGTTAAATATTTGACAGAGACAAAAACGCAGCGTTTTATTTCTCTCTGTCAAATAGAAATATCGTCGAGGAAGAACACACTGAAGAGGATATATCAGAGAAAGTGAGATAAAAAGAAGGTTTCGAATAGTGGAATTGAGATCGAAATCCATCATTGAGTTATGGAGTAAGTTCGAAATCCTGATGTAACCCTAAATCTTTTTCTTTTGTTCATCAATTTTGATTTCTTGATGTAACCCTAAATCGTTTTCTTTTGTTCAATTTAGATGGGTCTTGTTTCAGTTTAGTTTTTATGTCTTTGTTTAGAGGTCAATTTGGTACTAAATCCATAGTATAGACAATAATGAATGCAAATTTTGAATTGTAGGTCGTATGATATAAGACTTCACGCTGGTGGGTATTGGACTGAAGATGGGATTTATATGGGTGGGAATACACATATAATTCGAGTAAATTCTACGGACTTGAAGATGTCAGATATCCAAAATATGGTTATCTCTGAAGGTTATAGTAAGAATATGGATTTATTCTCTTATTTTCCATCGGGTATAGAAGGTACAGAGAAAAGATGCTTGGTTAATGACACTGATGTTGCTGAAATGGTTAGTTGTTTAAGTGGAATCAAAGATATACATGCCGTGAGGAGTGATGATCCAAACTTCGAGGGATTTAGATCTCTTGATGACCATTATTGTTCTAGTGATGATTCTGGAAAAGAAGATGATAACACAGATGATACAGATTCTGAGAAAGAAGAAGAGGGTATCACATTTGATTCAGATCATGAAGAGTTAGAAGGTTCAGGAATAACATTCCATGAAGGAGATGTTTTTCAAAGTAAAGACAGTTTCAAGAAGGCTGTTGATAATTATGCAATTCGAGGGAAGTTAAACATTGCTTACCAGAAGTCTGAAAGTAAGAAGGTCACAGCTATTTGTGTTGAAGAAGATTGCAACTGGAGGATATATGCATCTATAAATAGCACTTCTAAAGGACAATTTGTGGTAAGAAGCTATGAGAGCACACATACTTGTTCATGGAGCGGGAAAGTGCGCTTGTATACGGCAAGGAAAATTGCAAATACATTTGTCAATGAATTTAGAATAGAACCATTGAAGAGTCGTGTAATCAAGGGCAGGTTGGAATTGGATCAAATTAATATGTCAAAGAATAAATGTCAAAGAGCTCGGGAGCACTGCCACCAATTACTTGAAGATGAGCATGTAGAGAAATTTTCTAGAATGTGGGATTATGTGCTAGAGTGTCGAGAGACTAATCCAGGATCGACAATCATATTGGGAACAAAAGCACAAGTGTTTGAAAAATTCTACGCTTGTTTTTATGCTCAAAAGTGTGGATGGAAGAAAGCGTGTAGACGCATAATACATCTTGATGGAACTCACCTCAAAGGCCGCACGAAAGGACAATTATTAAGTGCTATTGGCCGAGATGCTAATGATGGAATGTATCCACTTGCTTGGGCAATTGTACCTGTGGAGAATGGACCAAATTGGGAGTGGTTTCTTGAACTACTACGAGATGACTTGGAGTTTGGCAGCGGTAATGGTACCACAACTGTTTCAGATCAACAAAAGGGTCTCATAAAGGCCATTAGTTTGGTGTGTCCGGATGTTGAACACAGAATGTGTGCAAGGCACATTTGGGAAAACTTAAGGAAAAACAACGGTGAGTCACCTCTACTTCGCAAAACCTTTTGGAAACTCGCTAAGGCTTACAACATAAGACAGTTTAATAACATCCTTGAAGACCTAAAGATACTAAGACCGGATGTTCATGAGTCTATTAATCAATATTCTAGCCATTGGTCAAGGTAAATGTTTGTTTTGAGCTCTTGTATATGTCTTCTTTGTTGTTTATCTTTTTCATGGATTTGTTGTCTTGTTTCAGAGCTTTTTTTCAAGAATGCACAAAATCAGATGTGGTGGATAACAACATGAGTGAGTCTTTCAATAATATTGTCAGATTTGAGCGCTATAAACATGTGATGGTTTTGCTAGAGTTTGTTCGGCTATATGTCATGAGGACAGCAACAGAAAGACAAGTTGAGATTCAGAAGTATAGAGGTTCCTTACCGCCTCGTATTAAGACGACACTTGATCTCCACAAGAAAAAGGCATCTAAATGTCAGGTTTGTGCTTCGGGAAAAGGGTCATATGAAGTAAATCATGGGAGAAGAAAGTATGTTGTGAATGTTCGGGGTAATGTTTCATGTTCTTGCAGACAATATGAACTTAGTGGAATCCCATGTCCTCACATAATCAAGGCATTATCAGAAGATGACAAGACAAAAAAACCAGAAGCATTGGTCTTGCCTTGTTTCTCCATTTCCAAATGGTATGAGTGTTATGGAGAGGTCATCCAACCTATGAATGGGCTTGATATGTGGGACAAGTGCAAAGATGTTACGGTTTTGCCTGCACCAGAAAACATTTCCAAGGGAAGGCGCCGAGGTAACAAACGAAAACTTGAGTCATGGGAGAAGGCGCCTAAAGAAAGCAAAAAACCCAAATTTATCGTGGTAACTTAATTATTATCTTTAGGTAGTTATATTAATAGTAAATAATAATTTTGTTGTTTGTTTTCATGGAAATCTTTTGTTTTCATTCATAGACATGCAGAAAATGTGGTGCTTCGGGACATAACAAAAGATCATGCAAAAATATGGTACTTACGGTACCGGAACCTGCACCAAAACGGGGAAGAGGGCGACCTAGGAAGACTACCATCACTTCCACAGAGAGTTAGTATTTGCTGTGTTTATGTTTTGGGTCAAGTGAGTATTTTGGATGTGTATGCACATCACACTTTTCGTGTAATATGATCCATATGTTTCTATTTTGAAGACATATTTAAGTGATGTTCTGTTTTAGTTAGTTCCAACAAAACACAACAAGTTTAGTTTTTGGATATTTAAGTGTATGTGTTCCAACACAACAGAACATGATTCAAGCACATCATAGTTTTCTTCTTTTCTTCCTAAACCACAACGAATTCTCATTACATAACACAAACATACATCATAGTTTTCTTCTCTTTTGTCTTTAGATCTTTCAACTCATACTCGATCTTCTTAGTCTTATCTACTATTTTCTCTAATTTCTCCATCAAATTGTTCTCGGAATCTATGATCTTTCTCATGTCTGCAACAAATATATCTTGTTTTTCTGCAATAACATCAAACTCTTCAAGCCTAGCTTCTTTAGCCCATTTGAAAGCGTGACCATGATCAACCTGAAACAAAAAAATCAAGCAACATTAAGTAAGATGAAGAAGAAATATGTTGTCATGATCACTAAGTTAATTAAGATCAAAAAGTAATCAAGCAATATGACTAGCAACCAATGTTATAAAACTTACGAAAAGTGTTACAGTTTTCTCTCCACAGACACATCTTCTTGGAATTCTTCTGCCCAAATTAGAGCTAGAACCTGATGAGATGTAACTCATCTTCTATGGACCGAAACAAATAACACTATGAGCTCGAATATATCATGAAAATCCCTAAATTTAAATCACAACTAAATCAACAAACCCTAAATCTCACAACCAAATATAAACTCAGAAACATAAATCGGTCCACATATATATGCTCGAATCTACCTTGTACCAACGGTTTAGAGCCTTCTTCTTCTCTAATCCAATTCCCAAGTTTCAAGCCTTGAACTGAATCTCACTTTCTCTGATGTGTTCTTCCTCGACGATATTTCTATTTGACAGAGAGAAATAAAACGCTGCGTTTTGTCTCTGTCAAATATTTAACGCTGTTACGACCTGGGGTTTAATTTGCTTCATATGAAACGTTGGGTTTGTTTTTGCACTACTTTTTTTGTGGGGTTTTATTAGGTGAAATCCCCAATCGTTGGGTTTTTTTTTGCAATTTTTCCGGGTTTCATGTTCTTAGTTCTTACAAGGCGGGCCAGACAAATTCAACGCCGACAAAACCGGACTTCTTCACATAAAAAATTTACAATTTCCCCAATTGTCTTATTTCTATAATTAGCCTCACAAATTTTCCTCATCTCAGATTATAATCTCACACCAAACCAAGAACAAGTCTAAAGAACTCCAAGAACACAATGGAGAACAACAACAACAACAACGTCAAGAAGAAAGTTCCAACAAAATCACCATCGTTTCGACTACGTAGCCCAAGTTTAAACGCTTTACGTCTCCAACGAATCTTCTACTTATTCGACAAAAACGGCGACGGATTCATAACCGTGGAAGAGCTAAGCCAAGCTCTAACACGTCTAGGTCTCAACGCTGATCTAACCGATCTCAAATCAACAGTTGAATCCTACATCCAACCAGGAAACACTGGTTTGAATTTCGACGATTTTTCTTCGTTACATAAAACACTAGACGATTCTTTTTTCGGCGGCCCGGGAGAAACAGATGATTCTGGTTCCTCCCCCGCCGCGGATGAATCGGACCTTGCTGAGGCGTTTAAGGTATTTGATGAGAATGGTGATGGGTTTATATCGGCTAGGGAATTGCAAGCTGTTTTGAAGAAACTTGGTATGCCTGAAGGTGGTGAAATGGAGAGAGTTGAGAAGATGATTGTTTCTGTTGATAGGAATCAAGATGGTCGTGTTGACTTTTTTGAGTTTAAGAATATGATGCGTACCGTTGTGATTCCTTCTTCTTGATTTTGATTTTGATCATAGAAAAGAAAGAACAATTTTCCCAAGAAATTATCATTTATTTTACTCTTTTTTGTCCTTTGTAATTTGTTGTCTTTCAAATTCAATGCAAAATTTATAATAAAAATTTGTTTTACACGAGAAGGTATGGATTCGATTTACTAATAGTTGTTCAAGTAGAATCATTTTTGTAATAGTCTTTCACATCATGTAGCTTGCATACATTACCATTTAACATGTATCCAAGAAAATTATATTAAATTATCTTTAGTAGAATCGTTTTCCGAGTAATCTAGCTAGAAAAAATAGAGTTTTGTGTATTAAGCAAAATAGTATTCCCTCCGTTGCATAATAGTTGTTATTTTAGCCTTAATTTTTTGTTTCATATTACTTGTATTTTGTATGTTCAATACATATTTATTATTATTTTTTCATCTTTTACCCTGAATTTTCAGCTCAATAATTATTGGATAATTTAGCTATATGGGCAGTTTTTAAAAAGTTAATAGGATAGTTGGGCAGTTCACTGTAGCAAATTAGAGGAATAGGTAGTTTTTACTGTTACACTAATAGAGGTTTTGTGTGAAAAGACATAAAGGGTATTTGATGTTGAGATGGGTAAGGTGTACATGCTCGCGGTGGACATGCACTATACAATAACATCGCCGGTGTACTAGCTCTGGTACACCATCCGGTACACTGTCCGGTACACCGGCTGATAAACCACTGTGTACACTGTCCGGTACACCGTTCAGTACACCGTCCGGTACACCACCGTGAACAACATCCCAATACACCGCTCAATACACCACCGTGAACCTCGTCTGGTACACCGTTAACAGATCGTCCGGTACACCGTTCAGTACACCGTCCAGTACACCACCGTGAACAGCATTCCAGTACACCGTTCAGTATACCATCCAGTACACCACCGTGAACCTCGTCTGGTACACCGTTAATAGATCGTCCGGTACACCGTTCAGTACACCACCGTGAACAACATCCCAGTACACCGTCCAATACACCACCCGGTGTACTTAATCTGGGTGTACTGATACACCACAGTGTACACAACGGTGTACTGATACACCACAGTGTACACCACGGTGTACTGATACACCACAGTGTACACCACGGTGTACTGATACACCACCCGGTACACTACCATACATAATTTCGGTACACTGTCCGGTACACCACCGTGAACACTGTCCGGTACACCACCATGAACACCGTCTGGTACACCACCGTCTAGATTTATCGGTACATCGTTATGATAAATAAAATTTATAAATGATCTAAGAACATTTGTTTTTCTCAATTGGAGTCAAAACCACACAAATTTTTTTTATGAATTAATTAGAGATTAGAGAAAAGAGTCAAATGTGCAATACATATACAAATAAAAAAAAAAGTTTCATTAAGGAATTTTGACAAACACCTTACATGCATAAAGAAAAATAGAGTAACCCATTTTAAATATGAAATTAAAGTAACAAAGATCTAAATTTTTTATCAAATCACATAACATCAATAACTATATCACCATTATCTCTTCAAGCTCTCACCTCTAATTGAATATCTTTAGGTCATAGCCATTGTTTGTGTCTTCTTTTGCCATTAACACAAATTGTAGAAGGAGAAGGTAAGAATAAAAGGGAAGCACAATTGGATCCATATAACGAATGAAATCAACACAAAAAGAAAGATAGAGAGATACAAGTCACAAACTATGACGGAGATATCGCCATGTACACAGTGAAAAATTGTAGAAGATATAGTAGAAATAAAATAAAATTAGATGTTCCATGTATGAAAAAAAATGTGAAGAAATAAAAAGTTGTTATGGGAAATTTTGATTAAAGAATTTGTGAAGAAATTGAAAATGAAGATGATGAGAGAAGAAGTTAGCAAGAAGACGAGAGGAGAGAAGGAGAGCAAAAATAAATTTTAATTAAAATCAGATTTTTGTAAGTTTTTTATTGTTTTCATGGCATTATTGTAAATAAATCATATTTCATGGGCTGCTGCTAAAGCTTGTACATGGGCAGTTTGAGAAAGTGTCTATTTTTCAAATAGTGAATAGTAAACTACCTATTCTACCAATTATAGTTTTCAAAACTGTCCATAGAGCCAATTTTTTCATAATTATTTATATCAAACAAAATAGTGTAGTAATTAGGGTTAAAACAGAAAATTTAATTGTTTTCTTATTTTGTGTGAAAACACCTAGACTGACAAGTAATTTGCAACGGAGTGGGTAGTGAGAACACCTAAACTAAAGAAAATAACAGTGAAAAAATTGGTATATCACAATTATAACCCTCCACCACCACCACCATTAAACATGTCGTCGTTTTCTTCAACCACCACACATTACCAGATCTGTCGTCACTTTCATCGACCGCCACACATTACCAGATCTGACGTCGCTTACATCGACCACCACACATCATCGGATCTGTCACGTCTCATCCGATCCGTCGGTGCTTCCCTAAATGTCACGTCTCACCATATCTCTTTCGTTATTTTCTCCAGAGTTGCTTCTCTGGAGCTGCTTCTATTAACCTTATTCGCCATGATCACCGGATCCATCTCTGCTTCTCCGGAGCTGCTTCCATTAACCCTAACTGCCATGAATCACCGAATCCATTGCTGCTTTTCCGGAGCTGCTTCCATGAAACCTAATCGCCATAAATTTACGGATATGTTGCTTTTTCGACTAGCCGTCACACATCACCAGATTTGTAACATATCATTAAACCCCGTCGGAATTTTTAATTTATGGTTTTTTTAACAATACCATAATCATTCACCTAATTACCCGAAAGTTTGTATATATACCAGATCCAAATACTCTTGTGGTTTATGTCTGTCTTCACATACATATTAGGACATATCTGTTTACCAAAAAAAAGGGGACATAACATGGTGAATTTTTAGAAGAGACCATTAATCATAAGATGATCTGGTGTCTCTACATTCTATAAATGTGGGCTCTCTCGAATATTCTATGTGAAAGTACGAAAAAAACCTTAAAGAAAATTTAGACCATCTTTTATGGTGATCACCGAATGGATCGATTAAGGTTATAAAAAATTTCTCTTGATTTATCTTGTACTTTGGGCAGACTAGAAATGATAAACTTTTCAACGCGATTGATAAACCCCTTAGGATGATATCGCCAAGGAGTCAAATGGATGGTTTCAAGCCAATACAACTAATGGATGGGGAGTTAAGCTCCCGAACTTAATACATTGGTTTTCATGGGTCTAGGAAGACCGATATCTCCAGTAGTGGGATAGGATGGACTCTATGGCTAAAAAATGAAACCATTGACTTGCTTAGTTATAATCTTTTTTTTACAAGAGAACGAATTTGTTTCCAAGGACGGCGTGATTTAGAGATATAATCCTTTTTATTGGCATTTTCGCTTTTCATTGTTTCCACATAGGGACAAATATTTGACTAATGGTAAAATGTATTTATAAAAAAAAAAAACAATCTTCACAATTTAAAACAAATAATAAAATCCAAATGTTTAAAAGAAATTTTCTTTTATCAACTTAACTATTAATTATAAAATACCACCCAAATTGGAAATCCAAGTCGGTTTATTGTTGCTTACATAAGAAAAATTAAAAGCTCATGATCTTGCCTTCAAATTAATTGAATGGGGGATTAATGATACGGAGAAGTTGGGTAGACGATCTTTTAAGCTCATGACCTTGACTGAAAGAATCGAAAACGCCGGTCACTCATCTGGTTGCTAGACGATATCCACTACGTCTGAACAATCCGTTTTAAAAACCGTGGCACATCAAATTACTTACCAAAATACATGTCATTGCCCATATTAATGCTTCCATCTCTGCATGTAACAGAGTCTTTCGAGTACTCAAACCTTGCGCACCTAAAACCTTGTGCACCTAAAAGAATAGTATTATCTCCTCTTGTCCAACACAATGTAGAACAATTAACTCGGGGATGTTTTATCCTTTCAAGCATTACCATAAACTTCGATATAGCTCGCCATAGAAAATGCTTAACTTTGGGTGGACATTTTACTTTCCAAACATGAGCTTTTAGGACCGTTAAACTAGGTTCTTGTAACAAATTGGTATCCTTATCTTTCTCAAGGTTTTTATTTGTTTCATATAGGCCTGGGAATTCGGATGAACGGATCGGATTTGGATTGTCGGATGTGGGGGGTTTTGTATCCATAAGGTTACCGAAACATATATATTGATCGGTATTGGTCGGTATCGGATCGGATTGATTATTCATTTGATTTATCCGAAATGTGTCGGATTAACGTTGTTTTGGATATTGAATAACCGAAATACCACAAAACTATTTGAAAAACACATTTCTATACAATGTTTTAACAAAATCCAAAATGTTTGAACTTGCAAAAGTAACAAAAACATAACATAAAGAGGTTTGAACTTGCAAAAGTAACAAAAACACCAAAACAAAAGTCACAAAACACGGCATGTCTTTAAAGATATGAAATAGATAGATAAAACGAACATTTGTAGAAACATAAGAGAATCAATGATAGACGTAGATCTCTACTTGTCTCAAACAAGTATTCAATTGCAAGTCGTTGAATAATAAACATTCTTGGTATATACTAGTATATATAACTTTCGGATTATCGGATTATTCGATCCTATCCGATATCCACAAATCTCCCTAAAACTAATCCAACGGATAATTAAGTCGGATATATATCCGGTCACCCGGTTTTTTCGGATCGGTATCGGATCGGATTTTCGGAACGGATAAAATTTCCCAGGCCTAGTTTCACACTTTCACAATCATAATAATAATAATGAGTAGTGGAAGCAATAGGTACATAGTGAATCTTTTACGTTTGTGCAGAGAGAAAAAATGTAAACTTTCCGGAAAAATCGTTCATGGGTGTGTTGTAAAGACGGGATTATACACTGATGTTTATGTGTGTAATCGTTTACTGGATTTATACATTGAGTGTGGTGGTGGTGATGGAGAGTATGCACGGAAGGTGTTCTACGAAATGCCTGTGAGAGATGTTTATTCATGGAATGCTTTCTTGACGTTTTGTTGTAAAGTTGGGAATTTGAAAGAAGCTTGTGAAGTGTTTGATGGAATGCCTGAGAGAGATGTTGTGTCGTGGAACAATATAATTAGCGTGTTGGTGCGAAATGGGCTTGAGGAGAAAGGTTTGGTTGTATATGAGAGGATGGTTTCTGAAGGTTTTTCGCCTTCTCGGTACACGTTAGTTAGTGTTTTGAGTGCGTGTAGCAAGCTTACTGATGGTTTTACCGGTATGAGATGTCATGGGATTGCTGTTAAAACCGGTCTTGATAAGAACATATTTGTTGGGAATGCGTTGTTGTCTATGTATGGGAAGTGTGGGCTTATGGTTGATTATGGTGTTCGAGTCTTTAAGTGTATCTATGAGCCTAATGAAGTGTCTTATACAACGGTAATCAACGGGTTAGCTCGGGAATATAATGTTTTTGAGGCAGTTCAGATGTTCAGAACGATGTGCAAGAAAGGTGTTCAGGTGGATTCTGTTTGCTTATCTAATATTCTCAGCATCTGTGCTCCAAGAGAAGAATGTGACTATCCGAGTGAGACATATCGAAATGTGCTTGGTACACAGATCCATAGTATTGCGTTAAGACTTGGGTTTGTAAGAGATCTTCATCTGAACAATTCGTTGCTTGAAGTATATGCAAAGAATAAAGATATGAATGGTGCAGAGCTGATTTTTGCTGAGATGCCTGAAGTGAATGTTGTCTCTTTGAACATAATGATAGCTGGATTTGGCCAGGAATATCGTAGTGACAAGTCGATTGAATATCTGACGAGAATGAGAGATTCTGGATTTGAACCGAACGAAGTTACCTGCACTAGTGTTCTTGGAGCGTGCTTTTGTTCCGGGGATGTTGAAACCGGTAGGAGAATATTCAGTAGCATGCCGCACCCGAGTGTTAGCGTGTGGAATGGTATGCTTTCTGGCTATTCCAAGTATGAGCACTACGAGGAAGCATTAAACCATTTCAGACATATGCAGTTTCAGAATCTGAAACCTGATAGCAACAGTTTGAGTGTGATACTAAGTTCATGCGCGAGATTGAGGTACCTGGAAGGAGGGAAGCAGATCCACGGGGTAGCGATAAGGACAAATATTTCTAAGAACAGTCACATAGTTAGTGGTCTTATTGCAGTGTACTCGGAATGTGAGAAGATGGAGATCTCTGAACGCATCTTTGATGATTGTATAAACGAATTGGATATCGCTTGTTGGAATTCGATGATCGCAGGTCTTAGACGCAATTCGCTGGACACAAAAGCTTTAATGCTGTTCAGAAGAATGCATCAGTCTGGTGTGTTGTTTCCGAATGAAATTTCATACGCTACTGTGTTAAATAGCTGTTCAAGGTTATGTAGTTTGCTTCATGGGAGACAATTTCATGGACAGGTATTGAAGAGCGGATATGTCAGTGATTCCTTCGTTGAAACCGCTCTTACCGACATGTATTGTAAGTGTGGTGAAACAGATTCAGCTCGACAGTTCTTTGATACTGTATTGAGGAAAAACACGGTCATTTGGAACGAGATGATACACGGGTATGCTCATAACGGACGAGGCGATGAAGCAGTTGAACTCTACAGAGAGATGATCTCATTGGGAGAGAAACCTGATGGGATAACCTTTGTCTCTGTATTGACTGCTTGTAGCCATTCACGCCTGGTTGAAACTGGGCTTGAGATACTCAGTTCAATGCAGAGAGATCATGGAATCGAACCGGAGCTGGATCATTACATATGTATTGTTGATTGTCTTGGAAGAGCTGGTCGGCTTGACGATGCAGAGGCGCTTGCAGACGCTACACCGTACAAAAGCAGCTCTGTTCTATGGGAGATTCTACTTAGTTCATGTAGAGTCCATGGAAATGTGAGCATGGCTAGACGAGTCGCTGAGAAACTCATGCGTCTGAATCCTCAGAACTCAGCAGCGTATGTGCTACTAAGCAACACATATAGTTCCATGAGACAATGGGATGATGCTGCAGCTCTTCAAGGATTGATAAACAAAAACAGAGTTCATAAAACTCCAGGTCTTAGCTGGATCACAGAAAGCAATGATTAGACTATGTGTAGCAAAATAGCTTGTGGAGTTACTCATTTATAAACACAATGTAGATAGAAGATTGGACCATTACATTAAGCTCTCAGCTTCTGGACACTCACTTCGGTTATTCGATATTACTCAAAAGGAATTGCTCCCAAACCACGGAAATGTAAAAACATAGACAAGAATTCAATAGAATTGGAAAGAACCGACCATTCAGATCAAGCAATCACCAAGGGATTTCCTGGCCATCCCAAGCGAAGAACTTGCCGTTGTCTTGTCGCTTTGCGTTGTTGATGATGTGCAATAGTTTCTGAACAGAGTACTCTTTTGTGAAAAGCTTTCCTTCGGGAACATTCCTTTGGAACGGGCGAGAGAGATCAGTGTCTACTGTGCCAGGATGCAGTAGAATGCATACCACAGGATCCTTCCTCCTACCAAGCTCAACCGATACATTTCTCGTCACTGCAAAAGCAACAGTTGGGAACATATATCAATGGTTTTGTTTCCTCAGCTCATACCAAGAAGATAAAGACTATCCCAAATAACACAATCTGCAGTACATTGATTCAGTGCGGTTTTTGAAGCCCTGTAAGAGTGCCAACCACCAAGTCGGTTATCTCCAATGGATCCAACTCGAGCGCTTAAATTAGCTACAACAGCAACTTCCCTCTCGGTTCCACTTCCACCACCAGCCTTAAGGAGAGGCCACATATGCTACAACAGAGCCAAAGACAGAATCTTCGTGAATCATCGAGTTCATGTCTATGCATTACTTATATTTTCTCTCAAGCTTTCTTTACCTATCTCTAGTCATTTCACACTCTATTTTGGTATTTCCTATGAGAAAATCGACCCCCAGGCATAATCTAAACACAAGTCCGTTACAAAAGCAGAGTGAAGTTGGAGTGCTTACCTTCATCACTAGAATTGGACCAACAGCATTAACCTCATATGCAAGCATCAGTGATGACTTTTCAACCTTGTTCAGTGTTGTTTCTGTACTGAGTGAGATCAAAAGGAAAAAACTATAAAACCGAGACTTATGTACTTCCTTTTGTTACACAGGCTTCATTAGATACCATTACTAGTAAAGATTACTCATACCTGGCTGCAATACACCAGGAATGGAAAGTATACCAGTTGCATTTACAAGTAAGTTGAGTGAACCATATCTTTCTCTTACAGATTCCGCTGATTCCTAATCAAACCAATAACACAACTTCAGAAAAAGGCGTAAAAGCGCAACCAAATGAGCCACACAGAATCACTTTGATCAATAAAAGGAGACAGATTTTGAGTGTACTAGAAACAATAATAACCTCAATGGTAGTTTCATCAGTAACATCAAGCTTTTGAATGAAAAGCCTCTCAGAGAAACTATTCTTCAAATCAATTAAACTCGTTGCTTCTCTTGGATTCCTGCAAGTAGCAACAACGTAACCTTTCTCATTCTTCTCCAACAATTGCCTCACCTAAACACAAAACATGAAAAACAAAAAAAATCAAGTAAAGCAGCCAAATTTGGATCTAATTTCTCATCTCAACTGCAAAAATCTAAAGATTCTCAAGTGGGTTTAACCAAAGAGAGGTAGATTAAGAAAGAGACTCACAAATTCTAGACCAATGCCTCTAGAAGCTCCTTGAACCATGGAAACTCCACCTTCCCAATTCGGACTTGAAAAAGATGATGATGACGTGGCGAAACCAGCTACTTTCATTCTCCTCCTCCTCATCGCCGCTAACGACGGCGAGACTAGCCACGCACCACCGCTTTTCACCAGAGTATTCATTGAAGAAAGAAAGATTGGATACATTTTTCGGGTGTGTGATTAAAGATATAAAGCATGGATCATAAATTCTCCACAACGACATTACAACGCCATTAACACGGGAACTTTTAAACTGTCTTTTCCACGAAGATAGGGATAAAAATCAAAACTTTATTCCTATTTCCGACAATATCTAAAGAAATTTTCAAAATCATAATCTGACAGTTTCAGTGGTCAGTGTTAAGTTTAATACTTTGAAAGTATGAGTGAGTTTCACACTATTGTCTTGTTTAAAAAAACTATCAAGAATCTAATCTTCCACCAAGTCCAATAACTTCAAGCTGCAACATCAAAACTAGTGCAAGAAATGTCATTGATCCTCTTCAATTTGCAGGAAAGATGGTAGACGGATCACGGGTATAGGGTCGCAGACACGCAACTTCCGAGCCAGCAACTTGAGATTTCTCTGTGCTTCCATCCATATCATTGTTTTGTAACTTCACTGCATCTCTCTTGAATCCAAAGATAGAGGCTTTCATTTACTTACATCCAAGCTTGTGCTACCAGAACAATAAACCCGCAAAACAATTCAGGTCATCATCGATCCACGAGAAGAGCTCCAAACTTTGCATGGTTGAGTTTGGCAAACCATACCAACGTTATATAAGCTTGTCACTGTGCAGGTAAAAAGAATACGGCTTTGTTTGAAAAAGCCACATCTTCTTAGTCTCAGTCCCAAATTTTAGTTATCGAGTATTCGGCAACCTTTTGCTCTTAGTTTTGACTCAAGACCGAAAAACTTGATCCCTGACAGCACCAAATCAGCTGTTTTCTTCTTTGTCTGTTCAACGAGCATTTCATCATAGACTACCATATCAGCCTCTGTCATAACTTTGCGCTTTCTCAGCTCTGCAAAGACTTCTCTACCTGCTTTTATTGTTCCATGTTTACACATACCAGAGATAATCGCACAGTATATTACTTCACTGATTGAGACACCTTCCTTATTCATCTCATCTAATACCTCCATAACCTTCTCTGCGTTATTCCCTTTGCATACATGACAAACCCTAAGAGCATACTTAAACTCCATAGGACCACTTTCAACGTTTCCCAGACATTCACGAACTAATATCATCACCGCATCAATTTCTCCAATTTGGCTGAGTCCTCTAGTTAGAGAAAGATAAGCAGCTATGGAAGGAACACAAGACATCTCGATGATTTTTTCATGACATGAACAAGCCTCTTGGACTTCCCCTTTCTCAACAAAACAGCAAATCGCAATACTGTACGATGACGAATCTGGTTTAAACCCACAATCTCTCATTTCATAGAAAAGTGACAAGGACTTTTGAACATCTCCCATCTTGTAAAGAGACTCCATAAGAATGTTGTACACAGAAACACTACCATGACCTTTACTCTTTACAACATCAAAGACATCTAAAGCCATTGTTCTCTTTTCTTCATCGTCACACAACAATCTAAAAAACTGCGAAAGGTAATCTGCGACAGGGTATCCTGATTCCCCAATTCGTTGAACCAAATTCGAAAAATCACTCAGTCTCTTCATCACCACATACGCAACCATAATAGGACATAAAGTCTCAAAATCTGGTTCTAGCTCTTCCTCAATTGCAATCCCAAAAAGCTTATACGCTTTATCAACCTGCTTCACACTACACAACCCTTTAATAACTGCATTGTATATCCCTAAATCAGCTATATACCCAGAATCCACCAAATCCTTCCATAAATCACAAGCATCTCTAACCTTCCCATCCGCAACAAACCCTTCAATCAAAACCCTATAAATCTCCCTATCAATCAAAATCTCCTTCTCCTTCATCTCCATAAACAACTCATACCCTCTCTCAACTCTACCGTCTTTACACAAACCCAAAATAAGCGTACCATACGCCATTACATCCGGTTTCACCTCATCCCCTTTCATCTCATCCCAAACACGTAAACTCCCATCTATATTCCCAACAGAAACCAAACTCTTAATCATCGCTGTATACGCAAAAACATCAGGCTTACACAACTCACCTCTCATCCTCTCCAAAATCTCAAACATTTCCTTAATCCTACCAGCTTTACACAAACCTTTAACCAAAATCATAAAAGTAACACAATCTTCAACTAACTCATCTTCTTTAAAATCATCATAAACAGCTAAACCTAAATCAAAATAACCATTCTTCATCAAAGCATCTATAATCCTATTATACAAAAACACTCTAGGTTTAAATCCAAACTTCTTCATCTTCTCATAAACATGATAAACTCTTAAACCTCTTTTGTTATCTGAATGCATTCTTATCAATATCTCAAACTGTTTCTCTGACGGTGGTTTTCCTTGTGAATCCATCATTTCCGGTAATTGATCCGCCGCTCGAAAATTCCCAGTTCGGTTTAAGCAATAAGCAAATGCATTGTAAGATGCGAAATCGTGTTTGTATCCTTTTTGTTTACCACACCAATGAAAGAATTTAGTAGCGATTGAAGCTTCGTTGCTTGATTTTAAGACTTCGGTGACTATACTCGGTGTTACGCGACGGAGTTTGTTTAGATCTGATATTACTGAAGGTCCCCAATGGTTATGGTTTTTACGGAATGCGTCGATTACGAAACGTGCGATTGGAGAGAGACGTTCTGTTGCGGCGGAGATTGATGAGGAGGATGGTGGTGGTTTTGGAGAAGGATTGGATTCTGGATCCCATTTTTGGAGATTGAATGGTGTGTTTTGGTTGGGTTGTGATTTGGGTGGAAGTATGGAGAGAGATTGGCGATTGGAGAAGAGACCACCGTAGACGACGGGACGATTTTGCGACGGTTTACGGTGGCCGGAGAAGATACTTGGTTTTGGTGGTTTCATGGCGGTTTTGTTGCTCTTCTTCTTCTTCGTCGTCACTGTATTCAGTGACTAATACGACGACGTTTTGGAGTTTGACTTTTAGTCAAAATCGGTGGGATTTGGGTTGGATTGGTTTAGTTCGGTGTTATTGGTTTGATAAATGGATAATTGATAACAATATTAGTACAAAATAAAAAGTTTATATTACAATAACAATATTAGTTGATTTATATTACAAACAAAATGGATAATTGATAACAAGAATCAAATATGTTTAATCTTTTCTAATCTGTTTTACATATAGACTCTAAAGATTTTTTGTTTTGGATTTTCCATCATTTGAAAAGTTATTGAAGACCAGAAAGCCAATAATATATATATATATATATAAAAAAAGGTAAAAATATATGTTTAATGTATAGAGAAATGTTTATAAAATTATTATCAGTCTGCAGAATTTTCAAAATATCCATGAAAATGTTGTTTAGATTTGAAAATTTTAATAAAAAATTTATTGTCAAAAGATATTATAATCCATATTTACTTGTTTTATTAGTTAATAGTAATATTTTTCAAGTTTTATTTTTAATTGATGCAATTGAGAATTCATACGAACAAACAAAAAAAGACAAATTGTTTGAACTAAAAAACATAAAATTGAATATAGTTTCAACAACAGCTTCTGAAACATCTTTCTGAAACATACTAAAACATCAAATTATAATTATCAATGTTCTTTGGACTCATCAAAACTGAATGTAGTCTCTATCGGTTGAGAGAGCATAATATTGAAAAGCGCGAGATTAACGCTTATCCATTCAAATATGTTTTTTATAAGTTTTTTGTCAGCTAAATCTTTTACTTTGTTGAATCACGAAATAAATTTTTCAAAATAGTTCCCTAATGAACTCACAATTCTAACAAAATAGTTTTGTTTCAAATTTGGCTTAAATCCATCAAAATTTACAAACTCTTCAAAAAAAAAAAGTAATATAAAGTATAATCGTTCGGGATGCAACAATTATTACTTGGTGTTTACATTTAGATTCTAAAGCGTTATAGTATATGTTTTGAACAAAAAAAAAACACAAAACTAGAATAAAGTGTATTATTTGTAGGGATGATTTCTATAAGCATTTGTGGCCATTCTTCACACCCATTGGTGCAGACGTAATTAATAGAAGCATTTTCTATCTACCAAATACCAAACATAAAAAAAAAATCATTATTGCACATAAACCTTTCTTTCAGTTTGGATGAGACAAAGAATATTTGTAAAGTTTTCTATCTCGAAAGAGAAGCTTGTATAGTGTATTTGTAGAAAATCTTCTTCTATCTCTTTTTTTTTTTCACTTTCTACTATCATATTTTCTGATTGCTCTTTCGTTTTATACATTGAAACTACCACAACTTCGACGATAAATACCAGTACAAAATTCGAAAGAATGAACAACAACATTGTTTGGGTCAATTGAATTTACATTTGCCACGATGTCGTTTGATTACAAGTTTCAAAAGGGATAACTGTGAGAGCATCCTTAATGCACAGCTTCTCATTGAGTGTCTAATTTGTGTTATTTATATATTTTTTATTTAGTTTAAATCAACATCCAATAGAAAAATGACAAATGGTGTAAAAGTTTTTTAAATCAGAAAAAATGATTCTGTATCCTTACCCTATTGACACTTTCTTTCACTCTCTCTCCTACTTTTCTGTTATTTTTCACTTTTTTATTAGTATGACTTTTTACAGAAAGTCACCCTCTGATGGTACAATAACTATGAATTGTTGGAACTCACACAATAATATAATATAGTAATTGGAGTTATTATTAGTAAATGTAAAACAAGATGTTCCATAAACACCATTATACCATTGACTTGAGCTAACGAGATATATGAAACAACATATTAAAAATATAATTACAATTTATAAAATAGTGAAATATTTATAAACAACTGTATATATGTGAATTACTATTACAACTCCAACTGTCACATGAAACATATTAATAAAAAAAAGGTGACATATTCAAGGTAATTGTATATAAATGTTAATATTGAGTTGATTTGTTTTAATCAACATTTAGATTCAATAACTTACAAAAAAGAATGGTTACAAATCATACAAATTTGATACATTTGATAAACTTGATGATTAGTTTTTCGATGCTAAATTGAAATGTATACAACTATGATTTGTCTTGGGAAATTATTAAGTACTAGGTGAGTAACATTTAGATCACATAAAATTATATTTTTACTCTTTTGTAATTAAAGAGCCTTTTACATTAAAAAAAACACAAAAACCCTAGTTTTTAAATCATTCATCCTCTCTTATCATTATTCTTCTTCTTCTTACCTCCTCCTCACAAGATTCTCCATTTCTTTTCTTCCTTCTTTTTCTTCTCTTTCTTAATATCCACAATGGCTATTCGCGATTTCTTCTTCGTTTCTCTCAATTATTTTGTATTAATCGTTGTTATAGATCCAAATTTATGGCCGTGAATTAAGATGGTGGTTCTTCTCCTTCGTCAAACTCTCCACCGTCATCCATTTTATTGGTCAAACTAAGCCACCGTCGAAGACCTGACATAGATTTGACATATTAACTATTTTTACGAATAGGTCACTATGTTTATGAAAATAGTTACCTATGTTCAGAAATAGGTAACTACGTTTTTGGTATAATAGTCAAGTACATATGTTTATTTTTTATTATAATAGTTAACTATGTATGTTATTTTTTTAATTATGAAAACTATAAAATATAGTTAACAACTATTACAATAACATTTTATATAGTCAACTATGACATGAAATCAGTAGAGTAGTTAACTATGCCATAAAAATAGTTACCTATATTTTAAATTGGTAACTTTTTTGAAAACCAATTTAAAAATAGTTAACTATGTTTTAAACAATTACAAATAATGTGATGTAGTTGACTATGTTTTGAGATCAATTGAATATGTAATTTCAAAAATAGCTAATTATTATTACAACATATGGTTCTTTTTTCATCTTCTATCATGATTACTTTTTCTTTCTTTCAAGAAATACAAGTGTGGGAATAATTTTTGAAAAATTAAGAGAAGATCAAGAAAATATTTTTCTGAATTTTTTTTATATAATATTTTTAAAGATTTTGTTTTTAATTGTCAATAATTATTACATTTAATGGTAATTATCATATTTAATATGTTGATTGATTCTTATTTCCATATTTTCTTTTTTTCTACATAAAATTAGCCCAACTAAATAGGGGTAAAATTGTCATACAATTGTTTCTCAGAGTTACACACCTAAATATAAATCACGTGATGTTATATAGCTAATTTTTCTCCTGAAACCTATTATTCAGCTAATTCACCATTTCTTTTAATCGTTTTCTTTTCCTAGCTAAAAATAGCTTAATGAAGACTCATGTTTTCCTATAAGTATAGTCGATGATGCCTTGGGTTGTAAGGACACAACTTTTATTTATTACTAGATTAAGATTATTATATATTAAAATTAAAAATTTGTGTAGTTATATCCGTATAGTTATATTCTAAATTAAGATTCCGTTAATATAGTCATAAATTACGTTTTGTTAACCGTGAGTAAGATAATCAATAATGAGTTTAAATCTTCAAAAAATTAAAGAAACAATTCACCGAAATGAATGATAAGGTTTTAAATCATATTTGAATCTTATATACTTTGAAACTGAATCTATTTTATAAATAAACATCAATTATTTTTAAAAAGTAATTCTTTAAACGAATATTCTTACATAATTGATAATTTTTAAATATAGATCCAGTTACAAAAATTTAAACTTGAATCTTTATATTACAACATGAATTTCAGAAAGTACAATTACATACACTAACAAAATATTTTGTAAATAATTTCTAGCCTCCCACTTTCGAAGAATACATGCAATAGTTCGACAGTAAATACGATTTTGAAAATTAAATAGTTTTGATTGATTTGTGGGACGGTGATATTAATGATTTGCAAACAAAATTACTGATTTGGGTGTGTACGTTAAATTGTGGGAGGTGTGTGTTATTTTATTGTTTTTGAATTTGCATTTTGTGAAGTAATATTTTTGGAAGGTTGAACGTTTGTTTACCTTTTCTTTTTAAATAATTTATAGTTTAACATTTATAAGGTTGAACGTATGTTTACTTTTCTTTTTAAAATAATTTATGGTTTAAAATTTATTTTGTTTTTATATATAAAGTTTCATTTTTGTGATATAACATTTATTTTGTTTACCATAATGGTATTTATATTTTGCTTTTTTTTTAACGATTTACATAAGATTTAGTTTGGTTTTTAGAAATATGTTAATGAAACAATAAGAAAAATGTTAATATATCTTTATTTTATTCGTTTAACGTAATGATATAATAAAAAAAATTAATTGTTTGATTTTAAATAAAGTATTTTAACATGTGTTATCATCTCAATCGATATTAGACACATGTCGCGATCCCGTGAGTTATAATTTTGATAAACTCTCTTTTATATAATAAGACTAGTATTATATATGCAAACTCTATCATAACATAAGTCTTAGGAAATAATTTGTCTAGGATCGATTCGTTGGCTAATCACGTTACTTGGTTATGCAGTTGCTACAACTAGGCAACCAAAAAAACTTAACTACAATCGATTATTCTTTCCCAATAATTAACTAAAAGATAAAAATAAGGATTGCAACAAATGATTGCTGGTTACGACAATCATTACATTGGCATCATAGTAATAAAAAAGCCTAGTTTAAATTAATATATCTATATGAAAGGAACAAACTCATTTGTGTCGTCGACATTCATATTCAAACAAAGACATTGAGTTTTGTTTGACTTTGATTACACTCACATTTTCTCTCCATTAAAAGTTTCATGATCATCCATAACAAATTAGAAAAAAGGTTCGGTTTTTCAATGATATTTTCATGTTTCGATATGTGAAATAATGTTCTGAAAATTCGCCTAGATGTAAGATGTTATGCCATAATACCAAACTTTTCCATCCACTAGCTTATGTTTATGCATAGCCTAAGTTATATTGAATCGATTTAAATGCAAAAATATCTTAATTTCGGTCAACACTATTTTAATTTCTTTACTTCCATTTGCATATATATATATACATATATCAGTATATACATATATATTGATGTTATGATTGTCATCTCAACCAAAAAAAAAAAAAAATCTTGCATGTTGGTTAGTGGAATAGACTCTTAATTTTGATTCTCTAGATCATTACTCATTCCGTTGCAAAATAGTTGTTATTTTAGGTGATTTCACGTGTATTAAGAAAACATATTAGAATTTATATTTTACCTTTAAAAATGAATTTAACTCTTGCTATTCTTCATAAGACTTGAGGTTAAATCTGGTATTTAAAACCAAAATATGCATTGAAAATGTAAAACGACAACTAATTTGATACAAAAGAAAAAGCGTAGAACGACAACTAATATGAAACGGAGGGAGTAGATGATAAATTTCATTACAAACGAAACATCTTACTCACAACTCGATTTTAAACCATTTACCTAACAAACAACACTTGTTTAATATATACTCTTATCAAATTAACACATGTAAATTGTAACTTAAACAAAATCGAACCGAATTCTAACCAAACCAAAATAACATAGTTAGATTCTAGTTATGATTTTATCCAAACCAACCTAACCAAACCAAGAGTTTTGACCAAAATTTTGAGATATGTTTCTCATTAGTAATTTGGTTTACCAAAAAAAGAAAAGGAAAGACATTTTTAATTAAACGGAGAGGAGAAAGTGGAGACCAGGTCGTAGTTGTGCTTTCGTTTTGCATTGCACGTTTCTTCTTCTTCTTCTTCCTCCGTATTTCTCTCTTACCTCTCTCACTCCCTTATTAACGTCTCTCAATTCAACAATCTCTCTCTCTCTCTCTCTCAATCCGTAACTCAGGTACTTTCTCTCAATCTCTGTCTTTTTCCCAACACATACAACGTTCTTGTCTCTTCGTATTCAGACATATTTCTTAACCTGATTTTGGTGTTGTTTCTGCATTTTCCCTATCTTTTGAAACGAAATCAAAATTGTTAAAAAAATCGTTTTCAAATTGGGGTTATAAATTCTGTTTTTGTTCTGATTCGTGATTTCTGAGATGGGTTTTTTATAAAGTTACGAAATTTCGATCAAATTTGACGACTTTTTGCATTTTCTTTTGTGTTTTTCTCTGTTTATGTGACAAACATGCTCTCTGCCTTAAGAACATTTTTCTCTTTCCACTATGAATTAATATTATAATTAAACTTGGGACATTGTTAAAAAAAAAACAAACTTTGATCATATTTCTCATAAATGTATTCAACTTTTGTTGTTCTGTCATTTTCTTTTGTTTTTTTGATTCTTCCATTAAGGTCCCACTTTCCAACAAATATTATTTGTTTTTTACTTCTATGATGTATATGCTTTTGACTTTGTATTCATATGTTTATAAAATTAATTCTCTTTTTACTCCAAACAGAAATCTGGAGCAGCATGAGCTTCATGTTTGGTGGTTACTGAATTCTTGAGTTTGTTTCTGGATACCAATAACATAATAAAGAGTTTGAGGAGTTTTTGTGAATTTAGATTGTTTTGAATCTCCAAATGCTAAGTTTCTCTAGAGTTAGAAGTCAAGGAAGAAACACTAGACCTCTTGCAGGAGGTTAGTCTTGAATCACATTTCTATTTGACTATTCTGTAATGTATTATGTATAGATTACTTAGAGGAACAATCTTTGAATATTCAGGTATGGAATATTTGGAACCTAAAAGGAAGAGTAATGTAATGGGGAGGATTATCTTGGTAGTTTCTCTTACAGCTTTATGCATTATTATGCTTAAACACGCACCGAGTTTCTCATCTCCAACCGCGGTAATTCCATAATCCTATACGCTCAACAGTTCTCCTGAATCTGGTTCTTGAAAATGGTTCTTTTAGTTAATGTTTTTGCTGTAATTTGATTGTTCTTTATAGTTTTCTCGTAGCGAGGAAGGAGTGACTCATGTATTAGTCACTGGTGGTGCTGGATATATTGGATCACATGCTGCATTGAGACTGCTAAAGGATTCTTACCGTGTAACCATTGTGGTAAAGTTTCTTTCTTTGATTGTATTTGGCAATCCATTTGGTAAAGTAGTCAAACTGTAACACTAGTCTTTTTGTCTCACAAACAGGACAATCTTTCTCGCGGGAATCTTGGCGCGGTCAAGGTTTTACAGGGATTGTTCCCAGAAGCCGGGAGGCTTCAGTTTATTTACGCTGATTTAGGAGATGCCAAAGCTGTAATCCTTCATATCCCTAAGATTCATTTGAGCGATTTTCCTAGTATGAGTTTTGTTTTCTTATACGTGACATTTCAGGTCGATAAAATCTTCTCAGAGAACGCGTTTGATGCTGTTATGCATTTTGCCGCGGTAGCTTATGTTGGAGAGAGCACTCTAGATCCTCTAAAGTACAATATTTAACCACGGTTTTGTTAATAACATCTCTGCAAGATTGGAGTTCTTTGAGGCTAACACCATTTTCGTTGTGTAGGTATTATCACAACATTACATCAAATACATTAGTAGTTCTTGAAGCTGTGGCTAGACATAAAGTGAAGAAGTTGATATATTCAAGCACATGTGCTACTTATGGAGAACCTGACAAGATGCCCATAGTAGAAGTTACTCCACAGGTACTCGAAAAGTTTTCTAGTAATTCCTCGCTTTTTCATGATCATGTCTCATCAATTATCGGTTTTCAGGTCCCGATTAACCCTTACGGGAAAGCTAAGAAGATGGCTGAAGATATGATACTTGATTTCTCTAAAAACTCTGACATGGCAGTCATGATCCTAAGGTATAGTTCCATGTTTCTTGATTTTCTTGAAGCCGGATTGATTTCATCAACCAACATTGTCTGATGATGTTATGACTTTCACAGATACTTCAATGTGATCGGTTCAGATCCAGAAGGTAGATTAGGAGAAGCTCCAAAGCCCGAGCTACGTGAACACGGAAGGATTTCAGGTGCTTGTTTCGATGCAGCTCGTGGTGTGATCCCAGGACTTCAGGTCAAAGGAACAGATTACAAAACAGGAGATGGAACTTGTGTTCGTGACTACATTGATGTTACTGACCTTGTTGATGCTCACGTGAAGGCTCTAGAGAAAGCTAAGCCAAGAAATGTAGGAATCTACAATGTAGGTACCGGAAAAGGAAGATCGGTGAAAGAGTTTGTGGAAGCTTGTAAGAAAGCAACAGGAGTAGATATCAAAGTAGATTTCTTGCCTCGAAGACCTGGAGATTACGCAGAGGTTTACAGTGATCCGGCAAAGATTTTAAGAGATTTAAATTGGTCTGCTCGTTTCACTAATCTTCAAGAAAGTCTTGAAGTTGCTTGGAGGTGGCAAAAGACTCATCCTCATGGTTATGCTTCTTAAACAAACAAAAAGAGATTTTTTTTTTGTATAACTTTTTTCATAATTGATTTTGAGAGATTAGCTTATAGAAAGGAAAATTGATTTATTACAGATTTTACAGTTCAATAATTAACATTATGGTGATTTTATACAATTTATGTACAAAATCAATCAGTGACTTTATATATATACATAATTTAATAGATGTAATTTTGTGGCCCTTTCTAATCAAATCACAAGATCGAAAAAAGTGTAAGGTTTGGATTTAAAATATGTGATCTTTTTGGACTACAAGTTCATGAGAAATGTCAGAAGTTGTATTAGAACATTCTTGACGCATGCCCATTGTAGTGCCAACAAGTATATTAGAACTTTGATTAGTCTAAATGCTTTGTTATTATTTTGGTTTATTTATTTTATGTAATTAGGATTTTAGGAAAACCACAAACCCAACCAAAATTCTCCTTCTTTTAGCTTAGACCAAAAATATCATTTAGTTAAGCTCTCTCCTATTTAATTTCCTTGCACCTAATAATGCTATTAGGCTCATAAGAGCAAGAATAAACTTCTCACAAGTTGGAGAGCCATTTTCATCTCTTGTGTAAATATAATTCCGTTTCATAAAGAAAAACATAGTTGTCCATATGAGGAATAAATCAAAGCTTACAAGTTACAACAAACACTAATTGATTTCTTGATCTGAATAAATAGTTAAAATCCGAAAACGAAACGAAACTAAACTGCATTTGTTCAGTCAAATTGTTTTCCTTTTTGTATTCGTGTTTACCTTGAGAAATGTAGGTAAATCAAAGAATGAAACTTCTTATTCGTTTTTTGGTTTCTTCTAGTTATTTCATATGCGCTTCACAACAGCTTTAAGCCTTTAACCAGTGAAAATAGTTACAGCACCGAGCCATAGAATAATTCTCATTAAAAAAACTCATAATTTGACCGGTTGACATATAAACGTATTGTGCGTGTGTGCACATAGAGAAATATAGGAGACGTGCTTGAAACTCCGAAAGGCATATATGGGAGAAATTCTACACCACCAACCTGGAGGTGGAATTCTATCATTAAACTTTCCACAATTTGGCCTCTACTTTTGTAAATACCAATATTTGCATATTTTGTCAAATTAATCAGCGTCAACCTTTAGTGTGATATGTGATATATTCAATGCTCTTTCTCTATGTGTTCATAAATAGCTTTATACATAAAAATATGAGAAAATTGGATTGTATACCCTAAAACTTGTTGAACATTGGAAAAGTATACCAAATTTTACAAAATTAGAAAACTACCTTTAATATTGAACAAATTATCATATAAAATATGTTGATAATTAAAAATTGTTTAGTATAAATTTTAAAATTAAGTTCAGTTTATAAACAACTCATATTTATTTTTTTAAACAAAAAAAACTATATGGTTAATTAATCATAATTTTTCCAACTAAAATTATAATTAAGTAAGTTGATTTATTTTACACAGTTGATCTATATTTTTTCGTCGATTGTTTGCTCTATTGATTTATTTAAACTACTGACTTATTTTTTTTATGTTCGTCGACTTAATTTTCAGCTTGGTCGACTTATTTTCAACTATGAATTTATATTTGTATTGGTTGATTTTTTTCTTTGTCGACTTATATAACCATTGACTTATTTTTTTATGTTCGTCGACTTAATCATCAGATTCGTCGATTTATTTTCAACTATGGATTTATATTTGTATTTTGGTTGACTTTTTCCTTTGTCGACTTATATAACCATTGACTTATTGTTTTTGTGTTCGTCGACTTAATTTTTAGATTCGTCGACTTCTTTTCAACTGTTGATTTATATTTGTTTTGGTTGACTTTTTCTTTGTCGACTTATATAACCATTGACTTATTGTTTTTATGTTCGTCGACTTAATTTTTTGTATTCATCGACTTATTTTACACTATCGATTTATTTTACACTATCGATTTATTTTAAATATTTATTAATTTTAAAAATTATTTAATTTTTATTTAAAACTGAAAAATCAAATTATTTTGTTTTAAAAAAATTAGATAGATTAATGATTAACTAATAGCCTAATAGTAAAAATATCATTTCAAATTAAAAGTAGGGTAGTTTTCAAATATCAACAAATTTGGTATAGTTTTCAAATTTTCAAACAAATTTAGGGTACTTATCCAATTCTCCCAAAGAATATTGGCGGTTGCTTGTTGTTATCTTAACATTTTTGAAAATGGACAGTATCCACAGAGGCTTGTTTTATTGGCCCTAATAGGGATTTTCTTCATTACTAATCTTACTCAAGTTCAGCAAGGTAACTTCTTTTAATGTTGAAATAAACTTTTAACTTTGTGTGGCTATAGTATTTACACACGATTTTAGTTTTCCCTTACAACTTTTTTTTTACCAGGATTCATCAGCTTAGATTGCGGACTGCCCCATAACGAGTCTAGTTATATCGAAGAGTCCACCGGTTTGAATTTCTCATCGGACGCTGACTTCATTCGCAGCGGAAAAAGTGGTATAATCAAGATTGAGGATCCAGATTTTGGCATGAAATACATGAAGCCATATCAGCACCTAAGGTATTTTCCGGAAGGAACACGAAACTGCTATACTCTGAAAGTCAAGCAGGGCACACATTATCTTATCAGGGCTGTGTTCTTATATGGAAATTATGATGACCTTAATGAAAGACCAAGATTTGATCTTTATCTTGTCCCGAACTTCTGGACAACTGTAAATTTGCAAGATCTATTTGATCGTTCCGATTGGATTTGGTTTGAAGCAGGTAAGGTAGAAGAGATAATCCACATGCCAAAGTCAAACATTTTGGATATTTGTCTGGTTAAGACAGGAACAACGACTCAAATCATATCAGCTTTGGAACTACGTCCCTTAAGAGATGATGCCTATACTACTAAAACCGGCTCCCTGAAGCTTGTGTCCCGCTTGTCTCTCAGAAATTCTGGTTTGCATAACCATATTTCATACATACGGTAAGTCAACTCACCCTATCTTATTAGTTACTATATTGTAGTAAAATCTGCATATCCGATCATCTCTTTCCCATTTAAAGAATTTTTGGGTGGTTTCCAATTTCCACCAAAAACTTGATTTTGTATTTTTCTGCCAAAAATGTGGTTTCATGTTTTCTTTCTAACAATGTGTACGTTTTCCTGTCAGAAATGTGATTATGTGTTTTCGTAAAAAAAAATATGATATGTGTTTTTCTACGAATTTGCATTTTCCCACCAAAAACGTGATTTTGTATTTTTTTTGTGAAAAATGTGATTTCGCTTTTCCAATCAAAATTGTGATTCTGCATTTTTCCACCAAAATTTATGTAAAATTGCATTTTCCCACCAAAAATATAATACCAGATAAAAAATTGTGAGTATACAAAAAAAAAAAAAAAAGATTTCGGATATTTCACCAAAAATGTGTAGATATATGTAGTGTTACAAAATTAAATTAAAAATATTATTTGATCCCCATTCATAAAAAACAAAAAAGGTTAAATATGATTAAAAATCTTACTCTAATTCAAATAGAATTATGAGAATCGATTCATAGATATATTATAAAGGTTGATGAGTCAAACCTAATAATTAACAAGATCGCATTTTAAAAAGACGTTGATAAAATTTAATTGGAAAATGAAATTAGACAAAAAAATCAAGATAAAAAGTAAGTTTAATTTATTTAATATCAAATATTTCTATTTTGTTTTCATGAGTAATTTAATTTTTTTTTTTTTTCGTGTATGATTTTTTACAGGGTGCAAAATATTTTTTTATCATAAAACCACATATATGCGGGTCCTTCACTTAGTTGTTTTGTAAACTACAATTGTGGTGCTAGGTATCCTGATGATGTCCATGATCGTCTATGGGGCACATTCTTTATCGATGGTGTGTGGACGCAAATAAGCACGACCACTCCAGTAAATACTACGGATGCCTTTAGAGTACCGCAAGCTATAATTTCAAAGGCTTCCGTACCCAAAGGCGCTGGTCAGACATGGACCAGAGGCTGGACGATTCAAAACTCGGGCGAAGTACACTTGTACCTTCACTTTGCCGAGATTCAAGCCTTGAAGCCTAATGACACTAGAGAGTTTAGTATTTTTTGGAATAATTATACAGTTAATTATCAATACAGTCCTCCGGAGTTCATGGCTGATACTGTACCTATGAGAACCTCAACTAAATGTGTTGAGACTTGCTCCTTGGAGCTTTTAAAAACTAAGTCATCAAGTCTTCCACCATCTATTAACGCCGTGGAGGTTTTCGAGGTACTCCAGCTTCCTCTATCCGAAACAGATGAAAACGACGGTTTGTCAACTATCCTTAGTTTCTATGTAATCTTATTATATAAACCTTGTTTTTCCCATAATGTTAAACTATTGAACATGCAAACTTTATATCCCCAGCCACTGCATTCAAAAAAATCCAAGCGACTTATGGTTTACAGAAACTGAGCTGGCATGGAGATCCGTGTGTACCTATACAGTATATGTGGACTGGTCTAAACTGCAGCAATATTTTTCCATCTATTCCCCCAAGAATCATTTCCTTGTACGTGAGATCATGCAAACACTCAAAGTTTTATTTTTCAAATTTAATTAGTGTTCTTGCAGCGCATCTTAAATTGTGTTTTGGTCTTGACGCAGAGACTTTTCTTTTTATGGATTAAACGGGACAATATCAAGTGACATTCAATATCTTAGCCAGCTACAGAAGTTGTAAGGATTTTATCCCCTATATATTTGCTTTCAACCGGAAGGATATTCTGTAAAATATATTGTTCATATATCCCCTATAACTTCATTTATTTGCATGTTCAAGGGACCTGTCAAATAACAAGTTGACGGGAAAAGTGCCTGAATTTCTAGCCAAAATGAAATTGTTGACGGTCATGTAAATTTCCCTTAAAATAGAAAACGACTATATATTTTCACATTAAATCATAAAATGGATGCATATAATAAAGTTTTATATACATTGTACAGAAACTTGAGTGGGAACAAACTTAGTGGCTCAATTCCTCAAAACCTTCGTAACATGGAAAAGAATGGGCTAACGTTAATGTATGTTTCTTTTCTCCTTAACAGATTTTTTTATGACATGACATAACTTTTTATTTACTTTCTCTCTTTCAAATTAAATGATGTTTTAGCAAAAGATTGTTTCATTTTAAATAATGTTTTCAATTTACAATGCAAATAATTTTAATTATTTGTGACTATTTGTATTTGCATATTGATTTATCATTGATTGAATTGTTTAGCAAAAAATAAAGGATAATTTAGCTATATGGGCAGTTTTTAAAAAGTTAATAGGATAGTTGGGCAGTTCACTGTAGCAAATTGGAGGAATATGTAGTTTTTACTGTTACACTAATAGAGGTTTTGTGTGAAAAGACATAAAGAGTATTTGATGTTGAGATGGGTAAGGTGTACATGCTCGCGGTGGACATGCACTATACAATAACATCGCCGGTGTACTAGCTCTGGTACACCATCCGGTACACTGTCCGGTACACCGGCTGATAAACCACTGTGTACACTGTCCGGTACACCGTTCAGTACACCGTCCGGTACACCACCGTGAACAACATCCCAATACACCGCTCAATACACCACCGTGAACCTCGTCTGGTACACCGTTAACAGATCGTCCGGTACACCGTCCGGTACACCACCGTGAACAGCATTCCAGTACACCGTTCAGTATACCATCCAGTACACCACCGTGAACCTCGTCTGGTACACCGTTAATAGATCGTCTGGTACACCGTTCAGTACACCACCGTGAACAGCATCCCAGTACACCACCATACATAATTTCGGTACACTGTCCGGTACACCACCGTGAACACTGTCCGGTACACCACCATGAACACCGTCTGGTACACCACCGTCTAGATTTATCGGTACACCGTTATGATAAATAAAATTTATAAATGATCTAAGAACATTTGTTTTTCTCAATTGGAGTCAAAACCACACAAAAAAAATTTATGAATTAACTAGAGATTAGAGAAAAGAGTCAAATGTGCAATACATATACAAATAAAAAAAAAAGTTTCATTGAGGAATTTTGACAAACACCTTACATGCATAAAGAAAAATAGAGTAACCCACTTTAAATATGAAATTAAAGTAACAAATATCTAATTTTTTTATCAAATCACATAACATCAATAACTATATCACCATTATCTCTTCAAGCTCTCACCTCTAATTGAATATCTTTAGGTCATAGCCATTGTTTGTGTCTTCTTTTGCCATTAACACAAATTGTAGAAGGAGAAGGTAAGAATAAGAGGGAAGCACAATTGGATCCATATAACGAATGAAATCAACACAAAAAGAAAGATAGAGAGATACAAGTCACAAACTATGACGGAGATATCGCCATGTACACAGTGAAAAATTGTAGAATATATAGTAGAAATAAAATAAAATTAGATGTTCCATGTATGAAAAAAAATGTGAAGAAATAAAAAGTTGTTATAGGAAATTTTGATTAAAGAATTTGTGAAGAAATTGAGGATGAAGATGATGAGAGAAGAAGTTAGCAAGAAGACGAGAAGAGAGAAGGAGAGCAAAAATAAATTTTAATTAAAATCAGATTTTTGTAAATTTTTTATTGTTTTCATGGCATTATTGTAAATAAATCATATTTCATGGGCTGCTGCTAAAGCTTGTACATGGGCAGTTTGAGAAAGTGTCTATTTTTCAAATAGTGAATAGTAAACTACCTATTAACCAATTATAGTTTTCAAAACTGTCCATAAAGCCAATTTTTTCATAAATGATGTTTTACTTTAAAAAACATTAAAATTAAATAATTTGTATATGAAAACTTAAACATTATTTTAAATGAAACACAGAGTATTTGGTAACACTGAAAACAACTTTTTGATAAATTGATAGTCTTCATGGAAATCAAAACTTGTGTTTGGATCCATCATGCGAAAGTGAAGATGGTGATGGAGATAACAAAAAGAAATTGCTAGTACCAATTCTTGCATCAGTTGCTTCGGTGAGTACTATTACAGCATTACTTCTTCTCATCATTCTCTTCTTTAGAAAGAAAAGGCCATCGAAAGGTAAGCTCGAGGTCAGATAAAATCCCGATAACTTGGATTTAATTAAGTTTATACTGATGTGTAATTCTAATCTCCAAGCTCTACGCCAATCAATGGTGGCGAATAAGAGAACTTAGAGAAGCTTTACTTATGAAGAGGTTACAGTAATGACAAATCACTTTGAGAGAACTCTTGGCGAAGGAGGGTTTGGAGCCGTGTATCATGGTAACTTAAATGGTGATGAACAAGTAGCTGTTAAAGTGCTATCTCAGTCCTCAACTCAAGGCTATAAGCAATTTAAGGCTGAGGTACTTTCACCATTATTAATTTTGTTCAAAGAAAATGTATACTCCATCCGTTCCATTATATTTGATGTTCTACGGATATTTTCGTTTCATTTTAGTTGATATTTTCAAGTTTTTAAAATTAGTTATATTTTTGCTGTTTTTGACTAATTAAGTTCTGCAGTCTGATTTTTTATTGGTTAAATCGTTTTGGAACTATGATAAAACATGTTTTATTTTGAAAAAGTTAAAAATAAATAATTTTTTAATTTATATGTAAAATCTTTAAACATCAACGAATATGAAACATGGAGTATATGATTTGCCAACTTTTGGGTTACATGTCGTTTAATAGGTAGACCTTCTTCTGAGAGTACACCACATAAATTTGGTAAGCCTTGTTGGTTATTGTGACGAAGGACAACACTTGGTCCTCATCTATGAGTACATGTCAAATGGAAACTTGAAACAACATCTATCCGGTAACCTTGATATACCTCATTTTTTGCATGATGATTTACAAATAGTGTGTCATGTTTTAACACACTCACACATCTTTTATGAGTACAGGAGAATTTGCTAGCAGCTCCCCTTTGAGTTGGGAAATTAGGCTAAGAATTGCAGCAGAGACAGCACAAGGTTTGTTTTAAGCTGTCATTTCTTATTGTGTTTTTTTAACTATCTGATAAGCATGAGTCCTCATTGCATTTTTCTTTCCATAACATTGTAAACAAAAAATTAGATTGAAATACTTTATGAGTTTTTTCTTTTGGCGAATTATACAGTATTCTTTTTATGAGTTTTTTTTATATAGGATTGGAATACTTGCATATAGGCTGCAAACCACCAATGATTCACAGAGATATCAAATCTACGAATATACTTCTTGACAAGAATTTTCAAGCTAAACTTGGTGATTTCGGGCTTTCAAGATCTTTTCCAGTGGGAAGTGAAAGTCATGTGTCAACAAATGTTGCTGGGTCTCCAGGTTATCTTGACCCTGAGTAAGTGGTCTATGACACAAACTTAACACAACTTAGTGAACTTATACCGTCTTTTTCGTTTTTCATTTGGTAATTAGATTTATTCATTTCTTTGTATTATAGATATTACCGAACAAATTGGTTGACAGAGAAAAGCGATGTCTTCAGTTTTGGAGTTGTATTACTGGAAATCATCACAAGCCAGCCAGTGATCGACCAAAATCGTGAAAAGACTCACATAAGAGAATGGGTAGGATTTAGGTTAACCAACGGAGATATCAAAAACATTATGGATCCAAGTCTCATTGGGGATTACGACTCTGGTTCTCTGTGGAAGGCTCTTGAGCTAGCAATGTTATGCGTTAGTCCATCTTCGACTAGAAGACCAAACATGTCTCAAGTTGCTAATGAACTACAAGAGTGTTTCCTATCTGAAAACTCTAGGAAAGGAGGGATACATGACATGGACTCCAAAAGTTCTCGTGAACAAAGTACAAGCTTTGGTTCCGAACATACTCCTCATGCACACTAGTTCATGCCAAGAATCCCAATTTGTGTTTGAACAAAAAAATAATTACTTCTGAATTTCTTTTCTTTTTTCCATATATCCATATGTCAAATTTAGTTTAATAGATCAAATCTACTGATATATAATATGTCTTTTAAATTGGTTGACATACAAAAACCTTTCTATTTTGTTCAGGATGCCAAAACTCCCAACAACATGCATTAGTTGAGTGGAGTTACAAACAACTTCATTTTTAGAGCTTATTCTGGGCATAAAAACCCATAACCAAACCAAACGAACCGATGTTATGGATATCGGTTAGGTCCATAACCTACGTAAACTACTTATTGGTCATCTTAAATATTAGTCCATAGGTAACGGTTTGGTTTTGGTTATAACCCATAACCGAAATCAAAACCGAATAAAACCGAAACATTATATATTAGCCACATTTAATCTCAACATTATAAATATTAGACCGACAATATTTAGAAATGACATCACCAAAATGTCAAACCGACTTTGGTTTGATACATTTGTCATATTTCAGTTTCACTTTGGTTTGATACTATAATATCATACTATGTTTCAGTTTCATATATAAAGATGTTTTAGTTTTACTTAAATATGTTGATGTTTTAGGTGAAACTTTAAATGTGTTGAATGTGTTCGTAACATTTTAGTTTCGGTTTCAGTTTGGGGTAATACCCATAACCAAACCGAACCAAATATATTTAGGTGATTATATGACTTTATTATTATCAAACCGAACCGACCGAAACCGAACCAAAACCAAAATACACCGGACTGAAACTAGTATAATACCTATATAGACCCTTCTCCCTAAAACTAAAAAACCAAAAAACCGAAAAACCGAACCGAAACCGCCCATGCCCACCCCTACTTCAACCCATGACTTGTGTGTGACAATTTTAAGCTTTTAATCCAAACAAATCTAATATGTAACAAATACTATTATGCACCCCAGTCCAATATATTTGGGCCCATAAATGAAACTAAGCCCATAGTGAAGTTAAGGTGTATTCTCTTTATAAACCCTAGAAACCCCCAAATTTTGGCCTCTCGATTCAATCTCCGAAACCCTAAATCTCGATCTCTTCTTCTCCGGCGAAATCTCCGTCTAACCGGCGACAATGTCGATGTCAAAGAGTTCAAAGATGCTACAGTTCATAAACTACAGGATGCGAGTAACAATCCAAGACGGAAGACAACTAGTAGGCAAATTCATGGCATTCGATCGTCACATGAATCTCGTACTCGGAGATTGCGAAGAGTTTCGTAAACTACCACCAACAAAAGGTAAGAAACTCAACGAAGAACGTGAAGAACGACGTACTCTAGGTTTAGTTTTACTTAGAGGTGAAGAAGTAATCTCTATGACTGTTGAAGGACCACCACCACCTGAAGAATCTAGGTCTAAATCTGGTTTAGGTAGTGGTGTTGGTGGTGTTGCTGGTCCTGGTTTAGGTCGTGCTGCAGGTCGTGGTGTACCTACTGCTCCACTTGTTCAAGCTCAACCTGGTTTATCTGGTCCAGTTCGTGGTGTTGGTGGACCAGCTCCAGGGATGATGCAGCCACAGATCTCTAGGCCTCCGATTATGAGACCTCCTGGACAGATGTTACCACCACCTCCTGCTTTTGGTGGTCCTCAGATGGGACGTGGACCGCCGCCTCCGAATTACGGTATGAGGCCACCGCCACAGCAGTATGCTCAGGGTCCTGGACCACAGTTTGGACAAAGGCCTATGGTTCCTCCTCCTGGTGGTATGATGAGAGGTCCACCACCACCACCTCATGGTATGCAAGGACCGCCACCACCTCGTCCCGGAATGGCTCCTCCTCCTGGTGGATTTGCGCCCCCTCGTCCTGGAATGCCGCCACCACCTCATAATCAGCAGCAGTGATTAGGTTAGCTTATGAATGCAATCTTGTTCTTGGCTTTTACTGTTTCTTGAGATTGTGAAGGTTTTACTAAGTTGTTTGGTTGGATTGGAGTTGTCTCAGGTTTACAATTGTGTTGCTTTCATGAATTAGCTGCAATCTCTGATATCTCTATCTTAGTTTTGTTTATGAGTGTTCTTTGCTTTGTATTGAGTTGCTTTATCTTCTTGTGTTTCCTTTAAGAAAGACTCTTTTGAAACCTGGTTTTCAATCACCTTATTTGCGCATGAACCTTTGAACATCATACTCTAGGATTCTTATACATTTGCTAAACCTTGGTAGTCTAGAAAGTAATCAGAACAGATTTGTGATGACCATTAGTCATCTGAGTCTTTTTCGAAGAAGGGCTAACTCGGTTCAGACTATGATTTAGCTCTATGGTTCTTCACCTTATTTCTGCATTCTTTTCAATTTGAACATCCTACTCTAAGTCATTATGCATTGCTAAACATTGGTAGTGTAGAAACTAATCAGACCAAATTTGTGATGAACTCGGCGCAATTAGTCATCTGAGTCTTTCCAGAAGAATCGCTAGATTGGTTCTGAGTGTTTATCATTTATCAACTGTCTGGTTCTTGTTTATGGATGGTGTACTTAAGAGTTAAATCTTTGTTTAGGGAACTGTGGGATGTTGTGGTGAACACATTCAGCTTTCCTGTGGTTGAAGAACTTGTGGATGCATCAGAAGTATGGAATATTTGCAATCACCTTACGGCTTATGAATATGGATATAGAGTCATTGCTGTGTGTTTAAAAGCTCTTGCGAACGAAGTTGTTTTTTCCTCGAGACTTGTAGGAGTTTTGTCTCTTCATCATCTTCTTAAGTCCCACTATTGGAGGATTGATCAAACTTATTAGCTGATAAATCGAATTCTTCAACTTTTGATTCTCCATAGAGCTCGAGTTTCTTTTGATTTGCATTCGTCATTCATCATTTTCTAGTGTTATGCTTTAAACTCTTGACAACTTCTTCACCACTTTAAGGTAAAAGGGCTTAGATGCTGCGATCACATTCGTACATCTGCAATGCCAAAACAGATTAGATAGATTTGGAAATTGGTAATTCTCAGTTACTAGTGGGAATGAAACATAGCTAAAGTTATATACTGGTTTGGTTCGGTTAGTGTTTAGCTCTCGGTTATGTTAAAATTAGCATTCCTAAAATTAGTATTATGCGTTACAAGTCCGCTTAATACTCTCTCTCTTTGTTTCTTTGAATAAGATGTTTGGTTAAAATCTTATGTAGAATACAAAATGGTTACAAAACTATCCAATCACTTTAAATGAAACAAATTCCGATTGCTTGTTTGTGTTTTCTTCAAAGACGTTGCACTCGTTGAAAGTTGAAACATTGGTCTCACTGGTCTCATTACAAAATTGTGCCGTTGAAAGTCCCACAAGAAAAAAGAATTGAAAAGTAGAAAAATAACGGTGTAACCCATTAACACTCCTAATGATTCTTCACGTTTGACCCACCAATGCTAAACCTCAGCTTTTAAATTTTAAAACTCAATACAATTCCATAAGAAAGCTGCTTCAACTTTAATCAAATAGTAATATATAGTCGTTACACGTTACTGCATATTTCTTAATCCCAATTATTATAACGTTGTTTTCTTGTAAAATTTCAATGAAAGTAGAAAACAAAAAAAAAGGAGAAGTGGGTAAAAATCCAAAATTCAACCCGACAAGTTCCAACAGCTAAATTTTGCAAAACTCTGTTTTTTCTAACGACACTATTGCTCGTCTTTTTCTTTACCTATCATTCTTCTGGGACCCTTTAGTGTGTAATGTAGTGTGTATACTTAAAACGTTCAAAAAAATAGTTACAGAATCCAAGAAACCATAAAGGTTTCAGATTCTCGTGAGTTTTGATCCAATCTTGTGTGTGTATATATATATATATATATATAATACTAGTATAAATATGATGAGCACACTTCTCATTCACCTTCTCCAACACGAAAAATAATATATATATAAAAAAGCATCTCCTTTTTCTCTGCAAAATCCACTCATTTCACCATGTTTGCTTAATGGATTCTTTTGCAGCTTTCTTCTCTCTTATTTAACCAATTTTTAGTGTGTTTTTCATCAGTGAGTGAAGAAAATGAGAAGAGTTTTCATGGTGAATTTTGGTGTTTTTCTTCTGTTCTGTTTTGGTTTCTTGTCTAACTCGTTTGGACAAGATAATCTTGATTCTGATGTAAACTCTAGTTCTACGTCTGTTTACATTGTTACTTTAAGACAAGCTCCTACTCTTCATCTTCTCCAACAACAAGAAGAAGCAAAAGTTAATAGGGTCAGAGATAAACATCACCAAGGATCCAAACATGGAGACACTTCCAAGTTTACCAAACCAAAAATCCCACCAAGGTAACTGAATTTTGCTTTGGAACCTTGATGAAACAGAAAGTGTTCACTTTATGTACATGCATTGTCTAATTCTTTTAGCAATCATGTTTTGAACATCATGAGAAACTGGATTTGGTGTATAAGTTTCACTCTTTTGTTGTGTAGATTCTTTGTTTTGGTATTGATTTTTGGTTCTCTGGTTGGTTATAGGAACATCTCAAAGTCACGTTATTGGAGGTCAAGGAGATCAGCAATTGTTCAAGCTCATGACTCCTTGCTTAGAACTACTTTGAAAGGAGAGAAATATATAAAGCTTTATAGCTTCCATTATCTCATCAATGGTTTTGCTGTCTTTGTTAGCTCACAACAGGTATAATCTTTTATCACACCATATCTCTAAGCTTATAATTACAAGAAAAGAAGAATGAAACTGATGTAGAATTTTAATCTTTTTGCTTTTGTAAAAGGCAGAGAAGCTATCAAGGAGAAAGGAAGTAGCAAACATAGTGATGGATTTCTCTGTTAGGACGGCGACAACTTACACACCTCAGTTCATGGGTTTACCAAAAGGTGCATGGGTTAAAGAAGGTGGATATGAAACTGCTGGAGAAGGAATTGTTATCGGGTTTATCGATACTGGCATTGATCCAACTCACCCTAGTTTCAATGGCACTGACACTTCCAAGCGTCAGTATCCGATCCCTAAGCATTTCTCAGGTGTTTGTGAAGTTACACCGGATTTTCCATCGGGTTCATGTAATAGGAAACTTGTTGGAGCTCGCCATTTCGCGCAGTCAGCTATTACTAGAGGGATTTTTAATTCATCTGAGGACTATGCTTCTCCTTTTGACGGTGATGGTCATGGCACGTAAGTATAAAAAATATTGTTGAATCATTATAATATTTTCACTTACTTCATCTAAAGATTGTTATCTTGATGAAACAGGCACACAGCTTCCATCGCAGCGGGTAACCACGGGGTCTCAGCTGTAGTTTCAGGCCATAACTTTGGAAGTGCTAGTGGAATCGCTCCTCGTGCACAGTAAGTAAACGGACATTAACCAAACATAAAGTGCGAAATGGTTGCTAATACCATCAAAGCATTGAGTGTACTAATCATGTGTTTTACTCTGTACCAGTATATCTGTGTACAAGGCATTGTATAAGAGTTTTGGAGGATTTGCTGCAGATGTTGTTGCTGCTATAGACCAGGTAAATCCTTTACCATTTTTCTTTTCAATTGACTGTTATTGAATGTATCTATCTTTTTCATGACACTATTCAGTGGTTTATGAACATTGTTAGGCAGCTCAAGATGGAGTTGACATATTAAGTCTATCAATCACACCTAATCGACGACCTCCCGGTGTTGCCACGTTCTTTAACCCGCTAGATATGGCTATGCTCTCCGCTGTTAAAGCTGGTATATTCGTTGTGCAAGCTGCAGGAAACACTGGTCCTTCTCCCAAGAGCATGTCCTCTTTCAGTCCATGGATTTACACAGTTGGTGCTGCTTCTCACAATCGAGTTTACTCTAATTCGATAATACTAGGCAACAATGTAACTATTCCAGGCGTAGGACTAGCACGTAAGTTCTTTATTTCATTTCAAAACATTAGATAATGTGTAATTGCTTAGCTTTGATTTGTTGTTTTTGTTCTTAGTTCCTACAGATGAAGGAAAGAGATACAGAATGATCTCTGCTCTTGATGCATTGAAGAACAAAAGCTCTGGAGTAGACAAAGACATGTATGTAGGTGAATGTCAAGACTATGACGGCTTCGATAAGAATCTTGTCTCCGGGAATCTCCTGATATGTAGCTACTCTATCCGTTTCGTGCTCGGGCTTTCCACTATTCAACAAGCTTTAGCTGTTTCCAAGAATCTTTCTGCTAAAGGTGTTGTGTTCTACATGGATCCTTATGTCCTTGGTTTTCAGATCAATCCTACACCGATGAATATGCCCGGTATCATAATTCCATCTGCAGAAGATTCCAAGGTGAGAATATAACTACAAAACATATCACTTGAGTCTTCTCGGAGAGCGATCTAACTAGTATATGTTTTCATAGGTTTTACTCAAGTACTATAACTCTTCACTTGAAAGAGATGGAACCACCAAGGAGATTGTTAGATTTGGTGCAGTTGCAGCCATTGCAGGTGGACAAAATGCTAACTTCAGTAACAGAGCTCCCAAGATTATGTACTACTCAGCAAGAGGACCTGATCCAGAAGACAGCTTTCTTAACGATGCCGACTTTTTGAAACCGAATCTTGTAGCTCCTGGAAATTCCATTTGGGGTGCTTGGAGTTCCGTTGCAACCGATTCAACTGAGTTTGAAGGTATGTACATAACATCTCCAAAAGCATGACATTATTGAAGTTAATGACTTCCCTATTTAAGCTTTTGTGTTCTTTTTGTAGGAGAGAAGTTTGCGATGATGTCTGGTACTAGTATGGCTGCACCTCATGTAGCTGGTGTGGCTGCATTGATCAAGCAGAAATACAGAAAATTTAGTCCTTCAGCTATTGCATCTGCACTTTCAACAACCGCTGTTCAGTTTGATAATAAAGGCGAGGCGATAATGGCTCAGCGTGCTTATGCTAATCCTGATCAAACCTTATCTCCTGCAACTCCATTTGATATGGGAAATGGTTTTGTGAATGCAACTGCAGCTTTGGATCCTGGACTAATCTTTGATACTAGTGAGTTAAAAAAAACTTTGATACTAGCGAGGTTCTCGACATTTTCATGTAAACCATTTTAACGGTTCTTTCTATCTCTCTGTTCAGGTTTTGAAGACTATATGTCCTTTCTTTGTGGTGTCAATGGATCAGCTCCTGTGGTATTCAACTACACCGGAAAGAATTGTTTGCTTAGCAATGCAACACTCATTGGATCTGACCTCAACTTGCCATCCATCACAGTCGCGAGGCTTAATAGCACGCGAACTGTCCAAAGACTAATGACTAACATTGCTGCAAATGAGACCTATAGTGTCGGTTTGATTCCTCCTTTCGGTGTTTCGATGAAGGTATCTCCTACTCATTTCTCTATAGCCAATGGTGAGACAAAGTTACTTAGTGTAATCCTTCAAGCAACGAAGAACAGCTCTATTGCTAGTTTTGGAAGAATCAAGCTGCTTGGTAACACAGGACACAATGTTCATATTCCTGTCTCTGTCATAGTGAAAATCGCCTCAAATCGATGAACCTCAGAAACCGGTATTACACAAGAGTTTGGTAGATAAAGATAAATTGTATTCATTTCATTTTCCATGTAAAATGTCACATAGCATTTTATAGTACATGGTACATTTTATTTGATACATTATGTAAGAAACTAGAGGAAAGATTCAACAGTCATTAAAACACAATAAGGTTATATAGTAGTACATTTCTTCTCTTCATTTCATTACGCGTTTCCTCCATCTCGGTTTCCTGTGGTTGGCGAAGCAGGCACCTTCTCGGTTTCCTCTTCCTCAGCTCCAGAAGCCGGTGTTGTATGAACAGCAGCAGGATCTGTAGGCTTAACCATAGGAAAAGGAGCATACTTGTGGAAAGGCCAGCCTTGGAATGGGAATCTATACCTGAAGAAACCGGATATCGCGGAGTTTGTTGCAGGCTCAGCATCAATCTTGGTCATGGAAGATGATGGTGATGCATCAACTTTGGGAGATTCAGAAACAAGTATTGCTGGAGAATGAACTTGTTTGTTCTCGAGGTTGTTCTCTATTGCGGCTGATGGTTCCGCCATTCTCGGGCTGCGAGAGCAGAACACAAGTGGGGAAGTGAGGAAGATGAGAAAGGTTAAGCAGAGGTAAACTCTTGGGATTGACATTGTAGCTGAAGCTGTTTTTAGTGGTTTTGGACTTTTTAGTAAGAGAAAAGATTGTTTGTTGTGTTGATGTTTTGTTTGATGATGTTTTGGATTCAATGTTGTTGTAATTTATAGAGTTGAGATTGTAGATAGTCAAGTGTTAGGAGAATGTGTTGGATTTCTACTTCTTACCTAAATCTTAATTTTCATAATCATGCTTATTGTCATGAGAATGATGCTTAGATGAATAGAGAAGGTGAGATATAAGTTGATGTTGGTACAAAGTTTATATTTGTTGTTAATAAAGTTGTTAATTGTCATCTAATTTATGAGAATTAAAATCTCACCAAGATCAAAAATTTGAAAATGGTGTACTATTAATCTAATAAAAATCGGTCGCATGAAAACTTCGTTTAAAATCCGTTTTCTGTTTCATTATTGAATTTTTTTGAAAACATGAAAAAATGCGGAAACATGTTTTTAGAAAACTTTGATATTAGTATAAAATTTATACTTTTTGTTAATTTTCATATACTAATTTATGAGAATAATAATCTTACAAAAACCATAAATCAAAATAGGTTATACGAAAACTCCGTCTAAAATCCGTTTTTTTATGATGAACAAATACTTAAAACTTGAAAAAAAACACCCAAGTTTCCTAGAATTTTTTTTTTGAAACGCGAAAAACGTTCGATTTTATTTTGAAAACGCTACACAAGCTTATTTTTATTTGAAAACATAATAACTAAATTTACAGTTTGAAAACATTGGAATATATTTGGAGAAACTTTTGTTTTATAGAACCAGTGAAAATACTTACTGTTTATAAAAGAAAAATATGTTTTTTAATTGAAAAAAAAAATTGGAGTAAATAAATAGTTTTTTGTGTTTTGGTCCTTTTGGAGGATAAAGTCCAATAATTTATGTAATTATTTTAAGAAAGGAAGGATTTTTAACTCAAAATAGAAGATCTTTTTGCTTGATCAGATAGTATTGAGCGATTCTAGATTTCCAAGATCGATCTCCAAACTTTCACTAAATCGCCGCAACCCTTTACTGAATTTTGAGCCAGTATGTCTTCGGATCCTGAAAAATTGATGTCTAAAGCCGACAAAATGTATGCTTTCTTCCTCTTCTCTGTGTTAATGTCTCTGTATGATCGATGGAAGTAAAATTAGAATCAGGGTTAGGGCATTTTTGGTTAATCGAGATCATTGTATTCTTAAGATACAAGGGTTTGTAGCAGTTATCAAGGATCCATGTTTTTGTTGGGAAAAATGAAAACTTTAGGATCTTGTGTATTGTTTGTATAGGAACAGTTTAATCTGAGTTTGGTTCATGTTTAAGAACACTTCTATATTGATAGAATCAAGGAAACTCAAGTCAAAAGTTGGTCTTTGGAGAATTTGAGATATCATTTTGGATTGGTTTGATATAGAACATGATCATTGTTTTTGAAATGATATAGAATCTAGTTTCAGTGATGTCTTTCTGTTATTAACTTATCCTTCTAAGCAACTTTGGTTCTTTGTTTTCACAGGACGAAACTCACGCTTACTAGATGGAGTGCTGATTGGAGAGGTGCTACTGAGTTGTATGAGCAAGCAGGTTGGTTACAGTGTTTAGTTTCCTCTATGGAAGAATCTAATCTCTAAAAACTTGATGTTGTTCTTATTACTCCTTTTCATTGATAAATGACAGCAAATGGATTTAGGGCATCAAGCAAGTATGAGAAAGCTAAAGAGGCTCTCGAGAAAGCGTCAAAAGGACAGGAGATGCAAGCTTCGTATCCATTTTTAAGATTATCATTTTCTGCTAGTTTTTTTTGTTGTTGTATGCAGATAGCATCCTCTTTAGTGTTATCCTTGATATGAAATAGTCCATGGGATGCTGCAAAGCATATGGAGGCTGCTGCTGCTTTAGCACAGAAGCTAAGTATATGGAATGAAGTTGCGGATTTTTATAGAAAGGCGTCTGAGCTGTATGTTGAGTGTGCAAGGGCACAACCCGCATCAGATGCTCTTGGAAAAGCTGCTCGGTAAGTTTATGTTGACGTATTTAGTAACATAGAAACTGGCTTTCATGATTTTGTATTGTGTTGTGTCGATCTTATTTCTAGACGCGATATGACTCTGTGTTACCGAGTGTGACTTCTTGAGCTTTCTCCTTTTATTGTTTGTTTCATCTTCAATAATTTTATGTTTCAGTGCTTTGGAAGATGTCAAACCAGAGGAAGCCATCCAACTATACACTGATGCTTGTGAACTTCTTGAAGAGGATGGGAGGGACCAAATGGCCTTTGATCTGTACCGTGCTTGTGCAAATGTCTACATAAAGCTCGAGAAGTAAGTTCTTGCTTAACACATCCGAGGTTAAAGTTTCATTTGTGCATGGATATGTTATTACTAACTTGTAATAAAAATGGGCTAAATGCATCATCTATTAGTAGCATAATATGATAATTTTCTCTATTTATCGGATAGATATTTGATCGGCGTACATATAACAAAGTGTAGGTACACAGATGCTGCAACCTTCTTCTTGAGATTAGGTGTAGCTGCTGATAAGTGTGACGCCACAAATAGTCAGTGTAAGGTATGAGTATATCTGGTTTTAACTGTATTAGTTCCATCTCTGTCCAACCCCAATCTCGTATTAGCTCAGACCAATTCTCTTGTATCTCTGAATGCTACGAGTTAACTGTTTTGTCTTTAACACCATTTATTTCAGGCCTATCTCAGCGCCATCATTATTTATCTGTATGCTCATGACCTGACGCAAGCAGAAAAATGCTACAATGACTGTTCACAGTGAGTATCCTCTTCTCTCTCTATGCAGTCACTGTTGATGACTAGTAATATCCGGACAATGTATGTTAACGAGAAACATGAATAGTTTGTCAACTATGGAAATGCGATTCTTTTTTTTTGTCTGAAAGTCTTCTTTTTCGTGTGTAGGATTGATGCTTTTCTGAAGAGCGATCAGAACCGAAGCGCTAGTAGATTGCTCACAGCCTATAACGAAGGTGACGTCGAAGAAATTAAGAAGGTGGCGAGTGCCAGCACTATCTCGAATTTGGATAATGTGGTAAGTCATTTAAACGATCTGCCTAATCATAATGCTGTCTCTGTGTTTCTGAATGTATTTGCTCTTCATTTCCGAGTTATTGCGAAACCAGAAGATCTTAACAAGTTAATCATTAAACAACCAGAATCTAATATGGAGAAGTATATTTATGTGCAGATCATCAAGTTGGCTAGAAAGCTACCCACTGGAGATGTTACCGCGGTTCAGATGAACACTAATGACGATCTCGACGAGGATGATCTCACTTAAAGATTCTTCTCTTTGTACAGATTCAGATTCATATACTTCGTTTCTCTTTTCAAGCCAAAGATTTAAAGAAAAAAATTTAGTCCCTAAACATTGTGTGAGTGAGTTAAAAAGGCTTCAAATTTGGATGTTTGCTTCCTCCATGAAAACCCAATCAAACACTCATCAAGCTTTTTCTTAAGAGTTAAATTTCTTCATTTAACAATAAAAGCAAAAGATGGTACAAGTATGCAAATGAAATTTCAATCTGGATTTTGTTAAATAAGTCTGTTACTAATCATAGAAGTTTTTCTTCAATTAAAGATGGTACAAATATGCAAATGAAATACAATGGTACATCGCGAATGCAATACAATCATTGATCCTAAACTCTTTCTTAAAAGGACAGACAAACAAATTTAACTCTCATGTCTACTTTTTTGTATTACCTCTCTAGATTTCTCTCTGATTGTTACATAATCACTGAAACCTGAATACATACCGAAGGAAGCAGCAACACAATCAACTTCAAAGAGCTTGTGTGTCTGCTGGCTCATCACTTTTCTCCATTTTATCCACTAAAGAAGAGAGCTCTTCCTTGAGCTCGGTGTTACGAGTCTCACCGCACAGAAGTCCATGCATCATTACTAGCTCTTCTGGTGTCGCCTTCTTCAACAGTCCACGCAGAAGCCTTGTGTCCCGGTCTACAGAGGGATCTGAAGCCCCTCCTTTCTCTGTATCATCCTTTTCTCCTTCCTTTGCTAGTTCAACACCAAACAGTTTTGCTGATTTTTGGTTCCAGTACTCCTCCAATTGATGCTTTGGATCAAGAGCCTCGATCGCCTGTCCACAATGTAAACTCTTAGTCCACACTCGAAACTCATTTCGGCTAATGAGAACATTTGCAAAGATAGTGAAAGAAGAAATGCTCAAGGGCACAAGAAGATTCAGAACAACTTAATTTTACGGGTAAATGTGAGAAATTAACTGTTACCTGAACAATGTGTGGGGAGAGAAATCCAAACATTTCAAGCCCATTTATACTCTGCAAAGCTTGTAAAGAGGTCAAAGAGCTAACTGGTTGATCACATTTCTTGATGATTTCGAGTTTGAGCCTTTGTATCACCATCTGCCAGCACTTCTCAGCTGATACATTCGAGAAATTCTCACTCGGACATTCTTCTACTGAGACCTGAAAAAATATACTGAATGGATCAGTAACTTACCACCTTTGATTGTGAATGATCAAGCGAATTTTAGTCAATATTCTCGAAACCACTACATAATTAGTGTAGTACCCTGAACAGTGGACCAAGAAGCCCTGCATCCAAAACCTCTGAGATGTAGTTGGTTAGTTTTGTTGGATCAAGGACGCTTAAGAACTTAATACGGCTCTTGAATCCTGTAAAATCCAATCGAAGGCAAAAGTCTTAGAAGACATAAACAATGCTTAAGTACAAAGCTCGTCCAAAATCCTCAATTCATCTCACCTTTTGGGTATATGGCTTGCTTGCTGCACCACAGCTTTTTAACAACGAGAGATCCAGACTTCAAAAGCTCAACAGAGTCACTTAAGCCACTGGTTGCAGCGTCTTTATCCTTCCCTTCTAAACCACCGTTAACTTTCTTAGGCGGCTCACTGCACCCTACATTTGGAACTGAATGTCGGTTTTGAGATTCAACCGAAATCTTCTTCTCATCAAACTTACCTATCTCGCCAAGTTTTGCAACCGTGACAGCTGACTTATCAGTGATGCTTTTTACGTCTTCTTGATCACCATCTTGTTTCACTTCCTTGTTTATGACTAGATCACTTTGTAAGCCTTTAGATACTGACTGAAGATTGTTATGTTCTCGCTGCTGTGCTTTTGATGAACCACGACTCTTTGAACAGGAGGTAGCTTTAAGGTCCAAGGCTTCTTTTGCTCTTGACTGCTGTGTAGGATTCTGTTCACGACTTTTACGTGCCCAAGTTTCTATGCCATCAGGATCCCCTTCTAGAGCTTTGACCAGTGACCATAACTCATCCAAGGTGTGGCGAACAAGGACAAATCTCTCCTTGCCTTCACATGAACACAGATCCTTAGCGTGTGTAAGACATGCAAAGCGATTAGGGGAACACTTGCAGCTTGAAGCAGACATATGCAAGTCATAGAAGCACAAGAAACACTCCCGTTCTCTCGTAATGTCAAAATCCCCCTCCATCTTTAGCAAGCTAAAACTATCCCCAAGCTGGTTTAGTCTTTCTTCCTCCATCTCCACCCGCTTCTTGACAGCCTTAGTAAGCAATCCATCCTCCCCACAAACCCTTTTCCATCTCACAATCACAGGAGTCTTCTTCCTTGAAACTGAAAGCTCCCAGAGGGAATGTGTAGCTTCCATAGCAGCTCCAAGAAGCAGCTTGTCATGTGACAATGAACTCTTTCGCCGCTGCTTGCTATAGCCTTCCACTGCGCTCTGTCCATGCATTAGCCAATCAACTGGTGCAACATTTACAGCTTCTGCACAGTTGAAACCACAGTTGAAACCGGAGTGATAGGCCTTTGGAAAGGTTAGAATGAATTCTCCACTGCGCTGAACAGCCCGATAGACAGGTACACCCTCCTCCTTTAAGATTCTTGGAGATAACTGAGTGACCTGATAAAGAAAATAGGAACCGAAGAATGAGATCAATCTCCAAAAGTACAGACATAGGAGTTCTAATCAATCACCAAAGCTTTTAATGAAAAGGAATTGGGAGAACTTTTCACCAGTTGATGTAGCAAGTCAGGCTGCTCTTCAAACAAATCCGGAAGACACTTTTTCATTGCGCTTTCAAAGGATTCGGCACGGTTTCCAGGGATTCCATACCAAACTTTTGGATCACCCGTGTGTAAATAGTTGAGGGAATAAAGGTGATGATCTTCAACATGCTGGTTCAAGCAAAGTAAAGGAGTAGATTGCTGAGGTTAGTAACTATATTCCAGAAAGCACAAGACAAATGCATTAAATCCATAATTTAGAGTATATAAATAACCAAGAATCTACCCAAAGAAATTGTAACTTACCCAACAAAAAGTTGAAAAACACATTCCAACATAAAGCCATGGCACAATAACTCCTGAGATATCGCAGCTCTCAAAAGATAGAACAGATCCGGGTAGACGGGATAAGTTATTTAGGTTCCAACCACATTTAGTGTATTCATCTGTTTCATTTTTAGCAGACCCCAGTGAATGCTTCGGAAACCCACTTCCAAATTTCTTTGTTTCCAAGTCAGCTCCATAATACACCTTTCATAGGCCCCAATAACAAGAGTTAGCAGGTTAAACAAATTTATGCAAAAGAAAATGGTGAAACCAAGAAAGACAAAGATTCCATCAGAAGATTATCTATGTACATACCTCTACTTCATCAGTTGCTTGTTCCACTATCCGCCAATATTCACCTTCGATGTCCTTAACCTTAGGTTTAAATTTCTTATTTTCAGAAGCTCTTGAACCAGATTGGTCCTCTACCTGAAAATAACATTCCTTAAAGTATTCATCATACTTCTGAAACTCATCCAACGTAAAATCTGGCCCACTCTGGAAACCGAATTTTCCTTCAGACTCTTGAGAGGAACCAACATCACAGCTTGAATCTTTTCTTCTTCTCGAGTATCCGATTTTCGAGATTCTTCTCCTCTTTCTCTTCTTGTTCTTGGTAGACTTCTTAATTGGTTCTCTATTTGAAAGCAAATCAATCAGCTGAATCCGAGTGGGAAATTTAGATTTCTCCCATATTTGTTTCTCTTTCAGAGGACAAGGAGGCCTCCATACAACAGGCGGCACAATCCGACATATGCCGTATGATTCAGCTTTAGGGCGCAATTTCTCTATGTAAGCAAGTGGATCTTCAAAATCCTGACCATGATAGGCATCAAAGAGATGGAAATTTCAAAAAAGATAACACTTAAATTACACTGCAGAACCAAAACTGCAGCTAGAATTCATAAGAATACCTCCTTAGTGGGATAGAATATGGGAGCGTCATCAACAGACGGCCTGCAAGATTCTGATGGATTCCATCTAGCAGTTATCTCAAGTACGCAAGAAAACAAAATCATTCAGGAATCAGATTCATCTATTCTTGTACAATCCGAAAAGAAACTAATAAGCACATCATTTAAAGATGGATTTTCCAAATAATATTGCTAAACTTTCAAGAACCAAATAATTGGATAGTTAAACATCAAGCAGAAGCAACAAGAACCACACGCAGAAACTCAGAACATGAGATTCACAAAGGAAAATACTCATAAGAATGAACAAAGAACAGAACTCAATGGATTCAAACTCAATCAGGTGTAGAAGACTATTAATCATATATGCTTACTTTTGGACTAGAAGGACTAGAGTCAGGTTTAGGACTACTCTCCCTCTTCATCGATTCTTCCTCAGAATCTTCCTGTGAAAATACACAACTCCACATTCAGAAACCATGAACAGAGAATCATCTCCAAGATTAAGTCTACCACACATGCAAATTAGAGTCACAGAGAGAAAGCAAAAACGCAATTAAAGAAAGCAAAAGGATAAGAACAGAACCTCCATAGCCATAGACTCTGCTAAAGAAGCAAGCTTGTCCATTTCAAAACTGAAATTAGGTTTAACAAAGACCTCGATTCTTTGTAACCTCCAACCTAAGAAACAAAAGATCCATTAATTAAAGAAAACAAACCCTTTCTTGTACATCCAGAACAGAAAATGCAGAACCGTTTCGTAACCCTAAAAACCCAGAAACAGAGAAAGAAACAAAAGCAAAACCAGTGAATCTAAAACAAACCCAGTTACAAGTATTGCTTAAAGGATCGAACTTTACAAAACCCAACTCAAATAATCGCATTTGACTGCAAAATTCTTCTCTAATCTGGTAAAGAACCCTAAAAACTCACTCTCTATGTCCAGAGGCAAAATCTTAGAAGCAAGAAAGATAAAATCTTAGGGTTAGGACATTAAAGGAGGAAGATGAGAGTACCTTCGGGAAGGGGCCAAGATTCAGACTTAAGTTTTTTCTCAAGATTGAAAATTTGTAACGTATATCTAAAACCTTTGGTTAAATATCGAAGAAAGAGTTTTTATTTTGTTGGTTGGTGTGTATGAAAATAAAGGAGAGGTTTTTATTACTAGGGCAACAATTGAGAAAGGAGCAATCTTGGAGTCCGATCTAAGAAATATCGTAAAGTTGGCTTAATAAAAATAAAAAACAGAAGCTACTAAATCTATAGTTTATGTAATAACTAATAACCAAATCTTTAATCCATTTATACTAATTTTTTAAAAATGTATGTTTATACACTTTTTAATCGAATCATATTATAGATACACTTTTTTTATAACCAAATAACGAATCCAAAATAAAACGAAAAAAAATCGATTTAATTATAAATTTCTTTGAAAATTAATAATATATTTTAGCAAAATAATTATAATAATAGTACATTTAACTAAATTCTGAATCTGAGCGGAATGGAAGTAGTACAGATATAAAGTTGTATGGGGGCTAATTGGATAGAACCAAAACTGATTTATTTTATGGTTGGTTGATATATAATCTTATTGAATCGTATTTGAATAATTAGGAGAAAGTGATTGAGAAAAGTAAAATATGTTGGTAAATTTTAGAAATTGAATGCGTATAAGGTTTAAAGATAAGCACAAGAACATAAATGAAGGTTTGATAATCACTTGAGACTTGACAAAACACTCATTGATGCATTTACTAAACCAACATTATATATCCAAAACGTTTACAAATTGTTGAATTTTTTCCGGCTATGTGTTAGAAGATGTGGCTGCGGCGGATTTGTTAGAATGGATTAAGAGGCGAGAAATGGAGACCGCGGCAATGATGAGCATAAGAATTAGTCCGATGAAGGCCGCGATGAGTGCTCCACTGCCATGGTCGCAATAAATGGCGAATTGATCGCATATTTTGTTCCATTTCGCATGTTTGTTTCCATTTTTCCCTAGCTCCGCCATGAACGCTGCCGCGTTTGCACCCGCAGATGCTAGAGTAGCGTTTAACTTTTCCAAACGTTGTTTTTGCAATCAAGAAACCAAGTCAAAAAGTTTCCACTCTATACGTGGTTACTATTTATAGTTAAACCGAAATAACATAATTGAAATAGACACTATGGTATATGATCATATATCTTACTAGATGTGTGTGCATAATCTGTATGGGATATGTTTATACCATGTCGAGAATGGCGACGGAGAGGAGATTGAAACATTTGATTTCCGGTTTTCGGTTGAATATTTGAAGAACAATCATGAACAAGTTGTGGAAGCTCACCATTACATTAGCTATAACAAAGAACCTGTATACAATTTTCACCAAGAGTTAGTAGTGTTAATAACTTCACTTTCATAGGAATTTTATCGAATCAAATTGTATACAGGGTTTTTATTTCGCTTACACGAAAGCCGGTGCATGCTGAAACTTAGCGGTTAAAGAAGCTTTGATAGGAATAGTACCAATAGTGGCCACAACCAAAGTCTTTGTCTCTTTGTTCAGTGCCATTACAATAGCTGCAGCTAAAGTGGCCATGAAGGCAAATATTCTCAGCCCCAGGAGTAGTTTCCAGCTCTTCTCTCTAGCCATGTTAATGCAATGAGTGATCCAGAGAAAAAAAGTGATGAATCTCTCTCTGTATTTATATGAAAAATGGTTTGTTTTTGGTCTTGTTTTAAGGTTTTGACTGAACATCTAACTTTAATGTTCTTGGATGGTATTGATTAGGTTTTGGTTGTTTTGACAAGATTAGATTTCCAAACTTCAAGACTTGCTCTAAGACAAGTCTTATCTACCAAAGCTAAGATCAATGTCACACCAAGATTTTAAAGATGTATTAGATTATAGTAATACATACATTGACAATGCCCCAACGAGCCAATGGAATTTACAAGTCTATAAAGAGAAGAGAGAATCAAGTTCCATGGAGCAAAAGAATGCCAGATTATTGGAGCAAAAACCATGTGTTCATCAACTTTGAAAAATCCTCAAAAATACAACAAGAGTTTCTGAATAAAGTCGTTTTCTCGGGTTAAAATGGAGTCGGGAGATATATAGACATACAGTTTGTTTTCTGCGTATGTAATATGCACAAACCAGCCAGACGCAGGAATATACGAAGAACTTTGATTTTGATCTTTCAGATCACTCATATATCTTGGTTATTTTTTCTCGGTTGTCACTCCAACCACGACGTTGGTCACCTGCAACATTTGTTTTAAACCACTTTGTCAAATCTTATTCGAATAACAAAGAAAAAGGCGATATTGCGCAAGAGATGAAATAGTACTAATACTCACCAACTTTCCACTTTCATCAACGGACATGGGGTTTTCTACAACAACGGTTTGGGTTTGAGACGGTGGTGTTGACTGATGGAAAACGAAAAAACCAATGAACAAAGTAAGTAACGGTTCCATTAGAGAATCTACATAACGATCACGAACTATGATTGATAGAACTCACGGTGGAGGGCATTGTCCCGGGACAGGCTGCTCCATTTAGCCGGCTTGGGATAGGCACCCTTCCATTGCTCATCTGTGGATAAAAAATCACAAATCAGAAATCAAATCCCAGCAGATAGAGCTTTAAACATAACTCATTATCGATCTGGTAGACATTGGTAGACTTATTGTGTCACTTCGACGGTAGACTTATTTTTTGAGCGGTAGATTTAAATTCACCCAATGGTAGACTTATTTTGAGCGGTAGACTTATTAGTCGAATGGTAGATTTATTTCCGTAGACTTATTTTGAACGGTAGATTTATTTTTCTTCGATGATAGATTTTATTTTGACTGGTAGATTTGTCTTCTTTGGTGGTAGATTTATTGTCATAGCAACGGTAGATTTATAATTGTGGATAGTGACGGTAGGCTTATTTTAGTAGCGGTAGATTTATAGTTAAGCCATGCAGAAGTGACTCACATTAGCGTTAGTAACGAACTGACAAACAGCGCATTTAACAGATGATGCACCATACGGATACATGAGTGTCGTCCGACAATGCCCACAACTGATATGTGCAACCTGATTCGACGGTGCTGTCAAATGAATATAAGTCAAGGACGTTAGTTTCAGTAAACGAACGAAATGGCATGACAACAACTTAGAGGCTATTTAAATGGTTAGGATCTAACGGTACATCAAAAGAAACGGTAAAGCTACTATTCAATGAACCATTCCAACTGTAACATGTTGTTATGTAGGACACATAGACCATCTAAAACCTTCGTTTTACGCAATTTCTGCTACGCTACCAATCCGAGCTACTTTAGATTCACAAACAAATTTGAAAAAAGCGAAAAAGAGGTGATACAAGGAATCACAACAGAACAATGCTCTGATCAAACACAAATGTGAAAAGACAGATAACTCTAAAGAACCAAGCAATGCACGAAAGCTTCTGAAATCAAACTTGACGATATTATATACCTGGTACAAGGTTCAAAGTCTGACAACAAGCACATCTTACGCTAGTTGCTCCACGCGTATACATAAGCATTGTTCTACAACCACCACATACAATGTGAGCCATTTCCATAGCTGCATAACCAATATTCAAACACACACAAACCAAGTCACAAAAGACTCAAATCAATCATCAACAAATCCGCAAATTACAAAGCAAAGCAAATCCATTCGATACCGTGAGGAGGAGGAGGAACATTGATAGTGTTACATAACGCACAACAAACATTAGTTGCTCCTCTTGGATACATCAATGTATTTCTACAACCATGACACACTAACTGGTCCTGCATCTCTGCTAAACACATATAAAGCCTTAACCTTTATGCATGCGTCGTTACATCAATAAAAAGATCCATAAAAACCTAATAAAAAAAAAAACTCACCTGATTTCTCCAAGAATACAATAAAAGAGCTAACTTTAATCGAAACCCAAATCCAATACTTCTGTATCCAAAACCAAACATGTGTATATAAATCAAAACGATTATGAATTTGAAGAAAGGATAAGAATTTGAGATTGATCTTACCGATTGGAGATGGATAAGGGAATCGATTACAAAACCCACGAAGGCTAGAGATGCAAAAAGCTAATCCAAATTGAGAATCGGACAATAGATTTAGATTCCGACACTTTCTCTCTCTCTGAAATCTCTTACCCGGATTTATCTCTCTGTCTTTTCGGAATTTTACGATTTTTTTTTTTGTGTAATGGATTTTTTTTTTATTTGCGGTCAAAAACGCGTTTTGTAATCTAGTTGTTTCGAATTGTGTTACAAACGCAGCGTTTGACTTTTGAGGTCAATTAATTATTACTGAGTTCTCCAGTCTCCCACCATTTCAATCAGTTTTTTTTAACTAAAAACACACAGAAATTAAAATATACTTGTTATTTAACCTTTTAAAATGATTTAATTATAAATAGTTTAGCCAATGGTAAATAAAATTATAAAATACAAATGGTTACGAATTTGAAAAAAAAAATCTATAAAACATCTTATTAATTAAAATGGAGGATGGAGTAGTTAACATTTTTCATGTTTATAAAAAATATTGTAAATCAATAATTTAATAAAGGGAAAAATTCAATAAATTTAGCATTTTTTCCAAAAAAATATTATTTTGATAGATATTAAAGTTGATTAAGTAGAAACTAGGCAATATTAATATAGGAAAACTGACACCAATAACACTAAAAAATTATAAAAATTATGAAATGTATCATTTTTTACCAAATCTTTTCAAAATCTGCCATTAAATTCAATTCTTACAAAAAATGCCATTAATTGAATTAATTTTGTTTTTTATTGAAAGAGGAATTACATTTTTTACCTCTATCATCTTTTCCCCTCGTTATTTTTCTGTTTTTCTTATCTTCTTTTCTCTCTTTCTTCCTCTTTTTCTCTTTCTTTATCTTTCGATCGGAAAAAATGGTGGATGATGGTAAATGTCGACGGCAACGGTGGTCGACGGTGGATCAGGCGGAGACGGTGGACCTGATGATGACGATGGTGGACCTGATGATGACGATGGTGGACAAGATAACGACAGAGACAGTGGTCGAATGACAGGATAGCGACGGAGACGGTGGTCGGAGGACAAGATGGCGATAGAGACGATGACCAGAGGACAAGATTAAGACGGTGATGGACAATATAACAACTTGGTGGACAAGATAGTGTCGGAGATGGTGATCGGAGAACAAATTGGCGACGGAGACGGTGGTGACGGAAACAGTGGCCAGAGGACAAGATTATGACGGTGGTGGACAATATTAATTTTTGGTTACATAATAAACAAAAAAATAGAATTTTTGATGAGATAGCAATTTAATTAGAGGTAAATTGGTATTTTCTCTTGGTGAAATCAAAATTGATTGACAATGTGACACATTTGAAAAGCCCAATGCACTAATGACACATTTAAAAAGAAATTTCATGACAAATGACAATTTCAATAATTTTCCGAAAATTAAGAAAATTATGAACTATTAACTACCCATTTCATTAAAATTTAGTGGTCATATTATCTCTACACACTCCTTTTTTAGTTAGATTTTTAATTAACTCTTTTTATTTAGTTATTAGCCAAATCCACCCATTAATATATTATTTTCCTCTCAAACTTGCAATGGTAATCTATAGTGATAAGATAGTTCCAAAGAGCATCTACATAAATTCTTCAAAGAGATTTAAAAACTGAAAAATTAAACAAAATTAAATGAAGTGGAGTTTAAAAAGCAAAGAAAATCTAAAGTTAAAAAATTAAACGTTGACCACAAAAAAATAAAATGAAAGTACAATAAGATTATCTTGTGTAACGGCTAAATTCTATAGTGCCGTTGCGTTTTCATGACTAAAGGAGAAAATAAAGGACACACCTTTTGTCCACTCTTCTTCTCTCTCTCTCTCTCTCTCTGTGCAGATCAAAAGTTCACTTCCCTTCTTGAATCAAATTAGGGTTCTTCTTTTACTCAGATTTCAGAGAATACAATGAACATTTTCAAGAAGAAAGTCACTCCCAAAGGTAATTGTGTTTTAGGGTTCTATAAGGATCCTGCACACACAAAAATGTCACCTTTAACTTTACCTGTTCTTAAATCTGGAGTTTTGGAGTGAGAAATCTTTTGGGTTCTAGAGTATTTCTGTAAATGTGTCACCTTTTAAGTCATTTGTGCTTATATCTCTCAAGTAATTGATCTTGTGTTTCTCTTTAGTTGATTCAGTTGTGCTTTGATTCTAATGAAGATTGTTTCTTGTGTAGATGCTCTCCGTACTAGTAAGAAAGAAATGGCTGTAGCTACAAGAGGTATTGTGTTCTTCTCTGTTGGAAAGTTACTTCTATAATCAGATCACATTTCTTGTTGATTTAACAATGGTGTTGCAAAATCGAAGTCTTAGAGCTGTGATTGATAGTTTATGAGTCCATGGAGTTTGATTATAAAGCTGTTTTACATTTCCCATAGAGTTGGTGCTATAGAGTCTCTGCAGTGATTTTGTGTCGGTTGAGTCTAGCTTACTGAATTTTTGATGTTCTTGCATCTTAATGGATTTGTTTGGATCAGAGTTAGAAAAGAGACAAGAATCACTTCTTGCTTGTTATATGGTGGGATCTTAGTGGATCCTTTGGATCAGAGTTAGAAAAGAGACAAGAATCACTTCTTGCTTGTTCTTTTGTGGGATCTTAGTGGATCCTTTGGATCAGAGTTAGAAAAGAGACGAGAATCATTAATTGCCTAGTTGTTTGTTTTCTTGAATTTTGACTATAGAGTAGTTGCATCATGTGATGCTAGTGAAGCTGTAATTAGTGTTTTTGTTTATGGATTGCTTTACAAATATATTCACTCTTTCTTAACATTGATTCTATATTTCGTGCTGAAATGGTCAAGTTTGTTTGCATCTTGATTTGGTGTTTTGCCAATGGAAATGCAGGTATTGAACGCGAGATCGCATCACTTCAGTTGGAGGTAGATGATACCAACTGAGAGTTTCTTTTCTTTATTGATTATATCCATTTTGTTGCTGTTAAGTTAGTATATCTGACGGTTTTTACTGAACATGGCAATTAGGAGAAGAGGCTTGTAGCAGAAATCAAGAAAACAGCTAAGATTGGAAATGAGGTAAAAGCCTTTCTAGTGGAATCAAACTTTTCTTTCTGATTTTTTGAGAAACTTTGAACATTTTTTATGCAAACTATTTTTGAGTTCTAGCTAAAGCCTGCAGAGAATTCAATTGCTATTTCACGGTTTCTTTTTGTAGTGTTTACTGGCCTGTTACTTTTTTCTGGCTACTGAAACTCCTTAAGACTCTTCTCTTCTACATTAGTAAGCTTGTTTTATTGTTATAGGCGGCCACCAAGATCTTAGCTCGACAACTTGTTCGACTGAGGCAACAGATCACCAATTTGCAAGGAAGCCGTGCTCAAATCCGGGGTGTCACGACTCATACACAGGTTTGGTCACTTAATTTCCCCCTACCATGCAGCTCTAGATGCTTTGGTACACCACTATTAACTTATTGAATGTTTACTTGCTGGATTTGGTAATGATAATAATACATAGGCATTGTATGCAAGCACCTCAATTTCATCTGGCATGAAAGGTGCAACCAAAGCTATGGTTGCGATGAACAAGGTACTGAATAATGATCCCACTTTGCTTCATTTACTACTTTGATGGGTTCTCTCACCTCTTTTGAACATATATTGCTATGTTGTTTCATATTTTCAGCAAATGGAACCAACGAAACAAGCTAAAGTGATCAAGGATTTCCAGAAGCAGTCTGCACAGTTGGACATGACGGTAATATCTTTAAGAGCATGCTTTTTTAAGCTCAGAGTAATCGCAAAGATTAGTTGTGTCATGTTTCTTTTTGTGTTTTGTGTTTTGCAGATAGAGATGATGTCAGATGCAATTGATGAAACACTTGACAAAGATGAAGCTGAGGAAGAAACAGAAGATCTCACTAACCAGGTTAGTTGCTGCAATTTCAATCACAAGAGTCATACTCAACCTCTGTATATCTACTCATTAACCTGTATTGCCTCGTTCTTCTAGGTTCTCGATGAGATTGGTGTTGGTGTTGCATCTCAGGTTTGTTTTTTCGTACTCGCTAAGCGAATCTTTCAAGTAAAATATTGCCATATATTGAGTTGGACTAATTTTATGTTTATTGCTTCTGTCTAAACAGTTATCTTCAGCTCCAAAGGGCCGGATCGCAACAAAAACCGCTGCTCCAGCTCCCACTGTCACCGCCAACAACAATAAGAACGAGTATGTAGTTCACATCATTTACTTGCTATATAATTTTGAGATGATTCATTCATTTCATACAATCTTAAACTCTTATTATTGCAGCTCTGGAACTAATGATGTGGATGAACTAGAGAGGAGATTGGCTTCACTGCGACGAATCTGAGAGACAATAAAACTTTCTATTTGCAGTTATCAATCATCATGCATCAAAAGAGCAGTTTCTTTATATTGTTAGTAATATGTATAAAATCTACTCATGTCACAAACTGATATCTAGTTAAGCCAAACACACACTTGATCTATTATATCATCAACTCTACAAGTTGTGTTACTACTAATTTTTCTATATCCTCACTGGTCAAAATCAAAAGCCTCGAAGATCAAATTAAGAAGTAGAGAGTAATATTATAATGTTATGAGTTTAGAGAAGATAAACCATTGAAGGATCAAGTTGGAGGATGATGATGACTCATGAGATTCCTTGTGTCCACTCCATTACTTATCATGTTCACCTCATAATATGAATAATTTATTGAAAGATCTCATTAGTGATTAGACTAAAACCTATCTCTAATCAGTGTCTTAAGTCTCTATATATATACATACAAAAATGTAAACTAAGTGAACAACTAAAGATTTGAGTAAAATGGGAAAGAAGGTTTTTTCAGTTTCACATTTGGGTTTTGTGTTCTTTATGCTTCTTGTTCTACTTCTTCGTTGCAATGGTTTTCTTATTGAGACTTCTAAACAAGAATCACTCCCAAGAGCTGGTTAGTGTTTCAAACACTCTCATAATACACACACATACATATATCATAAATTATATAATTTAGTATCTATATTAAAAGAAAATAATTTGCTAAAGAAAGTAATGATATTTGCTAGGGAGGAGACTTGGGAATTATCAAACAAATGGTGAGATCGAATCAGGTCCATCTTACAGTGGCATAGGTGGTAGTCGCATTCTATAAGCTTTTTTTCTCTTCACATTTCAACTTTCTTCTTTTAGTTATATCTAATAATGAATTTTCGAATGTAATTTGTATGCTATGATCCTGATCATAGATTTTCATAATTCACTATTTTAGTTTGAAGCTTGGTACAATCTTTTTTTTTTCAAAATCTGTAAGTGGTACAATCTTGATCAAAGTTACAAAACCCTTAACGTTAAATACCAAGATATGATTCTTGTCTCTTTTCTAACTCTGATCCAAAGCAAAATTGAAGCAAGTAAAGATTTCAATTACTTGAGAGAAGCACTGAAACAAATATTGAATCCGTGTAAAAGTTACAAATTATTGCAAGATTTGTACAAAAAAGAATAATATTTTTAGGGACGTCCCCTTTGGAACCATCTAGCTCTATAGATTACGTTGCAATATTTTTTTAAAAAACACACACATTAATATTGCTTAGTTAATCAACTTACTTTGATATAATTTCATAGAATAATATCTACTCAAATTTAAATCTCATTTAATTATTAAATTATTTTTGGATATCTATTGAATTATTGATTAACAAGATTTTAGTACACAAGAAAATATTGAAGTCTGATGGATGGGAAATGAAAGTTAAGTTTCAAAGTATTTACCTTTACACCATTTATGGATGTTATGGCAAAAAAGGTTTTAGATCATTTTGTGGTGGGTTTTCCGACGAAACAATTCGTCGGAATAACCGAATTTTCGGCATGATGGAATTGTTGATGTGAGCTAGTGTATTTACTTGAAAAAGTCGTAATTAGTTTAAATGAGAAATAGATTATTTGTATAGTAGAGAACTCATAACAGTGCTCAAAACTTTGCATACACTTTTCGTATACTCCAAACCATATTTCAATTTTGGGATTTGACATTTATCAGAATCCATAATAATAAGAGATTAAATCTCTTGGTCCAAAAATATTTGGAGAGCAAGATAAGTTCAATTTAGAAATCTAATCAAAATATGTATACCAAGAGCTAGTTAGTGTTTCAAACACTCTCATAACACACACATACATATATCATAAATTATATCATTTAGTATCAATATTACTTGAAAAGAAAATATTTTTCTAAAGAAAATAATGATATTTGCTGGAGACTTAGGAGATATCAATCGAATGGTGAGATCGAACCAGGCCCATCTTACAATGGCAGAGGTGGTAATGGCATTCCATAAGCTTTTTCTCTTCACATTTCAACTTCTTTTTTTTTACTAAATAACTTTCTTTCTTTTAGCTATTTCTAATAATGATTTTCCTAATGTAATTTGTATCTTATAATAAGCAAACCTACTTTGAGTTATACATAATTATAAGCAATCCATTTTATTTGTACATTTGGGTACAATATGATACATTGACTAACATGGTTCTTAATAATTTATCTTATATCTTATTATATCTTCTATAGTTTGAATATTTTAACGCTGAAGTAAAACCACCATGTGTTTCACAATTCTTGACATGCATAATGAAATTACTTAATATTATTCTTGACATGCATCATGAAATTACTTAATATTTATGACTTGGAGTTTAAGATAAAATTAAAACGTATAATCAACCAAACAATAGCTAGAAACAAAATATATAAAATGAAGAATCTTGATCATTTTGGTGGATCGAAGATAATTCCTTTGTCTCATTCTTTTGGATTGAGAATCTCGTTCAATAAATTATTAACATTTCAATTATAAGTTTTTCGGTCTTTCCCCGTTCTATGGAACAAGTTGTTGTACGTAAACTTGATTCGATATTGTTTCTTTTGCTAACCTTCTCTATTTTTAATATTCAAAACTGAGTTTACCTTGTTAATGAGAATGAACTTTTCTTGCACAAAATAAAATTCACAATACAAAATCATAGTAGCAACTTGATTCGATATTGCGTTATCACAGTCAACCAAAAATGTATATATAATTTAACTAATAATATTTGAAAATGACGTAAAGTTGTCGATTTATTGTTCTGTTTATATTAATCCTTATAGGAGTGAATAAATTCAAGCTAGATTCACGATTTTGTTTATTTCGACATCATAACTACTAGCACAACTCGATATGTTATAATATTTGGGTATTTAATTATAAAAATATTGATGATGCAATTTCATTTGATTCGGTTATACTATAGTATACGTAAGGTATAATGTATGGTTGCAAACCAAGAGATTGAGTTTCTCGACATTGAACCTCATATTAATGTGCACCTGAGAAAATTAGACGAGACCGTATAGCATGGAAAATGGATATGTGTCTTCCTAACTCATATAGCATGAAACTTCAAAGAGGAATCTACTACATCCTAGCAGAAACAGAGTAGATGTTTCTATCCTTGATGTTATTGCATTTGTTGATTGAGATATCGTATTAGTTTCTTAAGATTATGATGTGTTGTGATTGTTTCTCTTGCATTAATGATATGTTATATAAATATATCCAAATTTCTTGCATTTGTTTCCTGAGATATCGTGTTAGTTAAGATCCTCCTGAAGAGTGTGTTAGTTAAACAAGCTGTGATTTTAGATTATGATGCGTTGTGCTGCCTTTTTGCATTTGCTGAATCCTTTTTGTTTTTCTGTGAAATGCGAACCGTGTGATTCGGAGACTCATGAGGGCCAACGCGGAGTTGATCGAAATAACTAGGCGGTGAACATAGAAGGAAGACGCCAAAGAGATTCTCCGCGACCCTTTCGGCTGCTTATGGGTGATATGCTCATTCCATGAGCGTAATAATGAACTGGTATGATCTCCCTTTCATCATTATTGCCTCTTTCTGTCTGATTTTGATTTCATCTATTTTTGTCTGATTCCGGGGAGCAAGATTTAAAATTCTATGTTATTCAATAATAGGTTTTTTTAATTTAAAATTATGTGTTCTTCAATATTTGATTCTCAAATATACATTTAAATCAAGTGTTATATAATATTAAGTAGTTAAACGTGGATTTGATTTGAGAATATATTGTAATGGATTTGAGAGTGATTTTATGTTATAAATACAAATACAAAGAATGATTTATTTAACCAAAGCCTTGTTGTTTGAATTGGATTTGAGAAACTAACTATTGAACTTACAATTTACCATGCTCTAGAATTGGATGCATCATATTTTGTCTTAGTGTAAGAAATTTTCTATGAAAAAAGCATAAAGAGATAACAAGTCATGATGGGAAACTTGTAACGCATCACAAATAACCACCAAATGCAAATAAAACTTGTAATTTGCTTAAAATGTTTTGCTATACAACCCAATTTCTCTTAATTAATTTAGTAAACTCCTCCTAAAGAAAAATAGGAAAGAAGATTTTTCACAGTTGGGTTTGGTGCTCATTCTTCTTGTTCTACATCTTTGTTGCAACGATCTTGTTCTTGCTTCTAAACAAGAATATCTTCCAAGAGTTCTCACAATATACACACAGAAATCGAAGAATGTAGCAAAGATCAAACGATCAATACAACAATCTGACCAAATCAGAACACCTAAAACAACGCAAATTAACTAATAGCTACAACTAACAAAAAATGTACCTCACTACCAAAAAAGCCAACAATGGCCTAAACAGAGGAAGAGTCTTTCTCACTCAAAAACAGTTCCGCAAGCCATTGAGAATATCCTAAGGCTACATAAGACTGATTGCGATCATCTCTCATCACGCTTTGTGCAATGAGAAAGGCTCCTTTGTGCGCACATCTTGAAACATTCCTAAACTCCAATCCGTAAACTTCACCAAGCAATCCAGAATAAAATTTGCTTGATAACAAAAAAAGAAGGCCATGCCTTGGGTCTTTTCGTAGCACCCTCCAAAACCACATCTTCTACCTCAAAGATTGCTCTATTGAACTGATGAGAATGAATGCTTAAAAGAAAATGAAGGAATATATAACATTTTGATTCTGAGTTCTTACAGAAAATGGCACAAAAAAATAAGTAAAAAACTCGAGAGTTATGAGAATCAAAGAGGGAAACAAAAAGAAAGCAAGTAGACGATGATGCATTGCTCACTATATGAAACTCTCTAAAAACCTCATAATTTATTCGAGAATCGCCTGAATAACACCAGCACCAACAGTCTTACCACCTTCTCTGATAGCAAACCTCATTCCTTGTTCACAAGCAACCGGCACAATTAGCTCAACAACAATCTTCACTCGATCACCAGGCATAACCATCTTCGACTCTTCATCTTTATCATTCATAATCTTCGTCACTTTACCCGTAACATCAGTAGTCCTCATGTAAAACTGAGGCCTATAACCCGCAAAAAACGGAGAATGCCTTCCACCTTCTTCTTTCTTCAACACATACACAATCGCTTCAAATTTCGTATGCGGAGTAATCGAACCCGGCTTAGCTAAAACCATACCTCTCTGAATATCAGCTTTCTGAATACCTCTAAGCAACAATCCTACATTATCACCAGCTAAAGCCTCATCAAGTATCTTCTGAAACATTTCAACACCCGTAACAGTATAATTCCTAGTCTCTCTCAACCCAACCAAATCAACAGTCTCTCCTACCTTAACCGTACCTCTTTCGACACGCCCTGTAGCTACCGTACCACGACCAGTAATCGAAAACACATCCTCAACAGCTAACAAGAACGGTAACTCAGTTTGTCTAGTAGGAATCGGAATATAACTATCAACAGCATCCATAAGCTCATAAATCTTATCTACCCATTTGTTATCACCACGTTTCAACTTGGGATTCTCCGTTAAAGTCTCAACAGCTAAAAGCGCAGAGCCAGAGATAATAGGAATATCATCACCATTAAACTCATACGAAGATAAAAGCTCACGAACCTCAAGCTCAACAAGCTCTAACAACTCTGCATCATCTACTTGATCTTCTTTATTCAAGAACACAACCATATCAGGTACACCAACTTGCTTCGCCAATAGTATATGTTCTTTAGTCTGTGGCATAGGACCATCAGCACCAGAAACAACGAGTATAGCACCATCCATTTGAGCAGCACCAGTAATCATATTCTTAACGTAATCAGCGTGACCAGGACAATCAACATGAGCATAGTGACGATTCTCAGTCTCGTATTCTACTGTTGCAGTATTGATTGTGATACCACGAGCTCTTTCTTCAGGTGCTGCATCGATTTCGTCGTATTTTTTAGCGACGCTGCTTCCGATTGAAGCTAAAGCCATTGTTAAAGCTGCGGTTAGAGTTGTTTTGCCATGGTCTACGTGACCGATTGTTCCGATGTTTACATGAGGTTTCTTCCTCTCGAATTTGCCACGAGCGGCTCGGACGGTGAAGGAACGGCGTGTGGATTGAGAAGCGGAGGTTGTTGTTGCGGTGGTGGATAGTGAGTGAGAAGGGAGGAAGGAGGAAGAGAGAGTTAGGGTTGAAATGGTGGGGGAGGAGTATGAATAGAGGAATCTAGAGGAGGAAGAACAAGCGGCTGGAGAAGAAATCGCCATTGGAGATGGATTTGGAGAAACTAGGGTTTGGGGATTTTTGGAGAAGAAGAAGATTTGGGGATAAGTGTGAGAAATTGTGTTATCTTGAAATATATGAAGGGCTAATATTAAATCCTATCCATTGTAACTTCTTTGTCCTCAAGTTTATACAACCACAAATCGTGTCGTTTTTATAGTCACAAATTGAAGTCAATATAGTAAGAAAACTACTAGCTGTTTTTTGCTGTAAGAAAACTATACTGTATTATTCTCTCTCTTCTTGACAAATTTGTGCTGTTTTGAATTCCCACAATCACAAATCGTGGCATCTTTTTTTTTTTTTCCTTATTTGTCGTGAAGAGCTTAAGGCAAGACAAGGAAATGTATAAAGAAATATTCAAAAACTACAACACAAAACATAAAGCTATAAACTCGCCAAGCTAATATCGTAAGAAAGTTGTGAGCATAATAAACCAGAATGCCAACCACAAACGATCGCAAATGATTTGACCATTTAAAAACAAAAATCTTAGACAGAGAAACAACAGTATGAAAGCTACACTCTTCTGGAAAAATGGTGCCGTTTGGAGTCCTTGCAATCACATATCGTGCCGCTTTTACAGTTATGTATAGCAAGATGAATAGATGTTAGTACGAAAACTACTCGTTTTTGCTAAATACGAAATTACATTATCTAGTCAAATTTGTGATGAATTTTTATAACGTAACTGAATTATAAGTTATTAGTCTTTTTTTTTCTTAAATCGCAACATAACCTTTAAATCTGTTAATGATTTAACATTATTTGTCTTTGAAGTTTAATTTGCATTAAAATACAAATACTGGAGTCTCTTTGCAAAAAGTTAAAAAATTATGTTTTCTTCACTATTTATTTGTTGGACTTTTATGTTTATGAAACAAAGATTTGTTGGGGGGTCTATTTTTGCATTTTTTCCTATGTTCTTCTAGACAAATTGTGTCGTTTTGAGTTTCCACAATCACAATAAGGAAAATAATTGTTGCTTTTTGGTGTGAAAGTCTACTCTCTTCCTAAAACGTTGTGCCGTTTTAAGTTCCCACAATCACTGCAGTCAGAAAGGAAACTACTTGCTGTTTTTGCTGATTAAAACTACTCTTTTCCTTGACAAATGCTGCCGTTTTGAGTTCACACAATCACAGATCATGCCGTATTTTACAGTTATAAACAGCAAGACAAACCCAAGACATTAAGGGAAACTACATGTTGTTTTGTTATCAGTTGGTTTCTAAAACCTGAACAGATTCTTATGGACTTTGGGCACTAAACGGCAAGTAAGTGAAACTCGAGTTTTGTCTCTGTGAAGAATCTTGTCACCATCTTTTCTTGAATCTTCATTAGAATTCTCTGAGTTTGTTGCAGACAAAGCCAATGCTTCAGCTTCATTCACGACCTAAACAAGAAAAACCACAATAAAATCACTCTCCTTAATGTCACTAGCATTTACATTTTGCTCATATGAAAAAAGAACTTTGTATTGCACCTTGTTGTAGCATTGTGTTGGACTATCACTAATTCCATGAAGATAATCTGTAAACAAGAGAGGATACTATATTACTATGCATTAACCGGTTGTTTAAAAACTGTTCTTAATTACTCTTCCTGCTTTTTATATAGATGAGGAATTACCTGAATAAGCATCATCTTTGAAGATCAGTAAACTTCGAGGCATCATCAAGACAGAGAATGAGTGTTGATTATCTCTCTCAGGCACACAATTCTCTGCACCGGGACTTTGATCTCTGGAAATTTCATCATCGCCTGATCTAAACCTCAAATGCGGACTGAAGTCCATAACGACAGGTGCACCTAGAGATAGGATAGCTACAACGGGAAAATAAGCGGGTCCATCTTGGTGCGGCTGTAGAAACAACAACCATGGAAGTAACAAAACTCACTCATAAACAAAAAAGAGAAACCATTGAAGTAAGACTCCGTTTAAAGTGAAAACTAAAACCACCGAGAATACGAATGACATACCATTATCCCTTGGTCAGGATGGTATTCATTGATGAGGACATGATTTATTGTAGAAGAGAACAACCCCGAGCTTTCGTGAATTTTCGCTGTAATCTTTGTCAGCCAAGAAGGTACTGAAACAAAGCCAAAGAGGACTAATATAAATACACACTCTAGAGTCTCTAGAATTTACATTACCAAGAATCATTACTTACACTCTTGTGGAACAAGACCCTTTTCATGAACCATACCACCTACACAACAAACCAAACCTCAAGACTTTTTTTTGTTCCTTCAAACAATCACACAAACAATGTAATGAAAACAAAGTATGAGTAAGTGTAAACACACACCCCAATTCTGTAATCTTCTGTTCTTTAATGTTTTCCATTTAGAACCAGATGCTCCATATATCTTACAAGACAGTAAAAGGGTAAACTTCAATGTTTTAAACAAGAACAAAAATCAAGATTTCAGAATGCAAAAGAGGAGTTTTTACATGATTTAGTAGCTGAGTTTGTTCTTCATCAGTAATGAAACCAGGAATGTAGAACACTGTTGGTGTAAGACCAACCTTGAATCTCTCTAACTCCATTACTGTATCAAAAGAATCAAACTTTAAACAGTTCCTATTAAAAACAGAGCTATGATCAGAACAATGATTCGACTATTGAACTAATTTACTTGCAATGATTCGTCTGTTTTCTACATATCTCAAACTGAAGAAAAGAGTGAGGAAGGGATAAATGAAACTAACCAGTGAATGCAATAGGAAACAGAGGAATTGATAAACCCTTAAAGAGAAGAGATTGAATTGTTGCTTTCACTAGAGAGAGAGAGAGGAAGAAGAATCTGAAGAAAGGAAAGAGTTTTTTTTTTTTTTTTTTTTGCAAAGGAAGAATTAAAACCAGATTTCATGGGCTTTGATATGCATAAATTTATAAGGCCCAAATTATTTTTCCAGGGCTCAAAATTATATTTGGTAATTTAACATGGCAAAAACCGAATTACATGGCAAAAACTAAAAAGTGAAAAGAACAAACCTACAGAAATGCAATGAAAAAAAATACAACAATCAATATCGAAACAATTGAAAACTTTTATTTGTAGAGCCGAGACGAATCTCTCAGATTGCTTTGTAGTGTGTGATGGTTTTTATAACGATCTGACTCTTTTGATAGAGTTATATATAATTTCTTCTGACTCATTACACTCAAATATAAGTTATCAAATTCAAAAATTGAGTACTTTTAAAAAGAAAGAAAAGATGATTGATGTTATGATTATCTCTTAAATAGATCGGGAAATTTGGCCTTCATAATCTCTTTCATCTCATTCAACTCCTCACGGATCGATTTGTATGCACTCTCCAACTCCTCTTGCTTCTTCTTCTCCATTGCCACCATCTTCGCGTCACGTTCTTGAACCACGTTCTTAAGCCTTTGGATCTCGGACATGTACTCAAATTCAAGATTTGCTTCTTCCGGTTCCAATGCTTCTTCTTGTCCTTTCTCATCATCACTATCTAGTCCATATTTCCATGATTCTGGTTGATTCACATAATAACTACGAGGATTGTTCACGTCAACGAGCTTAATGCGTTCCGTCTCCGAAATAGAGGGTACTCCCAAAGCTAGACTGTCCCAACGCCATACTTTAGTTGTAGGAATAAATAGCAATCCTGTTGCACTTGGAGGCTGGCATAAAAGGATTCTAAAATTTCTCAAGCCCAATTCGGCAAGCTCCTTGATGAAACCCACGTCTCGGGATATGTCTCCAAAGACAAACATAACAACTGAGTCAGGATGGTTAATTACCCATGCATACATGTCAATAGTTATGCTTCTCACTCTATGATTTGTATCTCCTGAAAAATACATAAATTAACACATATCAATAGATAGAAAATATACAGGCATGTTCTTTAATTTCTATTTTTTTTTTTTGTAAAAAGTGATTAGAGATTTTAAAGGAATATTCATTCACCTGCTACGTGCATGGGATTGATTCCGGCGTTGATAAATTGATCCTTGAAATCATCAGTTTCACCATAAGCCTTGATTGAAACACTACCATTGTAACCACAATCTTTAAGTGCCTTTTCAATGTTGTTCGAAACATCATTAACATTAAGACCATCAGGGATCTTGCAATCAACTATGTCCCAGAAGACGACTATGCTAGCATCTGCGAGGCAAAAAAACGCATAACCAATTTCAAGGGTTAGAAAAAAGCATCATCTAATAGTAATACCATATGTAGAGAGTTGTAACAATAATAGGTAAAACAACAGATCTAATGCGAGAGATCTTACCGGAGTGATTATTAGACATGGTTTTGAGATCGAACAAGAAAAAATAGAGACTATTGTTGGCGAAGAACAAAAAAAACGTAGAAAAAACTTTTGAATATCAAGAAGAAGAAATTAGAGACAAGAACTCCAAAAGCTCGTGTATTAAGTTTGATATTTTATGAATTTTCTCTCTTCTAAGCTCAAATATTATAGCTTAGAGCCTTAACAAATTTGTGAAAAGGAAATTTGAACTATAAAGGAAAAACTGAATAATTCCCAAATTTTAAGAAGTAATTTTCTGTTTTATCCAAGTCACGGGACTTATACGTTTTAGTAACTTTGTCTTCTTCTTTGGTTTAGCTTATGTAACCATATGAATCCCATGATGATTAAAATGAACCTTTAATTGACTCGAACCATTTAAAAACATAAGTAATCGAATTTAATTAGAAACTATGTGTAGTTGTGTACTCTCCAAACTCACCAATAAGAGGAAAAAAGAGAGGAAGATGATTAATACTGTTATCGATATGTTTAATGAGGCAGGCTCTAGTCTTTATTGGAACATAAAAAATACTGAACCAATAGAGCTATTACTGAAAAGATTGTGGACTCGTGGAGATTGTTACAGCCTTTGACTGATCAACTAAATAAATTATTACAAAATGAATGGATCAAACTAGTAAAATGAATGGATCAAAAGCTAAAGTCAATTGAAATTGTCTACGCCATATTTTAAAAGGAAATTTTGTTTTTTGTGGGGAGACAAACACCGTAAAGATTAAAATTTTGTCGCCTAGTTTATCACTTCCTGTAATGACTTAATCACATAACATGCCAATTAAGTAACCATAAGCTTAACCCCAATGCATAGTCCTCCTTTATGATAATGTTACGAAGACACATGATAACCTTTAATCGCAAACAATACTTAGATACTCCTGACACTTTGATGATGTTCAAAAACTCTGGGTCAATATCTGAAAGGGCAATGTTATCATAGCTTATAGCTTAGATAGAATTTATCTTTTTTTTTGCTAAATTGTAAATATTTCATTAACATGAAAATGTTTAGGTTTACAAACAAGTTTCTAAACCTATGAGATGCTTTCATGGCAAAAAAGATAAAAACATGAAAAGCATAAGACAAATACGATTTTAACACCGTCAATTCGACACTAACGCAAAGCTAATGGAACAAGACGAAGAGATAACGGTATGAATGATCTTCCTACATCAGAGTCAAGAGACTAGCAAGGCATAGCTACCCGCTAAGTCGATGAAACTAGAACCCTTACCACTAGAAGCCTTTCAACGGAGGCCCAAATTTGAGATGTCAACGGCAACGTTCCATAGCCTTTGATCACGGCGAACTCCTCTCGCGGCACATGAGAGCGACTAGTTGAAAAATTCCATGAGCTCGACCAAAGTAGAAACCTCACGAACCATCTAGTATTCGGCGAAAGCTCAAACTCACCGAACACTAAAGGCTATACTAGCTCCTCTAGTGAACAAGCCTAATCCATCAAACACAAACCCAAGCAAGCAAGACAACATCTAGAAGACTCTCTCAACAGCAAGATGCAATCAACAACAAGCCCTGAACAAACTAACACGACTAGATATACGGGATACGAACACAAAGAGATGGTTAGAACTACCACCGGTAACAAGACCATAACAAGTAACGCAAACCGCAAGACCAATAGAGAAAAACCGAAGCTTAACAAGACACCATTTCACACTCGAGACACCACAATGACAACACACCTAGAAGGTACTGAAACTGTCCATAAGCAAACCACACTAGAGGCCACCATATCAACGAGCCTAAATGTCAAGAGGAGAAGCGGCGAGTATATCAGTACCGGAGCAATGCTTTGTAACCAAAGTCTTCAAGAGATTAGAGAAAGATCGAGGCTCTAGCATAAGAACGAAACGTCTTCCGCCAGAGATCTTTGCAAACAAATCTCAGAGAAAACAACCTCCAACTAAATGGTGAGGACAAGGGTTAATCTCGAAAAGACTAACAACATCCTCGAAGCCGTAGCCACCATCAAAGAGAAGCCCCACCACCAAATAAGAGAGAGGGACGCTGGATATTACCAGACAAAGCCTGGTTGAAATCGAGATCCAAAAGAAGGAGAGACCACCCATCAGCAAGTAGACTTCGCTCCACCGCTGCGATGACAACTCTCACGCCGGAAACACGAAAGGAGGAGATGGATCTGAAATAGATCCGCACTGGTCAACGAGTGTGAGGCTGGTTTAGGATGACAATTGACTCCGCTGAAGCCTATTAGCCATCGACAAGCGAAAGGACACCACCAGAAGAAATCCTAGAACTTTGACGCGGCCGCCACACACAACTCATCTCCACCACTCACCCAATGAAACAAAGCATATATAGTCGATCAAGATGTTCAACCGCCGGAGGAATCATCAGAAAGAGGGAGAAGGGTGCCCTCTCACGATGCCGGTCGAAACCGGCACCGGAGAAGCGAGCTTACTAGCGGCGGTGGAGAAAGCTTCGACGGAGGTTTTGAGGATAAAATCGCTGCGCGTGAAATCCACATGAGTTTATCTTCACATGAGTTAATACATAAAAATAATTGAGTACGTACAAAGCATTATAAAATTATGATGACGCATCACGGGCTATAAGTATTTTAGTCATACGTACGTTAATGAATCAATGCATGTCATGTGTTATACTCCCTCCGTTCCTAAAAGATAGATGTTTAAGGTTGTGCACACTTATTAAGAAAACACATCGATTTCTACGATTTACAGTTTTCAATAAAGTTTAACCAATAGTATTTCAGTATTTGTTTTGGAATTTGTAAAAGTGCATAGAAAACTGTAAAAACTTTATCTTTTTGGAACAATTTTTTTTTGTAAAGTAATATATCTTTTAGGAACAAAATGAGTATTGTTCTCTGATAAGCATTAAAATATTAAGAAGAAAATAAGTTATACAACAATGGTAAATAATCGTGAATGAGCAAATCATTTCAAAAAGTATTATTTTTTTATTTTTATTTTTTATGATTAGGAAGTTCAAGGCCCGTGGGCCTGTACATCTCCTTAAGGCGAGACCCAGACCATGTAATTTAACTCTCCTATGGAGAGCAGACCCCTCCCAACGTGAATCGAACCTATGACCTCCTTAATCCCTACATTTTTGGTAATAAAGGGGTTTAACCACTAGCCAACTCATCGTTGGTAAAAAGTATTATTTGACAAAAGAAAACATAATTTTGAATTAGTAAAGCATTTGAAAATTATTTTATTTTATGATTATGTTCACTAATCAATCATAATTGGATAGGAAAAATAATAAAAATATTAAATTTTGATTCGAATAACTAAACTCTTCGTCAACTAATACTATCTCAATGGAACTTCACGTGGACTTAAAGGATTTGCATAAGACAAATGAGATCATAGAGTTTTAACCCTATTTAATTACTGCAAGTGCACAACAAATGTAATAATGCATGGATCAAATCCACAAGAACCAAGTTTCGCACTACTAATTTGTAAGAGCCAAAATTAAGCTAAGATGAATAAATGTGATTGTTTGCAAAATGAAATAAGAATGGCAAATAAAACGTTGTTAACTTATAAATTAAAAGCATTGGGCATTAGAGATTCAGAAATATATAAATTGCTAGAAAAACCAGAAAAAATGAACTTGAAGGCGTACTATCGTGAACTGACATGGTTTGTTATGTGAACTGAAGGCGGATTCAGGCGTATTATAATGAATTTACCTTAATTAATACGCCTTTAATTTCATTTTTCTAGTTTTAAGGTAAATTTCATAGCTAAATTTTAAGACTCGTACATATAATAATTTTTGCTTCTCGCGATTTTCACCCCATTGACGTATTTTTCAATACACAATACGAAGTTTTCATCACCTTTTATTTCTTCAATATTTAAGCGAAAACTCGAGATCGTATGATATTATCTCAAAAAATAAGAATATTTGTGTGTAACCACTTGAGATAAAAAAATGAAATCAAATTTTATTGTGTTTTAGCATTATCATCATGCATGAAATCAAATCTTACAATGACAAGAATCAAACAAAATTGAGATATATGTAATAAGCCAAATCACATCTGATTCTGCAACTTGCCCGCACCTTGTAGCACCTCACGGATCGATTTGAGTACACTCTTCAACTCCTCTTGCTTCTTCTCCATTTCCAAGATCTTTGCGTCACGTTCTTGAATCACATCCTTAAGCCTTTTGATCTCGGACATGTACTCGGATCGAGAAGCCAAAGGAGAAGATGGAGATTCAAGATTTTCTTCTTCCGATTCCATTCCTTCTTCTATCTCATCATCACTATCTAGTCCATGTTTCCATGCTTCTGGTTGATTCACATAATAACTACGAGGATTGTTCACTTCAACGAGCTTAATGTGTTCCGTCTCCGAAATAGAGGGTCCTCCCAAAGCTAGACTGTCCCAACGCCATACTTTATTTGTAGGAATAAATAGCAATCCTGTTGCACTGGGAGGCTGGCATAAAAGGATTCTAAAATTTCTCACACTCAATTCAGCAAGCTCATTGACGAACCCCACATCTCGGGATATGTCTCCCAAGATAAACATAACAACTGAGGCATGAGGGTTAAGTACCCATGCATACATGTCAACAATAATGCTTTTCACTCTCTGAATTGTATCTCCTGAAAAGTACATAAAACACATATCAATATATAGGCATGTTCATTAATTTCTTTTTCTTTTTTGGTAGAAAGTGATTAAAAAATTTCAAGGAATATTATTAACCTGTTACGTGAATGGGATTGATTCCAGCCTTGATAAACTGATCCTTGATATCATCCGTTTCACCATAAGCCTTGATTGAAACATTACCATTGTAACCAAACTCTTTAAGTGCCTTTTCAACGTTGTTCAAAACATCACCAACACTAGACCATCAGGGATCTTGCAATCAATTGTGTCCCGGAAGACGACTATGCTAGCATCTGCGAGGCAATAAAACGCATAATCAATTTCAAGGGTTAGAAAAAACGTCATCTAATAGTAATACCATATCTAGAGAGTCAAAACAACATGATTTTTCTCTCTTCTAAGCTCACATATTTATAGCTTAGAACCTTGACAAATTTCAAATTTGTAAAAAGGAAATTGCCTTATTCTAAACTATAAAGGAAAAGAAGGGTTTAGACCTAAACTGCGTTTTTAGCCGTTGGATGTTTATATATTAAATAAGGGTTTAGATGTTAACTTGTTTTTTCACAATATAATCATCGAAAGAAACAAAACCTTAGCTAGGCAAAAAAAGCTCCCCTCTTACGAAGCAAGGAACAAATATCTCCCGTGAAAACGTATGAGATAGATTGATAAACCCTAAAACGTATGTTCCCTAAACCTAGTTATGAAAAGTCCCACCAAGTGGATAAACCCTAATGGTTGTTCAAGCTCGAATTTCTACTTTTGTTGATTAAAAGTTCCGTGTGTCAATGATCATGTTCTCTATTTGAAACATTTGATTCGAGTTTTGTTTTATACAAATCGAATTATATAGCTTCTTGGTTAATTTGCTTATAGGTATATATATGGTTTTGATTTCATATGAATTTTCATTATAGTATTTTAAATTTTGTTCATACATATGACTTACTCAAATTACCAAATTTCAGTAGTAGTCTGTCTAACATTAAGAATATTGATGATGATTTAGGATTATGTTTTCTTGTGTACACTTCAGATGTCTCTAAATGCGCGGCGAGATAAGTACTTAAAACAGCAAGAAAAATGCCAATCTATGCTTTCAGAAATTTCTGCTTCAAGAGCCTTGGGGCCTTTGAGGTCGTCCGTGCCAGAAACAATCAGTCAGAGGCCTGTTTCAGCAACTCCTGTCAGGTTTTCAGATGATACACAACGGCTTCAGAAAATTAATAGCATTAGAAAATCTCTTGTTGGTGCTCAAATGAAGCGTGTCATTGATCTTCTTTATGAGGCAAGGCAAGCGTTTACGCCAGAGCAAATAAACGAAGCCTGTTATGTAGATATGCGTGCCAATAAGGCTGTTTTTGATAGTATGAGGAATAATTCGAAAGCGCATTTTGACGGAAGAAGGTTCTCTTACAAGGTAACTAAACATTTTTTTTTTTTTTTTTAATATTTACTTATATTTCTTCATTTTTTCCCTTAAAGAGAGACATTTTTGAGCCTTACAAGGGAGATACAATTGAATCAAAAAACCTTCCCACTCGCAGGTGGGATTAGTAATGATCCTAAAATATCTAGAACGGAGAAGAGATAGCGATCTAGCAAACACACTTGTCAAAAGGAAATCTAACTTGGAGTTTGTGAGTTTGTTGATGTGATGAGTTGAAGTGTGGTGATACTAGATGGTTGAAAGATCTCAAACCAAGTAGATAAAAAGGAGACAACGGAGCTTGGATTCCCCTCCTTCTCAATGCTACGGTCTAGACCAAGTAACCTCATTCGAATGATTGTCTGAATCTCTTTAGTAATTACCTCAACTGATTTTGGAGGTGACATATGAACCCTACTATTTCGTTCCTTCCAAACCGCATAAATGACCGCTTGAAGGACCAAATGGCAGATTGTGTTGACTCTTCTAACATTAGAAACTGTCCTTACCCAAGTAACAATTGTGTATAGATCTGATGGCGGAGACAAAGTCGGATGGGTAAAGAAAGCCAGCCAAAGATGTGAAGAGTACGGGCATGTGAAAAAAAGGTGACTACAACTCTCATTTCCAGAGCTACACAGAACGCATAGCGGATCAGTAGCGAGTCCCCAACTTAACAGGCGGCCCTTGGTTGGCAAACGCTTTCTCATGACAAGCCAATGCATGAAAGCATGCTTGGGTATATTGTGATTAAACCACACCGTTGCCGTCTAACTTATCTGTACACCAGGAGGATGCAAGTGTTTCCAAGTTAGAGAGGAGCTGAATGCTCCTGGAGCTGAGTCGTTGTTGTTTCTCCACTGAAAGTAATCAACACCATCTTCTTGTAACACAGGCGTGTGATGTAAACAAGCACGAAGCAAAACACATAAGTTGTTTCTACCAGAGGGGATCATCCACGATCCATTAACCAGAACTTGGTTTACCTTTGCTCCGGACGAGATTCCAGTCGTCCTAGGCGCTGTGTCACCAAGAATCTCCAATAAGGGACCTAGACCGGACCAATTATCATGCCAAAACAAAGCTTTCTCACCATTTACTAAGTTGCAGACTAGAAAGGGCCTAGCTTTGAATCTCATTTTTAAAATCCTTTTCCATAACCAACTCCCTGAGATATTGACATTGATCTTCCAAAAGATTCGCCTGCGAATCAGGTTCTTCCATACCCAAGATACCCATAAAGACCCACTATTTGAAAAGAGTATCCAGATAAGCTTTAAGGTAAAGATATTGTTCCAAGCAACTAATCTTTTTAACCCCAAACCTCCTTCTTTCTTTGATGTACACACTGAATCCCACGAGACTCTAGCTCCCCTTGCAGATGAAGACATACCATTCCACAAGAAAGCAGAACACATTTTTTCCAAAGCTGTAAGGCACTTCTCAGGAAGAGGAAAAACCGTGGCCCAGAAGTTGATGAGACTGAAAATAACCGACTGAATTAGTTGTAGTCTACCAGCAAAAGAAAGGTGACGCACTGTCCACTAGCAAAAGAAAGGTGACGCACTGTCCACTGATTTATCCGCAAATACACCTTGTCAAGTAACGGCTGAAAATCCAGAGGCCTCATCTTATGAGGTAGAAGAGGCAGCCCTAAGTATCTCACTGGTAGAGAACCATGTAGAAAGCCAAAATGTGATGCAAATGCAGCTGCTATAGTCGAATTATTACCATCAGTGAACACTTTTGACTTTCCAAGATTTAGATTGAGACCAAAAGCTTTGTAGAACTTCCCTAGAACTTCCACAATTCCAGCTAAAGATTGTTGAGTGCCGTCAAAGAAAACCAGAACATCATCGACAAAACTCAGGTGGGTGACTAGAGGATCAAGGCAAAGAGGGTGAGGATTAAAACGATGCGAACGCGAAGCAGCATCAAGATCCTTTGCTAGAATATCCATGGCCATAACAAACAGGGAAGAAGACATCGGATCACCTTGTCTCAATCCCTTTTTTCCGGGAAAAAATCCAACTAATTCACTATTGAGAGCTATTGAGAAGTAAACAGAGGAGAAGCAGACCTTAATCCAACCAATGAATTGCTGCGGTAACTCAAAGGCGTTGAGAATGTTGGCTAAAAACCTCCAATCAACATTATCATAGGCTTTTGTGAGATCGATTTGTAAGCAACCTCTAGTTGTGATTCCAGATTTGTGAAAATCAGAAACCAATTCAGTCGCTAGCAAAACATTCTCACACAACATTCTCCCAGACATAAACCCCACCTGGTTACTTTGAACAGCATCTGTTAGAAACAATTTGATCCTGGATGCTAGAATATGTGAAATGACCTTATACACAGTATTACAACATGATATAGGTCGAAAATCTGGTAGTTGTTCAGCTCCAATAACCTTTGGAATTAGGGTAATAGCTGTTGTATTGATCTGTCTTAGAAGCGTTGACGTTGAGAAGAAAGAAAGCACCGCAGCTACAAAATCAGTTCCCACCACATCCCAAGAAGAGGTAAAGAACTCCGCCGTAAACCCATCTGGACCAGGGGCTTTACTTTTAGGGAGAGAGAAAAGCACCTTTTTAATTTCAAGGGGTGTAGGAATAGCCGTGAGCTTCTCAGCTACCTCAGACGAACACCTAAAACCATGGAGTGCTTTGATCTGATCCACAGAATAAGGAGTAACTTGAGGATTTGCTGTACCAAGGAGTAACTAAACATTTTCATTCAATGTGAATTAGTTACTCATTGAAAAAAGTTTACAATTCTGCTCTGCTTCTGTCGCAGGCTACTCACGATGTCAAAGACAAGAGCCAGCTACTTTCGTTGGTAAAAAAGTATCCTGATGGGATTGCGGTAAATGAACTCAAAGACGCTTACCCGAATGTCCTGGAGGATTTGCAGGTATTGTTAGTTTCTTAACAACCATTCCACTTTCGCCTTATTGCTATGTCGAGTTTTGACTCAGAAACTCAAGGACTAGTGTACTTGGCTTTTATCATAAATGGTGGTAGCAGATGTTGTGGTCATGAATTTTCGGTAGCATATTGTAATGTATTTTTTGCAGGCTTTGAAATCTTCAGAAGACATCTGGTTGCTATCAAATTCAAATGATAACACCAAGGTTGCATACCCAAATGATTTCAAGAGTGGGATTAAGGTTGATGAAGAGTTTAAAGCTTTATTCCGCGACATAGACATCCCTAGCAACATGCTAGATGTGGAGAAAGAGGTGCGGAAAATCGGCTTGAAGCCCGCGACCAACACTGCAGAGAAGGAAGCTGCTGCACTGATGCATGGCATACCGAGTAAACCGCAGGAGAAGAAGAAAAAGAAACAAGAGATCAGCAAGAGAACCAAAGTCACCAATTTCCATCTTCCCGAGCTCCTCCAGGGTTTCCGGAACTGAAACTCGAACATTCTTCATTCATTCGAATGACTTTATAGTTAGACCTTAGAGCATCCTTATTGGAGAATTTTTTGATGGGGGTCTAATTTATGTATTTTTATATTTTTTATTTAATAAATCATATATATAATTAGGAAGTCCTCTCTTCATCTAAGGTGTCCACATAGGCAAAAAAAAATTAAGCAATTAATTTAAGTTTTAAGTTCATTTAGTTCATGCTTATGTATATTTATTGTTACTGATAGCTACTAATTTTTTAATTAAATTAAAAAACGAAAAATAAGTCAATAAATTACTAAAAGTAAAAATTAATATTTGAGTATTTACTATGAATTAATGATAACGATAAAAGTTTATATATTCAATTTCAAAAATTGGAAATATGTAAAATGAATATACATATAAAAAAAGTGAATAAGATATTAGCGACATAAAAGAAAAAGAATCTTGAGTGTCAGAAAATTGTTAAGAGGCTATTGATTTTTTTTGACCAAAACAAAAAATAGGGATGAACGTGTTAATATAAGAAATTGTTGATCTAAAGATAAAGAATATATATTATTTCACTAAAAGGATACTGAACCATCTAATTAAAGATGAGATAATAAGATGAAAATTTAGGATATACGATTTTATTTATAATGTTATATGATTTTATGGAAGTATGAAAGAAAAATACGAAAGTGTTATAATACTATTATTTTAAAGATATAAGGTATAAATTGGTGGAAGACAAAAAAAATCACGCATTGCTTGAGTTATGTTCTACTAAAAATAAGTAAACAAAGTAACATAAAATTGTAAATAGTTAAATAAAAATTTTGTCGTTAAGTTTAATAAATTCATCATACGAACCATATTTCAGGATTATTTGAGTATTTATGTTCGAATTAAAAATTACAATAATGAATTACTTTTATTTATATGGTCATTAGAAAATAATCAAAATATTACAAATTTATATATAAGAGCGCTGAACAGAAATGTTAATAAAAAATAATCAAAGAAAAAATAGATTCAATGATGTTAATTATTGAAGTATCGTAATTGAGTTTTAGCCGATTATTAAGAGACCGAAGGCTTTAAAAAAAGAGGATGTATGATTTCACTAAAGGATATTAACCAATTTCACTAAAATAAGAAAATAAGGTCAAACTTTAGAATATAATATTTTATTCAAAATGTTATTTTCAAGTTTAGAAAGTAGAAAAGAAAAAAAATTGAAAACGTAGTAATATCATAATTTAAAATAAATAAAAAATCTTAAATTTGATATATATATAAAAAGTATAAAATTAATGGTCACATTATTCATAAATTGTACAGCAAAATACACCGAGAATACTTTGTGATCTTTATGTAAAAATGTACGTATTTTTACAAAAAGGCATTCCCCGGTGAGCTTCTGTAAATCAATATTTGAATCAATGATTTTAAAAATCTAGAGAAACAAAAACTATTTTGGAAATGTTTAAGAAAACGTAAGAAAAAAATTATGTATAAATTAACTTTCTATAATTATATTAGTGTTTTGTGAAAAAATGACAAAAGTAAATATATTGATTGTATTTAAAATTTGTTTGGAGATTGGATGAATTTATTATGCAATAATAGATAAAATAATAAGTTTTCAAAAACTAAACAGCTATTTATTTAAAATCAAATACCAAATCGAAAGAATTTCAAAAAAAAAATTAAAAAATAATAATAATTGAAAATATGATATTATAATGTGTAAATAAATGTAAAGTATATATACTAACATAAAATACTTACTAATTCATGTTATACATGATATTGATATAAAACATAAGAAAATAACATAAAAATATCAAAAAAAGTCAAACTCGCATAAAGCGCGAGTCCAACCCTAGTAACTAGAAAAAATCATCAGCCACTAGAAAATAATAAATATTGCAAAAGTTCCTTTGACACCCGGAAAAAAAGTTCTCTGCACTTACTTTTTTGACATTTTCTCATGCTCTCTCTCCTATATTTCTGTTATACTTTAGTGTTTTATTATTTTGACCCTTTACAAAATGTCTACGTTAAAGATGCTCTTACATAACTATCACCACATTTTGAATATAACAAGTAAAAACAAACAGTTGTAAACGGAGTTTTGTTCAACCATTTATGTTTCAACATTGTCTGCTTCGACAAGTAAAAAATAAAATGGAGGAGATTGGTGTAGATGATGAGATTACCAAGGAGTTACTAAGTCACTATACAGTAAAACCTCTATAAATTAATAATGTTGGGACCGAGATAATTTATTAATTTAGAGAAAATATTATTTTATCGATAAATTAATAATTATTAATTTAGAAAGAGATTTTGTTAAATCCCCAATCTAAGATTTTTTAATTTAAAATAAGAAAGTTTTTTCAAAGTTTCTTCAAAATTCAATTTGTTTTTGAGTGGTTTCTACAATACCAAGATCGTGTAAATATGACTGGAGAGCTAATTTTGACGAAGGCAAAAGAAACAATGAAACTTGTGTACCCTGAGCAAGATACAGAACACCAATTTTCTCAAGGATGGCTTGAAAGATTCAAGTTACGACATGGCATCAAGTCATACCGTCGTTTTGGAGAGAGTGGTTCGGTTGATGTACAAGACATGGAGAAGAAACGAGAAGCTATAAGGGAAAAAATAAATCAATTCCCTATGAAAGATGTTTTCAATATGGATGAAACTGGTTTGTTTTACATGTTACAAGCTGATCATTCTCTTGCTACGAAACAACTTGAAGGAAAAAAGCAAGACAAAGAACGACTAATTGTTGTAATGAGGATGGATCTGAAAAAATTCCTCTATGGATTATTGGAAAATATGCAAAGCCTCGTTGTTTCAAGAATATCAACATAAGTAGCTTGAATTGTCACTATCGTGCCAACAAAAGAGCTTGGATTACAAGTGTGCTTTTTGAAGAATATATCCGCTGGTTTGATACGAGAATGCATGGAAGAAGAGTTTTGTTTGTGGTAGATAATTGTCCAGCACATCCAAGAAATATTGAAGGACTACAGAATGTTGAGCTGTACTTCTTGCTACCCAACATGACATAAAAAATTCAACCTTGTGATGCTGGAATAATAAGAGCTTTTAAGATGCATTATCGTAGGAGATTTTACCGTGAGATTTTAGAAAACTATGAGTTGGGACAATCTGATCCAGGTAAGATCAACGTTTTGAATGCTATCAATTTTGCAGTCTCGGCTTGGACAACTGATGTTCGTCAAGAGACAATACCAAATTGTTTCCGACACTGCAAAATTCGCTCAACAGAGGATGTATCAAGGAATTTAGAAGATGAATCAAACGACATTCATGAACTTGAAGTTGTGATTAATAATCTCTGTTATCGGAACATAATGTGTCAAGACCTTACTAGACTATCCGGGTGAAAATGATGTTTCCTCAGAAGTTCAGAGTTTAGAAGAAAATTGCGGCTACTATCCTTAATGTTGAAGATGAAGTTGAAGAAGATCTTGCATCACCCTTGGAACCAGTTACACATAAGGAAGCAATTCTCGCTTCTAGAACTCTTCATAACTTTTGGATGCAGGTTAAGAAGACAACACCAGGAGTTGTTGATGCAATAAAGAAAATTAAAGACGAGCTCCAACGTGATTCCAATTTTAAGAAAAGACAAACAACATTAGAGTCATATTTTACTAAATTACCTTAGATGTATATACATATATGTCTAAGATTTGCAATTATTAATTTATGCTATTATTGGGACCATATTTTACATAAGAGTTTCAAAAAAATTATTATCTTATCATTTTATCAAATTGAGTTGATTTTTACATTGCCCCGACTCGGGACCGGGATAATTTATTAATTTATGGTGTTTATTAATTTATCGAGTATTAATTTATCGAGGTTCTACTGTAGTATCGTGCACGTGACAAATTCATAATCTACGATCAATGGTTGATACATTTTGCCTTCAGCCTTCTTCCCAATCGATATCGTCTTCTTCCTCTTCTTCTTCTTCCCTACCCGAAGCTTCTGCTTCCACATTCAAGTCTACCTTGAAGTTTCCATTTCCTGCAAATCAAGTCACATGAATGAGACCTAAACTATGTATTGTTTCATATGATCAAACTAATAAGTGAATTGGAAATAAAGTAAAGTAAAGTAAACTCAAACTGACCTGTAACAGGAGCCTCTTCTTCCCATTCAACATCTTCTCCATCATCCTCTTCACGTTTAGACTTCATACCAACCTGACGATCGGAAGATGTAGTAGCCAATTGAATGTCATCCTGAAAGGTCAATTCTCCTGCGGATTCTTCCTGTTTCGGCTTTTCAGCTTGCTGTTGCGCTTGCATTAGAGCGATGTAATAAGCTTTGAGATACTCGTCCTGAAAGGAGACTGAAAATAAGAATTCAACTGTGTGAATCTAAATACACGCAAAGAATTTATCCGTGAAACCATGCCTTTATATCCTCATCATTGCCATTTCCCATGACTGATTTCTTGTCATCTGAAAGTTTAGCATTTCCACCATCTTCGACATTTGCTTCTTGTCCCATCTCTCCTCTTTGTTCATCAGTCAGATTCATTCCTGACTTGATCATCCATGGAGGCAAGACTTTCAGACTAGAATCTCCACCTTTAGATTTGACATCTTCTGATCCTTCGCCAAGGTTAACCTCAACCTATCCATGTAAAGAGATTTAAGGAATCAACTAACCACAAATCGTTACCATACCATTACCTAATCTTCCATAATAACATTGAACTTCTATGTACAATAAGAAGTGTAACTAATGATCACCTTTGTCTCTCCAAGAAATGGCATTGGTGTTGAACTATACCCACCCTGTGACCTCAACGGATCATTAGGGTTGAAATCACCATTTTCACGAGCAGCCAGAGCTGCACGAGCCTCCCATGCTGGAAAAGTTTCAGAGGCAGGAAACGGTAGGTCTTTTACTCTATTTATTTGCTCCATCAGAGGTTCCAGTCGATCCTGCACTTTATTTCCAATTTTGTCAACGCACCAACTACATAACTAATGCTAGAATATAGAGAACAGCAATCAAGCAACACTAATCACTAAAACAGTAAGGTATAACATGACATAACAGAGACATATCTTTTCCTGCAATGTCAAGCACTGGTCATTTAAGAACTGATATCCTAGAAAACTAAATCAAGATCATAAATCATAAATCATTCTGATGTCATCATGAATATGCAACGATGCACAGCTTTAGTAAAGGCAAATCAATTTCTGTTTTATTAAACTTTCATTCTAAAACAGTATACCAAATTCTGCAGCGAATCTTTTAGTTTTTCTTGCTGCCGTCTCCTTGCATTTTCACCTCCATCTACTACTTCTTCGGAAGTTAGATTGCTACATTCCACAACAAGTTCACCATTGCAATTTTCACAACGAAAACAATCGTCTTCCATCGAAATTAGTCTCAGGGCGTCCAGTGCATTATATCTATACCAGAAATGAGAATCTATTCAGGTTTAGTGAACATTTATACAACTCATAAATGTAAAGATTTTATAACATAAAGAGCAGTGGACTTTACTTTCTTTTGCAGTTAGGACAGCCATACTCCTGAACAGTATTCTTATCGTCTAGATCATCTTTGAGCTTTTTTTTAATCCAGTTCAGTTTCAAACGAACAATATCATACATCTGTAAGAGAGCAGAAGTGATATAGGGTAGTTTGATATAACAAAAAATAAAAATCAAAACAGCAAAATTGAAACCAAAAAAAGGTATCAGGGACATGAAGCATACATTTTGATAATCGAGACAGCAATACGAGTGCCATTGGAACTTAGTTTTGTCATCTGGTCGGCCATCAGTTGTAGTAGAAGCCATTGCATAACTATACATCTTCGCATGCTTTGCAGTCTATTGAAAAGATTGAGAATCAACAAAACAGCAAACTAAGGACAGAAGTGTTTTGGGATTAAAGAAAAGCAAACAATCAAACAGAAAAAATGTAGAAAACCACAAGTTGCAAAAGGGGAACGAAGTTTACAGGAACTACTGAGCATCAACCTTACAGGACAATAGAAGCACGCAAAACTTGGAAAAGAAGTGCCCAATATGCTATTTATCATTAGACTAGAAGAGTTGCTGAGTCATAGGCTTAACAAGAAACATATTGTGCAATAAAGTGCTCTATATCAATCTGAAAGAACATAGTTTCTACACATACCTCTTTCCTATGGTGACGCGTGACCAATTTTTGTTCTTCAAAGTATTTTAATAACTTTCGAAGTTGCTTGGTGTGCAGCTTCAAATCTTTGGCCAAGTCTTCGTCTTTAACCCATTGCCGCCTAGCATCCATAGAACAAAAAAAATTACTCCCTCTGTTGCAATTTAGTTGTCATTCTACATGATTTCACATATATTAAGAAAACATAATGAAAATTCTATTATACCCTTAAAAACAAAGTTAACTATTGGTGTTCTTCATAAAATTTGAGGTTAATGTTGGTATTCAAAGCTAAAAATTACATTGAAAATTGGAAACGACAACTAATTTGGAACATAAAATTAAGTCTAAAACGACAACTACTTTGCAACGGAAGGAGTACCAGAAAATGACAGGAAGATATGAGCCATTTACTCAACAACCCAAAAGTGGACTCAAAAACTTTTCTGGAAACTATTGTAACAACTTTAAATGTTATCAAAATTCACCTAATAGATATTTAGGTATGCAAACAAACCTCGTAAGCGTGTCCAGCACCTGAACAGCAGTCCCTTTGCTTTCAGTTTTTGCAGATTTCTGCGGATTATCGTTTACCGTAACATAATCATCATAGAAAGCCCTTGCAACAAGCTTCACCAACCTGAAAAATGAATGCAAATGAACATAATAAATGCAAAAAAACAACCCTTGAAAGTTTTGGAAAAAGAGTGTCAGCTATGTATGTGATTGATGGTAAAGAGTATTACTTGATAAACGGCTCGAGCACAACGGTTTTCCGCACAGTGATCTTCTTTTCCATGGAGTTAACAAGCCAGTATATGCAAACATACACCAATCAAGGAACCAGTATATACAAACTCTGCATATATAGAGAGAATAAACTTAAAACAGAGTAATCACTGTATAAGTAAACTAACAAAGGTTTATAAAAACACACAAGAATCGAAAACAAAGCGTAAATCCTAACCTTTCTCAATGCAGAGACTAGTAAAATTTAGTAAGCCATCATCTGAAAAACCAAATTAGCAGATTCAGCTTTTGAATAACCAAGAAGCTTAAATACGAATTGTACAAAATCTTTAGACTAACAAAGAACAAGATCTCACTTCATAGCTTATACAAGAGAAATGAAATAGTGTTGGCGATTTTTCGATTCTGTAGAACCCTAAGAAAATGAGTTAAGCGAAATTTCAGTATCTATAGATTCCGAAACCTAAACACTATACTGAGTTTCGATTTCTTGAATCTTAGAAACTAGGGTTTAGTGAATCGATACAAACCTTTCTTTGGACAAGGAACACCAGAAATGAGTTTCTTTCTCAGGCACGAGTCCCAAGCTTAGTTTTTAACAGAGATACTTTATCCCAGTAAAGTCAACTTTACCTTATGGATACTTTCCCGTTTGGGTAATTTTTTCAAAAAAATAGCCCCAGTTTCTGCGAGCATCTAATCCATTATACAGTCTAGAAAAGCATCTAATCCACATCTAGATTGTTGAAGAAGAGGTAAACCAACATATTTAACACGAGGTAAAGAGAAATCTTATGGGCGTGATCGGTAGACATAGGTTTGACTAGGGCAAAATAACCTCAACATGTGTATCCGAACCTGGACCCGAACTTGTAAGACCCGAATCTGGATCCGACCCGAAACTTTAGAGGAACAGTATGAGTATGTTTTTAGTAGACCCGATAGAACCTATACCTGTTTGGACCCAAACCTGTATCCGAACTTGAACTTGTATGCCTAAGCCTAGTAGGTCAAATTTACCAAAGATTTGATATTGATATTGTTTTCTATAATTTTTTTATAATATTGTCATAATACTTATAAAAAGAACATTTACAAGTGAGTTAAATGTTTTACTTTTATTTGTTGTTACGAGGTCGACTTTCCAATACCAACACCAAAACATTGATTCCTCAAACGAATGTAATCCCTAAAATTTCAAGCTCGATTTTTGCAAATCCTTCTCGAGCTTGACCACACTCGTCTCTTTTATCAGAGGTATCTTGAGTTTGATCAACAGTCAACCTGACCCGAATACCCAGACCTAAGTTTGACATACTTAATTGGGAAAAATAGAGATTACTTGTTTTATTATTGACAGTCTTTATATAAGAGCATTATGAGTCTAGTTGATTAAAGCATAAAAGGAGAAGTTTTGGAAGTTGTAAATATTGCTCTCCTAGTATATTAAAAAGGTTAAAAATTCAATTAATCTCATTGATTTACTTTGTTAGATAGTAGAAAAATTGAGTTATACTAAATTTTAATCTTTATCATTTTAAAAATTATTCAGCCTTCTTCCCAATCGATGTCGTCTTCTTCCTCTTCTTCTTCTTCTCTAACCGAAGCTTCTGCTTCCACATTCAAGTCTACCTTGAAGTTTCCATTAGCTACAAATCAAGTTACATGTAAAGTTACCAAGCTGAGTATAACATAAGTTTTATATATCAATGAGACCTAAACTATGTATTGTTTCATATGATCAAACTAATAAGTGAATTGGAAATAAAGTGAACTCAAACTGACCTGTAACAGGAGCCTCTTCTTCCCATTCAACATCTTCTTCATCATCCTCTTCACGTCTGGACTTCGAACCAACCTGACGTTCAGAGGATGTAGTAGCCAATTGAATGTCATCATGAGGGGTTAATTCGCCAGCGGATTCTTCCTGTTTCGGCTTTTCAGCTTGCTGTTGCGCTTGCAGTAGAGCTTCGTAATAAGCTTTGAGATACTCGTCCTGAAAGGAGACTGAAAATACTTATTAAGAATTCTACTGTGTGAATCTAAATACACGCAAAGAATTTATCTGTGAAAATACAAGCATGCCTTTATATCCTCATCATTGCCATTTCCAATGACTGATTTCTTGTCATCTGAAAGTTTTGCATCTCCACCATCTTCGACATTTGCTTCCTGTCTCATCTCTCCTCTTTGTTCGTCTGTCAGATTCATTCCTGACTTGATCATCCATGGAGGCAAGACTTTCAGACTAGAATCTCCACCTTTAGACTTGACATCTTCTGTTCCTTCGCCAAGGTTAACCTCAACCTAACCATGTAAAGTTATTACAATACAATACCATTACCTCATTTTCCATAATAACATTGAACTTCTATGTACATTATGAAATGTAACTAATGATCACCTTTGTCTCTCCAAGAAATGGCATCGGTGTTGAACTATACCCACCCTGTGACGTCAACGGATCATTAGGGTTGAAATCACCATTTTCACGAGCAGCCAAAGCTGCACGAGCCTCCCATGCTGGGAAAGTTTCAGAGGCAGGAAACGGTAGGTCTTTTACTCTATTTATTTGTTCCATCAGAGGTCCTAGTCGATCCTGCACTTTATTGCCAACTTTTTTAATGCACCAATTACATAACTAATGGCAGAATACAGAGAACACTAATCAAGCAATACTAGTCTCTAAAACAGCAAGGTATAACCACATGGCATAACAGAGTCAATTTTTTACTACCTTATAAGTAAATATGAGATGATATCGAGAATGAACTAAAATATCAGCATGACTAAAGTGCAGGTCTCTATTCTTAAACCAAAAAAATAAGTATGCATAGTATAATACAAGCTATGAATTACTTGTTGCAAAACAATAATACCAACCACTTAGGAGGCATTTTAATACAGCTACAGGTTTTTCTGTAATCTCAAGCATTGGCCATTTAAGAACTGATCTCCTAGAGAACTAATTCAAGCAAACATACGGAACAATGCACAGTGAAGGCAAATCAATTTTTTATCAAATTTTCATCCAATTCGATAAGCATAAAAAAACAGTATACCAAATTCTGAAGCAAATCTTTTAGTTTTTCCTGCTGCCGTCTCCTTGCATTTTCACCTCCATCTACTACTTCTTCGGAAGTTAGATTGCTACATTCCACAACAAGTTCACCATTGCACTTTTCACAATGAAAACAATCGTCCTCCATCGAAAGTAATCTCAGGGCATCCAGTGCATTATATCTATACCAGAAATGAGAATCTATTCAGGTTTTGCGAGCATAATACAACTCATATATAAGATTTTATAGCATAAAGAGTAGTGGACTTTACTTCCTTTTGCAGTTAGGGCAGCCATACTCCTGAACAGTATTCTTATCATCTAGTTCATCTTTGAGCTTTTTTTTAATCCAGTTCAGTTTCAGACGAACAATATCATACATCTGTAAGAGAGAAGAAGCGTTATAGGGTAGTTTGGTATTAAAAAAAAAGAAGTATTGAGGGACATGAAGCATACGTTTTGATAATCGAGACAGTAATATGTTTGAGTTTGGGGTTTCGCTTTGTCTTCTGCTCGGCCATCAGTTGTAGCAGCAACTGCATATTTATACATCTTTGCATGCTTTGCAGTCTATTGAAAAGATTTGAGAATCAATAAAACAGCAAACTAAAGACAGAAGTTTTATGAGATCAAAGACAAGCAAACAAAAAAATGTAGAAAAACCCTAAGCTGCAAAAGAACATAGTTTCTACACGGACCTCTTTCCTCTCGTGATGCGTGACAAGTCTTTGTTCTTCAAAGAATCTAAGTAATTTTCGAACTTGCTTGGTGTGGATCTTCAAATCTTTTGCCAAGTCTTCGTCTTTAACCCATTGCCGCCTAGCAGCCATAGAACAAAAACAATTACCAGAAAATGACAGGAAGATATGAGCCATTTACTCAACAAACCTTAGTGAACTCAAAAGCTTTTCTGGAAACTATTGTGACAACTTTAGATATACCCAAAATTCATCTAATAGCTTTTCAGGGATAGAAATTGAAGAGATGCAGCATACAAACCTCGTAAGCGTGTCCAGCACCTGAACAGCAATCCCTTTGTTTTCAGTTTTCTGCGGTTTATCGCTTACCGGAACATAATCATCATAGAAAGCCCTTCCAACAAGCTTCACCAGCCTTGAAATGAACATAGTAAATGCAAAAAAAAACAATTGATAAAGGCACTCTTTATAAACAAAGAGTGTCGCTATGTCTGTGATTGGATAGAAACAAAACGATAAAGAGTATTACTTGATAAATGGCTCGAGCACAACGGTTTTCCGCACAGTGATTTTCTTTTCCATGGAGTTAACAAGCCAGACCAGTCAAGGAACCAGTATATACAAACTCTGCATATAGAGAGAATAAACTTAAAACAGAGTAATCACTGTATAAGTAAACTAACAAAAGTTTAAAAACACACACCAGAAAAACTGTTGAATCCTAACCTTTCTGAATGCAGAGACTACTAAAATTTCAACAAAAACCAAATTAGCAGATTCAGCTTTTGAATAACACAAAAGCTTTGAATACGCATTGTATAAACGTAATCAGAATCAAACAAACAACACGATTCCCACTTCATAGCTCATACACGAGAAAATTGACGAATCAACAAAAGTATAATAAACTAGACAAGGAATCTAGTGGCGATTTTTCAATATCTATAGATTCCGAAACCTAAACACACCATAACGAGTTTCGATTTGTTCAAGCTTAGAAACGAGAGCAATTAGGGTTTAGTTGAATCGATGCGAACCTTCCTCTGAAGCAATGGAGAAGACGATCGATTTTGGATTTGATCGAGTTTAGGGAAGTTTTATGAGAGAGAGATAGAACGGGTTGGGCTCAATAAGCCCATCATAATTAGGCCCAATAAACTTATAAACGGTGGGTAAATTAACCGAACCAACAGAACCCGAATCGAATCAAACCAAATTATTGACATTTTTGTGGCTAGAAACCGACGCTAATACGTTTTGGTAAGTTTCCTTTTCTGACCTAATCAAAGCTAACTTAAAACTATATATATCTCTTGAACTTGATATGTTTTGTGAATTAATTTTTTTGCCTCTTGGAAATACATAGTCTTTCTCTTTTTCTAGAGAATCAGAAGCTTACGCAAGACTTGAATGACATCAAAGAGACAATGAAAGGATTGGTTGATCGTCTTGAACCGATGGAAGCAAAGGTGGATTTGTTCGGGACAAGTGCTGAACCTTATAACAACCGTTATGGTCGCATTATAAGTCCTATCTCTTCTAACTTACGTGATGGTGGCAGTAGTGTAGGTCCTTTGCTTTATAACAACCACGATGGCTGCTGTGGTAACCGTGGAGGTCCTTTGCCTTATAACAACCGTGATGGTGGTAATAGAAGTCCTCCTTCGTCTAAATTCGGGGATCTTAGCATGCCTAGAGGTATTAGGCCTTGTAACAACCATGATGGTGATGATCTTAGCATCAGTGCCGTGCCTAGATATTCAGAGGCCTAAGGCGAGATTTAAAAATATTTTTTTACTTAATATATTTGAAGTTTTTTTTTGATAACTTGGGTAATCCGATTCAATGGATACCATGAGTTCCGAGTTAGGTCGCATGAACGTTTACTGCCTAACTAATTCTCGGGTCATCCGGCCATGATATCCGACTAATCTCGGGGCTCAGAAAGCCATGTGGATTCTCCGGTGTCCAAATAGAAATGACTAGATAATCCCACGCTTGAAGAAATTGATCCCTGGCCTGGACCAACATGGCAACTCCTCCTCAAATGGGCATCATTAGACTACCACCACTTGGTTAAATATTTAAAGTTTATTTAAAACCATACAAAATTTATATAAAAAACTGCATATAAGACTTTTTAAAAAAGAATAAAAACTATATAGTTTACTAAATTAATTAAACGTATTTGGTACTAAAAAATATTTATAACGATTTTGTAACTATGTAATAAATATCTGTTGATTTAATTTTATTAAAAGGTGAAATTAGAAATTGATTTAAATAATGTGGTAAAAATCATATGAATTATAAAAAAATATTCTATGATAAAAATCTGAAAAAGAAGGAGAAGGAAATGAGTAAAAGAGCAATTTTAAAAGAAAACAATGTTATAGATTACAACCATGCGTATTCTTCTTATCATTTTATCGGTCGTTTTCGAATAATAAACAAAATTAATAATTGTTATTTTTTTCCTTATCTCTCTTAACTATATGGCAAGAATACGTAGCTGTGTAAGAAGTTAATGATGATTGGGTTAGATCGAAGGTAAAATAATTAGTTGAGTATTGGTTTTATGAAATTTGGGGCCCTAAATTTTGATATAAAATTTGGGGGCCCAAGGCGGTGGTCTTTTTGAATGCACTATAAGCACGGCTCTGCTTAGCATGCCTAGAGGTATTAGGCCTTATAACGGTGATGATCTTAGCATGCCTAGAGGTATTAGGCCTTATAACAACCGTGATGGTGATGATCAAACGATCATCGTTAAAGGATTTGACTCTTCGGTTCCTGAAGATGATATCAAGAGTGCTTTGAGAGTAAATATTTCAGTTCGTGTGGAGAGATTATAAGCGTTACTGTTCCAACATACCAGGTAACCGGTGCTGTCATAGGATGTGCTTACATTCTTCTAAAGGAAGGCGTTGAAACTTAGTGGAAGTTACATGTATAACGCCCTGACCGCCCTGCCGTGGGCCCACGCCCACTCTCGGCCTGCAAGCCGAGACTTCTCCGACGGTCGGTGCGTTAGTCCGGGAGACTCGAAATGCATGTTTACTGACCCTGCAATCACCACGCGATCTTTCCCCGAGTTTTGGCCTCACTCGCCCGGTACTGGAAATGACTTCTCAGTAGGTCACCCATCCTTCGATTGCTCCAGCCCAAACACGCTTAACTCTGGAGTTCTCTCAAGACAAGTGACCGAAAATATAAGTGCACTTTGGTGACATAGGTAGCCAAATGAAGTCTTTTAAGCCTCTCCGCATGCACCACATATTCTCAGACAATGCACCAAGCATTTCTAGAATATGGGGTATTACAATCACCCCTCTTACAACGCGCAACGTCCTCGTTGCGTACCCAGATCGTTACCCTGACAGTACTATACTCACACTCGTCAAGGTTCGGCTCTGATAACACTTATAACGTCCCGACCGCCCTGCCGTGGGCCCCACGTCCACTCTTGGCTCGCAAGCCGAGACTTCTCCGACTGTCGGTGCGTTAGTCCGGGAGACTCGAAATGCATGTTTACTGACCCTGCAATCACCACGCGATCTTTCCCCGAGTTTTGGCCTCACTCGCCCGGTACTGGAAATGACTTCCCAGTAGGTCACCCATCTTTCGATTGCTCCAGCTCAAGCACGCTTAACTATGGAGTTCTCTCAAGACAAGTGACCGAAAAGATAAGTGCACTTTGGTGACATAAGTAGCCAAATCAAGTCTTTTAAGCCTCTCCGCATGCACCACATATTCTCAGACAATGCACCAAGCATTTTTAGAATCTAGGGTATTACAACATGGGAGGATGGAATCTTGTATTTGAAAGGGCTACACAGATAAATGACCGTTCAGGCAAAGAAGGTGATTGGCCTTATCCCTACCGTTGTAACGGTCTTCGCTCTTGTGACACCCTCCCCATCTGTTGATGAGGTTTTGGTGGCGGAAGACGAGATGGCTTTATTAGTAAAGAAACTTGCCTTCAAGGATTTTTTTCTACTTGTGATACAGTGCAACATTATTATTCTCGACTTTTCTTATGTTCTCTAGTTACGTTTATTTGAGAATTAATGTTGAAGCAAGCTTTATTTAATTTTTAGTGTGTTTGGTGTTAAAGTAACAAAAATCTTTTCCCTTAATAGAGGAACAAAGATAAATTTAACAAGTACTATCACATAACTAACCACGAGTCGTTTGATTTCACAAATACAAACAAAACCAATTTCATTACTTCCTATTATTGTCATCTCATTGCGCAGTTTTGTTTTATTTATCGTGAATAGGCAATTAAACAATCTTACCAATCTCACCATGTACCGTGAATTTGATGTTGTTATAGCATTTTTTTTTTTGGGTGAATGTAGGGGAATTCCCCACTATTTATTGACTTATCAAAACGTCAATTACAATTTACACACTGACTAGCTTGGGACTCGAAGTTCCCCACGACATCATCCTGAAACAAAGTATCTACCGCGTCTGGCATAAAAACATAGTTATGAAAACCGAAAGACAAAGACAATGCATAGTTAGCTAAACCATCTGTGAGACGATTAGCCTCTCTATACGGCTATACATATAAGATATATGGACTATCCAAAGAAAACTATGACACAAGAATACCAAGAACGACAAACGGATGCGTATTCACAAAGAAAACCAACCACAATTTATGAGTCCACTTCCAATTCCAAATGCGTGATACACTGCTCCCACGCTATAACGAGTCCATAATATAGAAATTTATGACTATCTATATTTTGTCTTTGTAATAAATTTCTGAGACGACTATGGCAAATAACGTAAATCTTAGCCGGTTAATGCAAATAGCAATTCACAATTCAGAATAAAATCGTTTTGGGGCAATAATATTCAAAATAAATTAGGGATAGGAGTCCGAGTTTCTCGCGTCACATATTTTACGCATTCTTTATTTACTTTTTCTTTAAAAAAAAGTTTGAGTGCAATTCACCAAAAATACAAAAAGAAATTTCTATATTCACGGCACCAAGAGATTTGCCGTGGATATTTGAAGGGGATTCTTCCCAACGTGTTGCTCTAATCATTCTCGCACAAAGGATATAGCAATCCACAACATAATAAATGATATTCATCATTCGATGAGTAAATTTACAAGTGTTCGAGTTGTTTACACTAAACGATCCAATAACGAAGCCACTAATAAATTAGCACACATAGGCAGATCTCAGTTTTATTCAAGTTGTATTTACAATGCTATTCCTTCTTATATTCAACAATTGGTTGTATGAAACTTCTGTAACTCTTTACCCATATGAAAAGACGTTCAAAAAAAAAAGAAAATAAATTTTCAATCCTATACCATATGAAGCAAATGGACTTGGTAGGAGAAGGAAAATTGGAGGAGTTTGTAATTTGCAAATATTATAATTAAAAAATGATTTCGTCTTAGTAATGGATTTGATTCAATAACAGCGTTTGAAATTTCCTTTAGTCCATGTAGATGTTGATAAAAGATTAATTAATCATTTTATACAAAGAAGTAAGGGTTCAATTTTCAAAAAGTTCGATTTATTAACAATTATACAGATTAATAAAAAGAAACTTACAAGAGATGTCTAGCATAGCAAATGTACGTCTATCATGTAAATGGACCAAGAAGTATTGTATATCGTCGATCTATATAAGAGTCGGACTGAATGGTCCGTAGTAAAATCCCTTAAGTTATATAACAATCATGTAGATTAATGGACAAGCTTACAAGAGAAGTGCAAGCAGAGCCGTGCGGTTTATCATCATAGAGAAGTACGGTTGTATGTCTTCAATCGATATAACTATATAAGGATCGATCGACCCAAAGGTTAAGTAGTAGTAACCTATGGTTTAGCTGATTATTCCACATCGTTTTCCGCTAGTCAAAATCAAAGAATGGTCATTTATAATTGAAAAAGACAATTTTACCTTTGTACGCAACAGAACACATAGCCATCTTTATAAATTCGATATTTCTACTCTTTCTCTCTTGACCTGGGTGTTCGACAACTGGTCTCTTTAAAAATCAGAGAAGAATTTAATAGTCGCCGGCAAACCCTTGAATTTGGTTTGAATCTCCTGCGATCTTATCAGGATGAGTAACAACGAGCTTCTCACAATCGAGCCTATGCACCTTGTATTCCATCGTATGCTTTTATTTTGACCAGATGTTTTCATGATTTTGCATGTCTTCTTGTCCTAGAACATGATTTTATTGAGTTACGGTGTTAATTCAATTTCGCAATCTGTGATCAGACATCGTTAAATCGAAGGCGGCCTATTGTTGTCTTTACTTGACGAACAAGACAGAGAATGACGTGGCCTTTAAGGTAACAATTATCTTTTAAGATTTCGGAATCGGGAAACTGTAGTGATTAACTCGTGTTTCTAAGGCTTCTCGGGTTTTTCTTCTTCTATAGGTTAAGTCGACATTTACGGAAAATTTCAGCGTTAGGCCTAGTACTGGAGTTATTCTTGGAAGGTCGAGTTGTAAAGTTCTTGGTCCGTTCTCTGATCTTTTTCTTTTGTGAATTTCAATTGCCAAAGTGGTTCTTGGATTAGGAATTTTGATGAATCCTTGTTTGGTGTTTGTCTAGTGACCAGGAAATCTGAAAAGGAAGCTCCGGGGCAGATCAGTGAATCGTTTCTGATCCAAAGTGTAAAAGCTGGTCCTGGAATTACGGCCAATGAACTTACTCGTGAGATGGTACTGATTAAAACCAGTTAACTTGTTGATTTATGGATAAGCACAATTTGGTTTTTGGTTCCTTAAAAGCATTTTGTTTCTTTTTTTTCCGTTTTATCAAACTTTGCAGTTTAACAAAGAAGCAGGACATATAGTTGAGGCGACTAAATTGACAGTTACTTTTGTTAACTTTGACGGGACCACTATCATCGGTCGAACAAGGATCAAAAGACGATTAGCCTCTGATATGATGTAGCTAACCCTTTCGTCCATTGCTTTTGAAGTTTCTTGTAAGTATACACCTATTAGATTTGAGTGTTTTGGTTAGACATTTTCCTCTTACTTATTGTAGATTTTCATTCACCAGTAACGCACTCTTAGCCATGTCTCCCGCCATGGAACTGGATCTCGAAAGAGCAACTGGTAAAACTCGATTGATTCTGTACAATGTTTGTTTATAAAACTGTGATCTTGTACAATAATCTGTGATCACATTTTAACCACACAAAAAAAAAAAAATCTCATACAAAAACATCAGTGACCATGTAGATGTAATCCTAGTGTCTATATATAAAGGATGATCTTAAAATGTTGAAGCTTGGAATTTGACATATTTTTTATAGACTTATTGCTAAAATTAATCAAACACGTTACATCTTTTACTTACATGTATGATGTACTATATAGTCTTTAGTCGTTATTACACTATTGTACCAGTTTACTTAGCAAATACGAATTATTGCGATGAACGAAAATCGATAAAATGATTTCCGCCTGCCATCATATTTCCCATAGAAGAAAGACATTTAGAATTTTTCAAAACGATGAAAATACTTTTCCTAAGGAGAAAAGATCATAATGTAGAAGAAGACTAGTTATATGGTCTTGTAATTTACCCAAGTCAATGAAACAATATTTAATACACAAATACTTTTCTTAGAAAAAAGCGTTACATATTTACAAATTCTTAGGGTAGAACGACATAATTCTTTGCTGCGACCGTAGATCCAAAGTAGGGTTTGAGGAGTTTTGGCAGCACAAATTTTCTCGATTTCTGGTTCGTCTCCAAACATAACTGTTGGTGGCTACCAATCAGATCCAGTATTAAAACGAGATGGTTTGGTAATGAGCAAAATGGAGAAGGAATATTGGCGGAGTTTTTAATCTGCAAATTTTATAATTAACCAATACTAGTTTAGTAATGTTTTCATTCAACAATTGGGATTAAACTTTAAAGTCAATGGACGAAATGTTTAGTTACCAATGCTTTAGCTGATTAGGCCACATGGTTTCGTAAGTCCAAATCAAAGAATCATCCCACTACAAGAATTCAATGAATTAGCTAAAGAGTATTCTGTAGCTACAAGACACAATCTGTTGCTAAAACTAGGCAGGCGACAGATTGCGACGGATGAATTCTGTTGTCTCAGTTCCGACGCTAATTTTTATTTGTCGCCTTTCTGTCGCCAATTTGCAATGGATCCAAAGTGGCTACCCTTAAGTGGCTCGGCAAAATTTTGCTTAGCTAAATTATTGCTCGGTCAAAAATGGCTCGGTAAAATTTTGCTTAGTCAAATTGTTGCTCAGCCAAAACTAGCTCGGCCAATTGTTGCTCGACCAAAAGTGACGGGGCCAAATTGTTGCCCGGCCAATTGTTGCTCATCTAAAAGTGTGTGATGGTGGAAACCTCCACAGTTGAAATAGTCAATGGTCTAGGTCTGAAAGCTCTGAGATGAGAAACACCTGGCGAATATCTCAAGAGAGTTTGTTTATTAAGCTTTTGCAAATATTACAAGTAGTTTCTGTGTAAAATTGCGGATCCTTTTTTTTGGAGGTATCCTAGACCTATTTATATAAATCTAAGTCGGCCTAGGTCTACGCCTACAGAGATAAGGTCGAATCTCTGAATCTTCAGGATTCTCTCTCAGCGTAGTCGGCGACCGCCTTTAGGTCTTGACCTCGTCCTCGTCATGGGCCCAAATCCGAGAGCTTGTCTTCTGGGCCCAGTCTTGCAGTAGAGGTTGGCGTGACTTGTTACTTGTGGGCTCCCGACTCGTTCTTTCTAGTGTGGGCCTTCTGATTTTGGCCCATTCTTTGTCTTGAAGTGAAATGATTGCAACGGTCACTTGGAGTCTAAATGACCACTATAGACGTCGTCTTGGAAAAGTGCCGATCCTAGTCCCAGTCACTCTGGAGAGCCGGTCCCAGAGACAGAGCAGGTCCCTGAGACAGAGCTGGTCACTGAGACAGAGCTGGTCCCTGAGACAGAGCTGGTCCAGATAACTGCGCGCCTACCTCTGGTACTTAGTCATTTTCTTGACTATCTCTACCGGAGTGAGATCTGACCCCAACAGTTAGCCCACAGCTCGGTAGTATCAGTTCTGATGATGTCGAGGTAAAAGGGTCGTACTGAGGTTTCAAGAAAATGTACTGCTTGGCCTGCGTCTGGCGAGACGAGATTGTTAAGCCTTGTTCTGAGGACCTGCCAACGTTACTGAGCTTTCGTGTTCATATTTAACGCATAGCCTAGTAAGGATTTTCAATAGACTTGTGTTTCTTAATTTGTGTAATAAAGTTTGGAGGAAACTGGTCCTTCAAAGTTTGTAGAGCTTGTTCTCGTTAAAACTCGTAAAACTTGTTTGTCTTGCCCAACTTTCATATGTTCACGTTAATGCTGAGTTGGGCGTCATGTTTCCGTTTCAAGTCGTTTTTCTTTTTTTTGGACTTAGTAAAGATTTTGGTTCCTTCCGGAAGCTGAAAACTTAATTCCCGCTGAAAATTGGAAATTTAAATTTCTTTTAAAAATTAGAATTCTTAATTCCCGCTGGAAATTAGAAATTTGATTCTTTTCAGAATATGGAATTGTTCCCGCCGACTACAGAAACGTGTCATTCCAGGGTTTTGACAATGAGGCTATAAATACTCTTGTCTCTTTTCTTTTCTCCGTAACTTCACTCAATCAAAAGAAAGGTAAGCTCCACTTTCTCTCTCCTCTCTTTATTTTTTACTAGGATTTTAGATATCTCTGGAACTATGCTTGTAAATTTCATGAAATTTTTAATAACAAAATCTGTTAAGAGTTTTGTATAAATTACTACTACGTGTAGTAATCTGATTTGATGTTTCGAAACGAAGAAAACTTATCAAGTTTTTTAATATTTCCCTTGACTAACTTTGAGTTATTTTATTTCCCTTCTAGTCGTTTAAACTTGACTAAAAGATATGATAAGAACAAATTAATTGTTTTATGAAAAAATGAAAATTCGTTTCTTTATATGTTTAGGTCAACTGATTATATGGAAATTAATTTATCGTATTACGACTAATTTCAAGAATACGTATGATTTACCATAACCCAATTATGTTATGGTAAATTAATTTCCATATGATTTACAACCAGTCGTAATACGATAAATTAATTTCCATATAATCAGTTGACCTAAACATATAAAGAAACGAATTTTCATTTTTTCATAAAAAATTAATTTGTTCTTATCATATCTTTTAGTCAAGTTTAAACGACTTGAAGGGAAATAAAATAACTCAAAGTTAGTCAACGGAAATATTAAAAAACTTGATAAGTTTTCTTCGTTTGGAAACATCAAATCAGATTACTACACGTAGTAGTAATTTATACAAAACCCTTAACAGATTTTGTTATTAAAAATTTCATGAAATTTACAAGCATAGTTCCAGAGATATATGTCATAGTTATATATATATATATATATATTTGTTTGCCGCCGTCAACAAAGCATCATCTTCTCCAACCCCTTCGCTGTGTTTTCCGACGAACTCTCACTGCCGCTGCCGTTTACTTACTCCGACGAGTCCTCGTCTCCGTCTCTGCTCGATTTCGTCATTGTCAAGCCTGTCTGCGTTCTTAATTTTCCGGCGAAAACTAGTTGCTGCATGATTCCGGTTTGATGTCGAGGCCTTGTTTCTGGGAGGATCATCGTCGAGAGAAATCGGAACCGGAGTCGTCGTCAAGAAAGAACAGAGCCAGACTCGTCGTTCTTAGAGCTTTGCGGTTAATTTGTTGTAGAGACTTGGTGTTCAATGATTGTAGAGCTTGGAGCTTGTCATCGAACAGAGAGCTTGTCACCAGCTGCCAAATCGATCTTCCTCCGACTCGTCGTCTTCGTTAATCCACATCGTCGCCTCCGTCAAGATGAAGTATCTGTTAGTTTATAATTGAGTTTAGTTGTATTTCATTATAACTGTATACATATGTGAATATGTACGGTGAAGAGATGTGTATGATAAGTTGTAACTTGTCATAGAAGAAAGGGTAGTTATTTAGACACAACTCTTCACTTGTGTCTTTTGATTTTGTATGTAAGTGAGTGTATTGTCATAATTTAACATTGTCGAGAATAAAAGAGAAAATTTCCAGATTTGAGTTTTGTTTCTCTTATTCTCTTCCAAGATGGTATCATGAGCCTTGTTGATTCAAAGGGCCATTATTTCCGCAAACGGTTCGAGCAAATTCTCTTCAAAAATTCAAACAAAAACAGAGTGTGATTCTCAAACAGGATTGTGGGCGGTGGTGGAAAGCAGTTCCGATTCAACCGACACGGAAGAGGCACTCGAAGTAGTGCGATTGGAGAATCAATGAAAAGAAGGCGTTAACTCTTCATATATGGCAATGCAACTCTTGAAAACGGTCGTCACGGATCGGAGAGATGTCACCATATAACATCACGAATCACATCAAAGGGTGATTGGAATATGAAGATACGTTAGAAGTTGCGCTCAATGCTCGAACAAGAGGAGATAATTCTATTACACCATAATTTTGGGAAAAAGTTGTGTGGTGTTTGTGAGAAGAACCATCACACGGAAGCCACTGTTGAAAGAAACAGAACAACGGTTGGTAATCAACGTTTTGGTGAGAAACCAAAAGGAAATAAAAGAAGGTGGTGTGGTGTTGGTAAGAAACACAATCATCTCACGGGAAGTGCTTGTTTGAAGTAACAGAGCAAGGGTTGGTGATCAATGGAAGACACCAAGCAAAGGAGGCTGCTTACCTTTGACATCAAAAGAAGAAAAGGAAGTAGAAGCGGTTATGAAGATAACCGGAGAAGACGTGAGAAGAGATTCACGCAAAGAAACCGATTCAGGAGATAATCGGATAAGACGTGAGAAGAGATTCACGCAAAGCAGCCGGTTACGGAGATGACCGGAGAAGACGTGAGTGGAGATTCACGCAAGGGATCGGTTAAATTGATAACCGAAGGAGATGTGGACAAGAGATTCACGCGGAGACGTCAAGGAGACGCGAAGAAGACGTGAAGAAGAAATTCATGCAAGAGAACCGGTTGCAAAGATAACCGAAAAAGACGTGAACACGAGTTTCATGTATGAAACGTCAAAGAGGCGTTAAGAGGATGTGGAGAAGGTTCACACACAAGATATAAGGAGATGTGAAGAAAGACTTCAAAGTTACATGGAGAAGGCTCACGGATAAGAGAAAATCCAAGAGATCTTATGTCTCAAGAAGAAGAAACAATTGATAAGAAGTTATCAATTGAAAACAGAGTAAAAGAAGACCAAGAAGAAGATGTCAAAACGTGACATTTGAAGAAGAAGGAGAGGATAATCCACAAAACATGGAAGTGTCAAGAAACGTGAGATACAACACTAATGGTGAAGTGTGAAGAGAAGCTTGTTTTAACATGTCGGATGAACCACAATCATATGACAAGGCGTTTGAGATCAAAGAATGAGTGATGCAGCCTTAAAAGAAGAAACAATCGATCTTGGAGTGATTGCAAGTTAGCACACGATGTTGGAAAAGAAGCGTAAGAGTGAAACTCAATTAAGGGGGAGTGTTAGTTTATAATTGAGTTTAGTTGTATTTCATTATAACTGTATACATATGTGAATATGTAAGGTGAAGAGATGTGTAGGATAAGTTGTAACTTGTCATAGAAGAAAGGGTAGTTATTTAGACACAACTCTTCACTTGTGTCTTTTGATTTTGTATTTAAGTGAGTGTATTGTCATAATTTAACATTGTCGAGAATGAAAGAGAAAATTTCCAGATTTGAGTTTTGTTTCTCTTATTCTCTTCCAAGAGTCTCGTTGGGGATAGAGGTTGCGTCGTTCTGGTTCGGGGTTTCGAACCGTAGCTGCGTTTCCACCATCATCTCTGGCGTCGTTCTGACAAGCTCTATCTTCAGCGTATTTTTCGACCGAGATCTCGCCGGTAGCCGATCCGGTTCGGAGTTGTCACAATTCCAGGGAAGTTTTGCTCGTTCTTGACTTTGTTGCTTGCCTCTGTGTTCACCTCCGTCGTCGTCAAGCCACTGCTCGTCGTTGACCAGAAATCGTCCCGGTTCTGATCTTTGTTCTCGTCCTCGTTTTCCACCGATGCTGCGTCTGCGTCAATCACGCTCAAGGAGACCGGCTTTGTTCTGGTATTGGGTCTCCGAGCAGCTGCCACCGTCGCCGACGAGTCTCCATTTTCGCATCGACCGGAGACTTCTTGGTTTCGTTAAGCTTGCAAAGACTAGTACTCACCATTTGTGGAACGGAATCTTCATAGCGTCTTCGTTACAAGTTCTACGCTTTCACAGGACGTCTTAGCTCATCATCGCTCTAGGAAGCTTTATCGTCGAGCTTTGCCGGAGGAGTCGTCGGTGTTGAGCCCATGAACTCATCTTTACGATTTGTGATTTGATTCAGTTCAAGAAAAACGATCACTACTTGGTGACTCCGGACTTGAAGCGACGGTAAACTTAATCTTATTCACGAGGTGGACGCGCGGTTGGAGAAGTCGGCGTTGCGTTGACGATTTTGGAATCTTTCGTGGCGTCTAGGATTTGGATTTGTGTTATTGTTAATGAGATTGCATTAACTTTTTAAGCTTAATTCAAGTGTAGCCGCGTCGTGAAAGTTTTGAATTAGCGTCGAGCCCATCTCTGTCGGGGACGTCGTGGTCAAATATTTATCATGACATCATTCTAAAACGAGTCGTGACATCGTCGGCGTAGCTTTGGTACTTTAATATTCCCGATCGTTGCACGTCGTCTTTCGAAAAATTCATAGAATCGATTTCGTAGCTAAGAACAACCAGTTTGGAGAGCCTAGGACCGAGTTTCGAAATAAACTCTTCTGATGCGGAGTCTAGCTCGTGGCTTCGTCCTTGTAAGGATAGAGAAGTGACTCGAGTCCTGGTCTCAGATGAGAATGATGCAGCGAATGCACAAAGTCCATCTTTCGTTGATGAGCAAATCGTCGATACTCGTATTTCTCAGAGAAAACGCCAACTGCTGCATATGCTTTAGTTGCGTCCACTACTGCACTTTCTACTGCACCGACCACTACTGCATATGCTTTAGCTGCGCCCATTACTACACCTGCTCCAGTTGCGCCCACTACTGCGCATGTTTTAACTGCGCCCACTACTACGCCTGCTCTAGCTGCCTCCACTACTACGCCGACCACTTCTGGACCTGCTTTAGCTGCGCCCACTACTGGGCTGACCGCTACTGCGCCAACGACTACTGTAGCTGCCAAGACCAGAACTGTTGTTGGTGAGCGAAGTTGGGAAGTTTTTTGTTACTAGCAAAAATGGGGCCTAGGTGACCCTGACTAGGGCCGAGGTGATCATGACTAGGACTGAGGATATTTTTGAGGAGACTAGGACCAACGAGATCATTTAGGAGACCAGGACCAACGAGCCTTTGAGAAGACCAGGACCGAAGAGGTCGTTTAGGAGACCAAGACTGACGAGTATTTGAAAAGATAAAGATCAACGAGGTCTTTGAGAAAAGCAGGACTGCCGAGGTCGTCTAGGAGACCAGGACTGGCGAGGAGGCAACATGGCCGACTACCACGACTACTCATGCGGGAGTCGTTGATGATGAGGGAATTGTCCCTTAGTTGCTTTGCGCGCCTATTAGCGCTTATGTTTTAGACTTGACTTAGATTTTGCGCCTAGATGGCTTGTGTTATAAAAGGTGATAATGAATGCAACTTTTAATTTGTTTATGTTTTTTTGATAAGTAGAGCTTTCTTGACTTAGACTTTTAGAAAGAAAACTAATTGTAATGACTTGTATCCTTGTTGAATTCGTTTCTAGGATGCATAGTTAGTCTGGTTCAAATGACTTTGTTTTAAAAATTCAGATCAACCATCATCATGATTGATGGCGTCGTTGCCGTATTTTGGTGCTTGTCCTTGTTACATATATTAGGTCGTCGTTGACCACCCAACTGCAGAAGTGAGCATGTTACGTTGTTGCAACCAGCGTTAAGGTTTGCTGGGTTTTTCGAATGATCGTTTAGGTTTACAACCGTGTCAGTCTTTGAGCACGACCGCTCCTATTACGGTCATTAGCTTTGACCAACGATGTTGTTGGATTTTTTGAATGGTCATTTAGGTTTACAAGAGTGCTTCTCTTTAAACACACCTGGTCCTATAATGAACCATTGGTTTCGACCAACGATATTGTTGGGTTTTTTTAATGGTCATTTGGGTTACAGGTGTGCTTCTCTCTAAACACGCATGCTTCTGTAATGAACCATTGGTTTTGACCAACGATGTTGTTGGGTTTTTTGAATGGTCACTTGAGTTACAAGTGTGCTTCTCTTTAAACACACCTACTCTTATAATGAACCATTGTTATTTATATAGCGCGCTTATCCAATGGTAGATGTTATTGTAAAGATCTGCAGAAACTTTTGTGAAAGGTCGTCGCTGTGGCCAGCAGCGGCGGTCGAATTTGAGATGGTCGTTTAAGTGAGATCCTGAATTATTCGTAAAGGATGTGATAGAGATAGTCGTTTTGACAACTTTTGGTAACTAGCGTTTATCTTCATAAAAATCTGTAATAACAGAAGGTAGGAGTATACGGTGCACCCGTTAGGAAAACATCCTTCTTGGTCGTGCCCATCGCTGGGAGAATCCACCTGATAGTTGTGGGCTCCTTCGTGTTGGATGAAATTTCCACTATGTTTTTTTTTGCGCCTGGCTTGGCTGGTGGTCACTGTTACTTTTCTGGTTTGACTTCCCATACTTTTTTGCGAGTTTCTTCGCTTCTTTTTCGCTTTTGGCGAAGCTCGTCGCTCGATGCAGAGCATCCTGGATAGTCGAAGGCTCGTTGAGAGACATCTCCTTCCAGAAGTCAGATTCGTGCCATATGGCTCTTTTCAGCGCTCGGAGTGCGTCCGAATCATCTGTCCCTTTCACTTGCGATAGTACCAATTTGAAGCGTTCGATGAAAGTGTTGAGAGACTCGGTTGGTTCATGAACCATAAATCGGTGCCTCACGTTTGAGTCTCAATGAAGATGGAGTAGTGCTTGATGAAGGCTGATGTCAACTGTTTGAAAGTATCGATGGAATTACTTTCGATCCCTTTAAACCATTTGAGAGTTGGTCCTTTGAGGTTTTCGACGAAAAGCAAGCACTGTCCGATGTCCATCTCTTGCTCTTTGAAATTTTCTCTTGTCAAAGCCACATTGAATTCGTTGAGGTGGTCAGCTGGGTCTTCGGTTCCGTCGTAGGTCGGCACCCTAATCTTGCCTGGGTCTGACACTCGAGCTTTGGTGATGCGCGCCGAAAACGGAGTGTGCTGAGCCTGTTCAAGGATTAGATCGAGCTCTGGCGCCTTGCTAGTGGTGCGATGCATCTGCGAGCAGATAGTTTTCAACTCAGCAGTAGTCTTGTTTAACGAGGCTCGACACTCGGCCATCTCGTCGTGCTGGGCTCGAATCACAGCTTGTTTAACTTCAGCGACCTCTGTCTGTTTCACCCATTCAACGTTTTCCTCCTCTTCAAAAATGTGTCAAGCATATCCAAGATAGATCTCGTCGTCAAAAGCGGAGAAACGTTGTTGGGTCATCATATGTGGGTCGACATGCTTTATCATCGTAGTGGTTCGTCACACCACTTCTTCCTCTGGGAGATCGGCGTTGCGTGCAACTCTCCTCGCAGAGCCATCATCTCCGAAGGTGGACAACTGCTGTGAAGCTACGTATCGAGGATCGTCATTCCTTGCTTTGGTTATTCTGTGCCGATCTCTAGCTGTCTCAGTGAAGATGGTATCAAGAACGACTCTTCTAGCCAAGCCCTCATCGTTGTTGTCGAGGTATATTGGCTCGTCTCCGACTTTTGCTTTTTCTCGTCGTGCCTGGTGATATATCATGGTTTTTACCCGTTTTTTACCATGATTTAACCCGGTTTTATCGAGTCTTTTCGGTGTTTTTTCGAGTATTTTAGAGTCTTTGCAGGTTAGTGTACATGTGGAGCTTAATTGATAATTATGGTGCATTTTGGAACATTGTGGAAAGAGGAGCTGAAGTCGCTAGAACGAATTTTCAATTGCCGTCAGATTGGAGTGTCGATCGACACACACAACCACTGTCGATCGACATGCACTTTTCTAAAGCCAACCTAATACGTTTTAAAGAAGAAAAATGGTTCCTTTTCGGGCTAGAAGTTACCAATAAACCGTCATAAAAGCCCACCACGAATTTTACCTCTATAAATAGTTTATTTTAGGTTTTTAGATCAAAACATCAGATTTTACTTAACAAAGTTTATAGAGAGATTTTAGGGTTTTTAGGGAGACAAGTTTACTTCGTTCTTTGAGTTTCTTCGAACCCTATTGCAATTCTTCTCTTACTCTTTCTTTATGCATTATTATTCAGCTATGATTTTTTTTGCTGCCATGTCTGAGTAGTTTGCTTGTTAGGTTTAGGGTGATTCGAAATGAATGATGATGAATTGTTATGGTAAACTCACTTGTTAGGATTATCTGTTAGGTTCTTCACCTAGATTGTTTTAACTCTGGTTTAGGATTCGTGACCCTGAATTTGGATATCTTAGGTTGATAGATTGACACGAAAGTGTAATTGATTAGCCAGAACTAGATCTTAGGTGAGCAAAATTACTTATTCGCAAAGAAATTTGGTTTAGGGATTTTGTGAACAAATTGGACTTGAATTTAAAGCTTGTTTAAATTGATTGAATTCGCAAAGAAATTTGGTTTTCTAGGGTTTAGACATAGTTAGTTTTCGCAACGACAGTTGGTTAATTATATTTTAGTGTTCCAAGTTCTAGAACGGTTCTTAATTAAATCCTGATTCTGTTTAACCTGCAATTCTGATTCATCCTGAGAATTGCCCAAAAGCCTAACTCTTTGTTTAATTGAATTTGAAATCATCCATCTTTCCTCTTACCAATTGAATTTGCTATTTATTTCATATTATTTTACTTAGCCGAATTTGAAGTCAATATTCCTATAGTTTGATTTGACTCCCAGTGATTCAACCCCTACTACGACGACCTCTTAATTTGAGAGAGTAGCTCAGGGTAAATTTGAGCATATCAAATTTTGGCGCCGTTGCCGGGGAGTCAAAATCATTCCTTTGGACCTAAGGGAGAAGGAAGAGGTAGTTGTCCAAGAGATATTGAACAATACTATGAAGCTCTTTCCTGGTATTGTTCCTTGCAAGTCTGGGGGAGTGCACTTCAGAGATCCACCTCCAGCCTGAACATCATCCGCTGCCAAGCTAATGACTGAAAACAAACGCTTGGTGGGAGGCAACCCACCTGTAAGTATTTTATTTTTTCTTTAAGTCTTTTTCTTTCCTTGAGTCAGTTTGTTATTTGCTTTCCCTTCTCACCAAACTCCGATTTAATAACACTGGGGACAGTGTTGTTTAAGTCTGGGGGAGGTAGTTGCTAACATTGTTTTCTATTTTGGAGTCAAAATTTTTTTTTTATTGAGTCAAAATGTTGGGAATAATGATCTTTCTTAAGAATAAAGCTTAATTTTTAAAACTTTTAGCTGTTGCGACGAAGCCTTTGGATGGAGCGAATTCGAAACCAGATGATAGTACAGGTTCCCCTCTTATCGTAATTTGCAGAACGAAGTAGATCAAACTCCAGACTAGCACACTTGATCTCCACTTTGCTATATTCTCTTTGATGATATCACGACAGTAATCGATCCAACATTCAGGACTCCTTATTCTCTTTACCACTCTTTGTTGATCCTGAATGGCCAGCTCATTTTTAGTTGGTACCCAACCCCTAACCTTAACCTTTTGTTCAAACCTCATGCAGTCTCTTTTCCTTAGTTTTATGTGCAGGCATGTGTATAAACTCCGGAGAGAAAGAGATCCGACGCAGCTTTTCATTCACAAGAATTGCACGGAAAAAGGATTTGGTAGGAGTACTTGAAAGAGAGCAGCAATGCTAAGCATTCCTTGGGACTTAATACACAACAATGGTAATTTTCGAGACTAACATATTTGTAAGATCGTTTCCCCCCATAGAGTCTTGAAAAAAAAAAAAAAATCTTTTATTTCGAAAAATAAGTAAGGGAAAGGGAAATGATCATTTTAATAAGTCTCTAGCTTCAAAAGAAAATCTCAAGGAATGAGAAGGTTGGACGTGGAAAGTGAAACATGTTATGGTATGGAGGTGTTTGGTTCCTAATAACGTTTTGGAGGAGGGAGTGCAATGTGAATGAAAAACTGTGGGCATCAACTTGATTCGACTTTCTCTTGTGATTATGCATAATGTTTGCATCCACCAAATAAAATCAGGTAACCCTAAACACTCTTTAGCTCCACTTAAACACAAAAGCCTTTAACATCACACCTAGCCTTTTACTTGGTTGATATCATTGGAGAGAATTTCATCATCACTTCGATTAAGTGTGCGACAGTTAGGAGGATGTGAAACTGATGGGTTTGCAGGTTAAGATTTGAGGCCCAACCTATGATGGTTGAGATTCGTGACCGCCAAAGGTACTTTCTTTACATGCAGCGAAAGAGTCAAGAAAGCGAAAGCAATGTTCCCAAAGATAAATGAGTTCTCGCGATTTTCAAACCTCGACTTCATTCTTAGTCTCTAGTTTGCTTGAGGGCAAGCAAAGGCTAAGTCTGGGGGAGTTGATATATCATGGTTTTTACCCGTTTTTTACCATGATTTAACCCGGTTTTATCGAGTCTTTTCGGTGTTTTTTCGAGTATTTTAGAGTCTTTGCAGGTTAGTGTACATGTGAAGCTTAATTGATAATTATGGTGCATTTTGGAACATTGTGGAAAGAGGAGCTGAAGTCGCTAGAACGGATTTTCAATTGCCGTCAGATTGGCGTGTCGATCGACACACACAACCACTGTCGATCGACATGCACTTTTCTAAAGCCAACCTAATACGTTTTAAAGAAGAAAAATGGTTCCTTTTCGGGCTAGAAGTTACCAATAAACCGTCATAAAAGCCCACCACGAATTTTACCTCTATAAATAGTTTATTTTAGGTTTTTAGATCAAAACTTCAGATTTTACGTAACAAAGTTTAGAGAGAGATTTTTAGGGTTTTTAGGGAGACAAGTTTACTTCGTTCTTTGAGTTTCTTCGAACCCTATTGCAATTCTTCTTTTACTCTTTCTTTATGCATTATTATTCAGCTATGATTTGCTTTGCTGCCATGACTGAGTAGTTTGCTTGTTAGGTTTAGGGTGATTCGAAATGAATGATGATGAATTGTTATGGTAAACTCACTTGTTAGGATTATCTGTTAGGTTCTTTACCTAGATTGCTTTAACTCTGGTTTAGGATTCACGACCCTGAATTTGGATATCTTAGATTGATAGATTGACACGAAAGTGTAATTGATTAGCCAGAACTAGATCTTAGATGAGCAAAATTACTTATTCGCAAAGAAATTTGGTTTAGGGATTTTGTGAACAAATTGGACTTGAATTTAAAGCTTGTTTAAATTGATTGAATTCGCAAAGAAATTTGGTTTTCTAGGGTTTAGACATAGTTAGTTTTCGCAACGACAGTTGGTTAATATATTTTAGTGTTCGAAGTTCTAGAACGGTTCTTAATTAAATCATGATTCTGTTTAACCTGCAATTCTGACTCATCATGAGAATTGCCCAAAAGCCTAACTCCTTGTTTAATTGAATTTGAAATCAACCATCTTTCCTCTTACCAATTGAATTTGCTATTTATTTCATATTATTTTACTTAGCCGAATTTGAAGTCAATATTCATATCGTTTGATTTGACTCCCAGTGATTCGACCCTTACTACGACGACCTCTTAATTTGAGAGAGTAGCTCAGGGTAAATTTGAGCATATCACCAGGGCTAAGAGAGTGGATCGTCCGTCGTTTGCGGTAGTCTATGGATTTTGCTGCTAAGGTCGGCTCGACAATCTTACTGGTGTAGTCAAGTTGAGCGCCAGTGCATCGATTCGTTCCGCTGGTTTTCTGAACAGACATGGTTCGAGGGGTCGTGCGCGGACGTCTGCTCCTATCGATCTGAGCTCGTCGGTTATTGTTCTGTTGGCTCTGTTTGTCGCTCGGCGCTTTTCAGCAACGCGTCCAGTGTCGTGCTCATCTTCTACAACAACTCAGGAAGTAGCGAGCTCGCTCTCGGGGTTTCCTTTGACTTCTCGCCAGGTCGATCGCGCGAGCTGCACTTGCTGGTTGTGGATCGTTGCCAGCGGTTTGGTCCTTATCGGTACTTCCTTCAGCCTGGACCTCGCCCTCGTCTAGATCTCTCGGCGCGACATCTTTCGGATTGGCGATACGTCGTTCGTCAGTCATCGTGTTCTAGATTTCTTCGCGGTGGTTCTTCGGAGTAAGAAACTTTCAAAGGCCCCTCATTCTAGCGCCAAAATGTGGTGGTGGAAACCTGCACAGTTGAAATGGTCAATGGTCTAGGTCTGAAAGCTTTGAGATGAGAAACAGCTGGCGAAGATCTCAAGAGAGTTTGTTTATTAAGCTTTTGCAAATATTACAAGTAGTTTCTGTGTAAAATTGTGGATCCCCTTTTTCGGAGGTGTCGTAGATCTATTTATACAAATCTAAGTCGGCCTAGGTCTACGCCAACATAGATAAGGTCGAATCCCTGAATCTTCGGGATTCTCTCTCAGCGTAGTCGGCGGCCGCCTTTAGGTCTTGACCTCGTCCTCGTCATAGGCCTAAATCCGAGAGCTTGTCTTCTCGGCTCAGTCTTGCAGTAGAGGTTGGCGTGACTTGTTACTCGTGGGCTCCCGACTCGTTCTTTCCAGTGTGGGACTTCTGAGCTTGGCCCATTCTTTGTCTTGAAGTGAAATGATTGCAACGGTCTCTTGGAGTCTAGATGACCATTATAGACGTTGTCCTGGAAAAGTGCCGATCCTAGTCCCAGTCACTGTAGAGAGCCGGTACCAGAAACAGAGCTGGTCCCTGAGACAGAGTTGGTCCAATTAACTGCGCCTACCTCTGGTACTTAGTCATTTTCTTGACGATCTCTACCGAAATGAGATATGACCCAACAAAGTGACTCGGCCAAAAGTCGCGCGGCTGCTCGGCCAAAAGTGGCTTGACAGAATTGTTACTCGGTCAAATTTGGAAAGATTTTGGTCGATCTGATTTTTTTTTTTTTGCCCGGGTGACTAGTTTTGGCAAGATGACTTTCGATTTTCCCGAGAAGGCTTGATCGGCTTTGCGAAACCAGCTCAATTTTTGGCCGATATGAATAATTTCACGAAATTTCGCTGAGCTCGACGAGTTGTCTTTTGTCTTGGTCCTCAGGATTTCGCCGAGACTGACCTTTGTAAAGAGGTTCATCAAGGTCGCCGAAATTTGGACCAAATTTCGCCGAGTGGGACTAGGACGATCAACGCATCAGTTTCGCCGAGGAGGATTCATCGAGGAGGATTCATCGAAGGACCTCGAGCTCGGCAAAAAATCCGGTCACGGGGAGAAATTTGCTCACGAGAATTTCGTCGAGGTGGTCATTCAGTTCCGTCGTCAAACCGGTTCGAACATAATTTTTCCATGGGAGATTTTGGATGGACCCCTATACGTGTTGCCATTATTATTATTTTTTGGCCGAGGATAAGATTTGCCGAGGGTACAACTTCGTTCGACCAAATCGAAGGGTCAAATTTTCGCAGAGACGACTAGGTGGTTTAAGAGTTTACCGGAGAGGCGAGGTCGGCCAAATTTTGCTTAGAATGCATCGGTTTCGTAGTACAACCTTGGCTAAAGATTTCGCTGAGCTGGTCGGCGGAATTCTACAATTCGCCGATCGGGACGGCCAAATTTCCTGAGAACTTTCGTCGATCGGTTTTGTTTTGAGTTGGACCAAATTTTGGCCGAAGCGGCTTTGGTATATGTTTAGGTCGTCTTCATTAAATTAAACCAAGATTGTTTCTCTTGATAGGTCATATGAACTCTTGAGCAGAAGTTATTCGTTGAAAATGACTAAGACTTTGAATGAATTTATTTTATGTCTTTTTACGGATTTGGTTGAGAGAGAATCATCATCAGCAAAGTTTGCCAAGTTGGTTGATTTTTAACCTACAAGGTCTTAGTGTCGATGCGGAGTTCGCCGACAAGTAAATTCATTGTCGACAAGTTTGGCCGAGAGCTTGTTGATGTTGCCAAATTGGGTGTTTATGCTCTGACTTTACCAACGATGTTGTAGGGTTTTTAGGATGATCTCTGGTTTACAGATGTGTCGCTCTTTTGAGTGTATATGCTCCTGTAGTGAACATGTGTTCGATTTTACCAACGTTGTTGTTGGGTTTGTAGACGTGCTCCTTTTTTTAACACGTCTGCTCCTGTCATGATCATTGCAACGGCTTCTTACCAACGTTGTTGTTGGGTTCTCGAATGATCATTTAGGTTTACAGATGTGTTTCTCTTTAAACACAAGAGAAACACATCTGCTCCTATAATGAATAATTAGTATTTGTATAACGCGCTTATCCGATGATGAATGTTATAGTAAAATCTGCAAAGTGTTGTATGAAATATTGTTGTTGTGGCCATCAACAACGGTGGAAAATAGACTCGTCTGTTTTGTCAAGACCTTGAGTAATCCGTGAAGGATATGATTGAGATATCTGTTTTGTTTAGACATTTGTAATCCATGTAGGATGTTGTTGAGATGTTGGTTGTGTTACGATTTAAAAAAATTTGGAGAGCAAATAAAGTGAGTAGCATGCGGGAGTGTGCTTGGAGAGTTGATGATGAGTCTCATGTCTCCTACGAGAGACTGAATATTGATTTTGGATCTAGAGAAGAGCTTGATAAGGTTTGTTCTCATTCAGTCATTTAACATTCTCATAACATATGTACATGGAGATGGTTATGCTAATCGGTTTAATACATTGAAAACTATGTATTATGTGCAAAAGAGCTAAAATGTCTCATCGGTTTGTGTTTTGTTTATGCCGCAGGAAAAAAATGGTAGAGGTATTCAGATTCCAAATATCAAATGGGAGGTTTTTGGAGTTTATGATGGTGGTGAAGATCGTCTCTAGGCTTCTAGTTTTAGAACTCTTTCGTTGCATGTAATTGACTCACATTGAATTATGACATTATTTGTAAGAGTTCTTATGTTTTCCATGAATCAAAAAGTATATTTAAATACATATTGTTGACCAACTTTAAATTATGTAAAAAATATATTTATAATAAAAAATGCAAAAACCTTAATATATAAAATCTAATATAGTAATAAAAAATGCTACAACATAGATATTATAGCATTTATTATGAGTTATAGAAATATATATTAAAGCATTTGATTAATGGCTATTATAGAACAATTTATTATAGCGTTGCAAAAACTGCTATTGTAGAGAAGAGGTTTAAGATAGCTCCGGCTGTCATAGCGTTATGAAAACGCTATTATATCTCTATCATAGCGTTAATCGTGAACTAAGAATGCCCATTTTTCTTATAGTGAGCCAAGACTCAAAATCAAGTCATTTGTCACGGTTCTGTCTTTTCTCAAATAATTCGGTTTGCTTGCTTAGGATTTTGAATTCGTATCATTGAGAGTTCACAGTAACGAAGACCAACTCGTATCCAGGAACAAATCTAGGAATTTTTTTACCGGGTACTCTAAAATCTAAAAGTTTAAGTCTTTAAAAAAGTTTTTAATCCAATATCATATTACAAAGTACGAAAGTGAGTTCATGAAAAAGAAGAAGTATGAGCTGAGCTTTACAATTTTTTTTAATGGGTTAAACTGTCAAAGTAAAAAAAAAGAATGGATATTGAGATTAAAAAATTCAGTTTAAAGGTTCAAATAAAAATTTGTAATGGTGTCATTGTTAAAAAACTCCTAATATTACAAAAGAAATTCAAATGTACAGTATATGGTGTCAAATGACCCCATATTCCCCTTAATAGACTCGCCCCCTGCTCGTATCTTGTATGTTCATATTGAATACTATGAAGATCAGAGAATGAAAACTTGCCATGAGCTAAGGGAGTCTTGGAATGGCAAGCTAAGGTACTTTTGTTTAAACCTTTGGTCTGCTTCGACATGAATAAATTAAAAAAGAGGACTATATACAATCTCTGATGATCAATGTTTGATCCATTCGCTTTCAGCCTTCTTCCCGATCGATATCTTCTTCTTCTTTGCCGGGTTAACATTCAATTAACATAGATGTCAAACTTTCACGGGTTTTTTTTGGTATGAGTTTAATGAGGAAAAATTTAGTAGTTCATGTATTATTCGGCGATAAAAAAAAAGCTTGTATATTTTTCTACTAGTTATTAATTATTATCTCGTTGGTATACTTTCTAAGATTTTTTCCCAAATTTTAATAATCATTGGTTTTTTTGTTTATGTTTTGAAGGTGAAAGACCTTCAAATTCAAAAATTTCAACAAAAATTTAAAACTAGCGTACTTTACTAGTTTATTGTTATAATGTACTATACTTAAGGTCCATTTAATGTTGATAGATACCATGGATTTAGACCCATAGATTATCGAGTACATAAAATTGTAAATGGAGAATAAAAGAATAAATCATATATAACATTGAAAACTCATAGTTTTTTTAGGATAATTCTAGCGAAAACTTTAAAGAGGATGACTATGGACATGATGGTGGGAGAAACGATAGAGAAGATGTAGAGAAATGTAGTACTAGTGGGGTTGTGAATGAAGAAGATGCTGGTGTTGGAGATGATGTTGATGTTCATGCTGATGTCGATGATCTTCCTGCATTTCCTTTGTGTAATTGTCATTTTACTCCGAAAGAAACATATGGAAAGATTGTAAGTTCTCATGATTCGTCTTGTGTTCTCCAAGTATATACTATGTATCTTTTCTTTTCTTGAATAAAATCAAAAATCTCTAAAAAATTTGTATCTAACAAACACTGGCCTTTTGTTTTCCCCGTGTGAACCTATCATGAATAAACCACATAGTTATGGTTATTGACCACAAATCGAATTCTTCTTCGTACTTCTCGCTCATTTACGAGTATTTTTCCGACTAGATCTCTAAAATTTCTCAGCTTTTTCTTGTGGTGTTTAATTTCATTTATATCATTTTGTGATATGAATAAATTAATATGTGGAAATATCTAGTGTTTAGAAGTCGTTTTACAATAATTAGTGTTTATTTTGTGCATTTCTGAGAATTGTTTTTTGCTTAATTTGACTTTGGGAGTTATTGGGAGCTGAATTTTTATAATATTGATTGATTTATAAACTCAAAAGAGATACTAAATTTGTAGAGAGTTTTGTGTATTTTAAAAGTTTTGTTATAATAATTTTAAGAATCCAGTGGTTTTTCAAGGTATTGTTAAAATCTTGTTTAATAAACAAAATTACAAGAAATCCATCTACCAATAACCATGAATTTTAATAGATTCCTAAAATCCATAAAAAAAATAAACTTTTTGAATAACAATAGATTTTAAATAGATTTAACAATCTTCAAACTAATAATGAAGAATTTCATTTAGAATATAATAATCCACTAACCAATAACAATGGATTCTAAAAATCTTAAAGAATCCATCAACCAATAGTTTATTAGGATCATCAATGTGAATAGTGGACTTACTACTATAAATCTGGTTAATGAATTATTTAGAAAATTTTCATGACATATTATTCGAATTTATTCCATCTTTTCCAAAATATTCCGCTCTTTTTCGTCATTAGGCCCAAGTCTAATGGGCTTTAACAAAATGAAGAAAGAGTTACTAAAAACCCAACTTGATAAAATAAAAACTCCCAAAGCCAAGAAAACAGAAAAATCAAAGCTTTCTTCTTCGATCGTCTTCTCGCTCTTCCTTCTCCAAGCAAAGGTTTGTATCAATTGATTAAACCCTAATTGATCTCGTTCTAAGATCGAAGAAATCGAAATTCATTATAGTGTTTAGGTTCGGAATCTATACTTGAAATTTCGCCAATTCATTTTTAGGGTTCTAGAGAATCAAGCCTTGTCTATTTTGTTGATTTAGGGTTACGTGTGTTCCTGTTTGATTCTTGGGTTCTTGATTTATCTAGTTTCTGAACTTGTGTTCATGTGTATATACTTGTAGATGTCTCTAAATGATCAGCTAAATAGGTTTAAGAAACAACAAGTACAATGTCAATCTACGTTATCGGAAATCGCTTCTTCGAGACCCTCGGTCGGTCCTTCGAGGTCGTCTGTGCCTGCAGCTATCAGTCAGAAGCCTGTTTCAACAGCTCCTGTCAGGTTTTCGAACGATACTCAACGGCTTCAGGAGATTAATAGTATAAGAAAATCTCCTGTTGGTGCTCAAATGAAACGTGTTATTGATCTTCTCTACGAGGTTTTTGTGTCCGTAAACCCTCATGTTTTTTTCACTAATGTGAGCTATATAATGAAGTTTTTTTTTTTGCAGTCAAGGCAAGCGTTTACGCCAGAGCAAATAAACGAAGCGTGTTATGTTGATATGCGTGCGAATAAGGCTGTTTTTGATAGTATGAGGAACAATTCGAAAGCGCATTTTGACGGGAGAAGGTTTTCTTATAAGGTAAACTAATGTGTGGATTAGTTTCTCATTGAGAAACGTTTACATTTCTGCTCTGCTTCTTCGGGTTACAGGCTACGCATGATGTCAAGGATAGGAACCAGCTTCTTTCCTTGATAAAAAAATATCCTGATGGGATTGCGGTGAACGATCTTAAAGACGCTTACCCGAATGTCTTGGAGGATTTGCAGGTATGCATTGTTACAATTGGTTAATGTTTTTTGGAAATAACGTATCCAGTAGATTCTTGGTAGCAAATCTGAGATCAATGTTGGCATGAGAAATGAGATTTCTGAACACTTCTTTCCTTGATTCCAGTAGGTTTTTTGGTTGAACAATTGATTAGAGTAGTTATATCTCTGTTGAGTATGACTGAAATCCATGCCGTAAATTGTGTTTTCTGTGGCGTCAAAAGTTGTATGAATCTTGTGTATTTGCTAAGCAAATTGTGTTTGGATTCTTGAAACCGAGTCGATTATAGAAGTTTTCAAGATTGTCTTGTATTTTGCAGACCCTAAAAGCTTCAAAAGACATCTGGTTGCTGTCAGGTTCAGCAGCAGACGAAATTGCATACCCAAATGATCTCAAGATTGATATGAAGATTGATGACGACTTTAAAGCTCTATTCCGCAACATAGATGTCCCGAGCGACATGCTGGACGTAGAGAAGGAGCTGCAGAAGATCGGTTTGAAGCCAGCGTCCAACACTGCGGAGAGGAGAGCTGCTGAACAGATGCTTGGCGTACCGAGTAAATCGAAACAGAAGAAGAAGAAGAAACAAGAGATCAGCAAGAGAACCAAACTCACTAATGCCCATCTTCCCGAGCTCTTCCAGCACCTTAACCCAAGCGGTTCCCGGAACTAGACCTCATAAATGTTACTAGTCAAGAAATATTTTACGTTGGAGAACAAACAAATTATATGTATTTGTGAGTTTACAATGGTTTTTCATGTATTTTCACCTTCATGTCTAGCATCGTAGATTCTTACATTACCAAGCAATGTCCACGGGCTCTTACAAAAGTAATTGTACAAGTTCAGCTAATAAGCAACATTGGTTAGAACCTCTTGTAAATTTCTAAAAGAGCATACAAGATTATTGTTTTTGTATTTTTGACTTTTTGTTTATATCACAATAGTTTAGTATAAACCAATTAATTGATTTTAGAATGTACTAGTTGTTTGCTTATCCATTATATTTGGTTATCAAATACTTATGAATTTCTACATCCATCAAATTCCATGAACAATTTAACTCTTTTTATGGATTCTAGAGTATTTATTAAAAACAAATTAGAGCATTTTAGACCAAAAGTGATGAAAAACAAGCATTTTCATGATTGGGCATATCATGATAGTAATTTTGTTTGGATCAATTGGAGATGTTCCTATTGTTATATACAAGGAAAGTAATTTTGCTGATGTGAATGTGTCACTTCATGGAAATTGTAAAAACTCAAACATAATTGTGACGCATTGAGATAGTCCATTACCTTGAAGAAATGTTCTATAATGTTACGGTCATGTTAATAAAGGAAGTAGTTTAAGCCACTGCAAGATTCAGTGCAAATTTATGTTTATATACTACAATTCTCAGAGTGTCTGAAAGTAGAATCTTCTACCAATGATAACCTCTTTATTATCTGAATAATTCGACATTATTTCATACTCCCTCCGTTTCATATTATAAGTTGTTTAAGAAATTTAGTTTTATTTCATAATATAAGTTGTTTTCAGATTTCTATACACTTTTTATATTTACTGGATATTGTGTGACCAATAGTATTATACAATTTTTTTTTTAATTGGTTGAATTGTTTTTATTATATATTTAACAAAAATGAAAAGTTTTTTCTTAAACTTTGTGCTTTCAGCCAAAACAACTTATATTATAAAACGGAGGGAGTATAATTTTAACAAAGTTTGCTAGCAGTCAAATAGAAGATTAACTAATTACAATATGAAGTCAAATAGAAGATTAACCGATTACAAAATCAAGTTAAAAAGACGTTAACCATGAGAATAGATGAAAAATGTATTAATATAGAATAAGTTTAGGGATGACTGCTTAAAACCACCCTTACTAATAAAACCCTATCTATTCACACCTAAACTACTTACCTCTTTATTAACCCCCCTAAACTAACGATTATATACTTTAACCTACCCAATATATTTTACTCTATATAATTCCACCTCTTTAATTAACAAAACACAAATAGTTAAAAGCACGTTTAGTAAATAGCGATTGCCCATAAACCCACATCTCGAAACCGACCCGATTGAATATACAAACAGTTACGAATACGATAAGTAAATTATCAAAATCGAATCAGGAAAAGAAGAGTTAGGGTTCATCGATTTTCACTCTTTACTTCGCCGGATTTCAAGTGTGAAAGACGAGAGGTTGATGTTAGTTATTAGGCATGGAAATGATCAAGAAGCTCTTCCCAGGTACAAATAAGATTTTGATTTCAGGTCTTCTCATGTACGAAGAAGCAAAAAAAGGTTTGCTAGAATCAAAGGTAAAGACGAGTCACCGAAGAAGAAGAAGCAGGTCGAAAAACTAAGAAGGACTGGTCGCATTGTTCACTTTTCTAATGGTGGTGCAGCAACCACAATGCGGCTGGTTGTAAAATACATCTAAAAAAGAAGATGAAGAAGGCACTAGAGACATTTGAGGAGGTATGATCTTTGATGTCGATTTTTCAGTTTTGTTTGTGTGTTTGGTTTATGAATCACATATGAAGGGTAATATTCATGAAGCAAGTGATGGTTTTCAGTTCTGTTTGTGTTCATGATTGCTTTTGGTGTCTTAAGAACTTGAATCGTGTAAATATATATATATATATGTTCTGTTTGTTTTAAGTTTGATTCAAGATTTGGCAATTGTAATATTTTTATGCTTTTCAGGGTGCTTCATAATCTCAAACACCGGATATGATCACGCTCACACAACCAACTCAAACTAGCCAATACATATCTTTGTATTTTGTTGTAGACTACTTATTTCGATTCATAATATGTATTTTGTTTCAGCTTATTGGTTTATATTTTGTTTAAGACTAAAAGTACGTATTTCGTTTCAAATTTAATCGTTTGTTTCATAGTAAGTATGGATGCAACTTGTTTTAACAACAAAGGCAACTTTTTCTTGCAACACACGGCCATTCTAAACAAAATCATCACAAATTTCCAAACATTATCCAAGCTAAAACATATCCAATCAATACAAAACACAATTACAACAAAAAAAAAGATTTCAAACATAACACCACACCACCACTAATTTTGAGGGCTTGACAGTTGACACCATCTTTGCTCAGCTGCAACATTCAACACCGTGAGTCTTAAGAGCTTCATCTGCTACTTCTTTTGATGAGATGAAACCACATAGACGAAACCGAAACCGAGAAGCATCACTGGTTTGTACTTTTTGGATAGATTTCGAAAACATGTGTGAGGTATTTCTTTGAGGTTATGTAAGTTTCGGATGATCGGAAGCTTCTTTGGTCCTGGAGGAGGCTTCCATTTCGATGGCTTGAGATTATCCAAAAAGATTAACGAAACTTAGAAAATGGTTAAGAAACAAAGTAAACAGAGAAAGATCAACATTTCGATGGCTGTGTTGTTTGTTTGAGTTTCATCAACATAATTATCTTTACGACTCTGACACTTGAAATCCGACGAAGTAAAGAATAAAAATCAATGAACCCTAACTCTCTTTTTTTCCCAGTTCGATTTTGACTATTTTCTTATCGTAATTGTTTGTGTGTTCAATCGGGTTGGATACGAGATGTGGGTTTATGGGCAATCGCTATTTATTAAACGCGTTTTAATCTATGAAACACGATTTGGTGTTTGTTAATTAGAGAGGTGGGATTAAACAGAATAAAATATATTGGGTGGTTTTAAAGTATATGATCGTGAGTTTAGGGAGGTTAATAAAGAGGTAAATAGTTTAGGTGTGAATAGATAGGGTTTTATTAATGGGGGTGGTTTTAAACAGTCATCCCATAAATTTATTAATTGCCAAGTCAACAGCAAATGTCAAATTCCACAAGAGTTTCCTCCCGGACCACCATAGTTAATATAGTAACCGAGTTTAGCCGTAAATATTGGGATTCTCGTACCAATGTTTAGCCCATAACATTTACTATCTAGTAGTTTCTCTGTAGGAAAATCACTGATTTTACGGTTCTTATACTCAGAATCCAAAACTTCAATATTTGTAAAAATTGCTGATTTTCTACTGCCTTCGAGACCTCCAACTGGAAATTTACCATTACCCATTGGAGGGCTTGAACCCGAACGAGAAGTTTGAACGACACCTCCAACTCCAGCCATATTTGCACCATTATCTAAAAGATTAAATAATTCTTTTGGCCAATAGCCGATATTTTCGTCACCGTCAAATTATCCTTTTGGTGTACATTAAGAAACAAAACAGAGTTTATTTTTGAATAAAAAGAACAAGAAGTATGAAAATAATTTGATTCATTAACATCCATCACCAATTTGATCCATAATGATTATAAATCCCTCACTATTAAATGAGAATGACATATGAAAAAATTGCATTAAAACTTCAAAAATTCAAAAAGAAAATTCTTATAAACATTTCATAAAGAAGGACGAAATAAGTATATCAAATTAGAAAATACCTGATGGATGCGGCATTGCAACCAAATAGGTTTCCCTGGTAATAGGTTATTTGGTTCGACTATGGGAACCTTTTGCGATACTTGGACAAACCCTGAACATGCCGTATTGTAACATCCTTTTCCATCTTTACCATATTAAATCATCATATTTAATATATTACTTGTTATATATGACTGTCGAGACAACTGTCCCGCGAATTAAGGAATCCGCAAAGACTAATGCCATAAGACGTAGGAGTTCACCATATTGTATTCACAATTCACATAAACAAAGTATTTATAATTCACAGAAACAAACAAATAAATTGTTCGCATACACATCTTCCAAAATCCATATGACCAAACTCGTCCGTCTGGAAAAAAACTTGGATTTATCTGTCAAAAAAGCTTTCAATACTTAAAGTAAAATTAAGCAATACGTTTAGATTAATGAAAGGGTTTATGAAAAAAAAACTAATAAATTATAAATCTTACCATAAAACCCGTTGAGATAAAATTGACTTGGTTATTCAAACCACTGCCTATATATATTTGATTATATGAGGCTTGATCTTTTCCAATGTTTAGGTCATATGCATTCAACGAAGATTCGACACCACGAAATTGACCACTTTGTGTTTTTATTCCAACAATCTAACAAAAGTCGGTTATAAGGACACATTAATACATACATTATACATATTAAACATTATTACAAGACATGTAAATTGCTTACATGTGTTTTAGGGCTATCCGTTGATAGCGGATGAAAATACTTCTCAGAAAAAGGTGGTGCATTATTGATGAAGTCTTGTGCATTTCTCAACACGGGAACCGTTCCATATGGACAGTCTATTCCATTATTATATGTTTTGTTGTTGCCAGTTTGATAGTTCTTTTCAGGTCTAGAAACTGATGGTTTCATCTTTTCAGAAAACACAAATTGGCTTGTTAAATTCGGAAACCTCATTCTATTAAAAGTAGAGTGTATGTAGGATACCAAATTTTTAGGCATGTACCTGGATTGTGTGGTTTTTTAGCAAATGATGATCCAGTCCTGGTTGCTTATAAATATCTATACAATCGTATGTTACATTTTCACCTATCTGTCAATGATAACACAAAAAGAACATGAGACTTTTCTAATAAAATTAACCAAGACGATGTTATAAAAAAGAAGATGTTAGAGCATAAGTAACCATGTTTTTATTTGGGTTTCAATGAGTAAAACACATTAAAAATCATGGGTTTTGATGAATTTGGGTTTGATCAGTACCACAAGGCCAAAACTCATGAGACCAAAATTGATTAAAATAATATTAAATTTAATGTTAATGAAATCCAAATAAAAACATGGTTATGGATGGTCTTAGGATTACTAATTAAGTAAATTAAAGTAATAGAGTTACGGAGACGTGTGTCCGATTTTTTTTGTTTTAAAGCTTACCTTGAAGGATCTTAGAGGAACCGGACTTTGATCAGAACGGATAAAGGCTCCTAAGAAGAAAAGAGGTAACGAATTCATAACAAGAGCCATCCTAATTTCTTTAGACATTTTATTTGTTTGTTTCCTCAAAACTGAAACACTCTTTTATTTATATACATACTATTAAGATGTCGAAGAGAGAAAAACAATAAAATATTAGCACTATACATTTGATATATTTTTAAGGAAATAGATATTCTGGTGAATGAAACATATAATCTATATTAACTGAATATATATATATATATATCTTTAATATATTTGACTGAACTTGTTACGGTATTAGGGGTTCTTTTTTCTTGGACTAGGAAAACAATAAAATATTAGCACTACATTTGATAAATTTTTAAGGAAAAAAATTATTTTGATATTTGATAAAGAAATATATATTATGTTGAATGAAACATATAATATATAGTGACTGATAAAATATATATTTTAGTATACTTGACTGAATTTATTAGGGTGTTAGGGGTTCATTTTTCTTGGACTCAGAAAAGAAATAAAATATTAGCACTACATTTGATATATTTTTAAGAAAATTTTAATTTTGATATTTTTTTATAAGGAAATAGATATTCTGTTAAATGAAACATATAATATATATTGACTGCAAATATATATATATATATATTTAATATATTCGACTGAATTCATTACGGAGGTGTTTTTTTTTCTTAGACTGAAAATTATAGGGCTCATAATATAAAACTAAATTCACGGAATTTTTTTTCTTTTTGGTCACGATTCACGGAAAGATTATTAAGGCTCAATCGTGTGTCTTAAAACTTTTGTAACGTAAATGGAGAATGACAGTATTTTAACCAGAAACGAAGAAATCGTAGTCAATGTGTTGATCCAGAAATAAAATATGTGGTAAGATTAAATAAATTTTAAAATATTCATTAAAAAGATAAATAATAACAATTTTTTTGAAAATGATGGAGAAGAAGATTTGTATAGATCTACTATTTTAAATATGAACTAAAAAATGAAATACGAAAAATAACACATTGTTATAACAGTGGATACATCATATAACATTACATAGTTTCAAAAAAAAAATATATATATATAGATATATAACATTACATATGATATAGAGTTTAGAGTTCAAACTTCGGATTTGGCTTGTAACCTACGTAGCACGAAAGCTTTGTCAGAGGTCTGCTTTCCACTTCAAAATCGGAAGTTCTAGAATCTTTCGGAAGCTTACTTTCATGTCGTTTCCAAAACAACATCTTTGGAAAGACGGTTGAAATTGGTGCTTCGCTATATCGTAAATAAATATAAAGATTAAATTATTCTGTATGAGCCTCTCGTTATAAAAGACAATCAAGTCGAAAACTAATTTCGTACTCTAATATTAGTGTGCACTAACTTTTTCTTGTATCTATACATTAATCTCTCATCTACCATATGAATTGTTATAAGTGACTAATTTAATTAGTTGAATTAAATTATTTTGGAAGACTTAAGTTTGGTGATTACATCATATAATTTGAATCAAAATGATTGAATAGAGTTAAAAAAATTGAGAATGATGATGGTGTTTAGAGTTTTGATTTTGAATCATATGAATATGAATTATTCATTTGAGTTATATAAAATGATAGATTGATGAGAGTAAGAACACAAAGGTTTTTGAGAAGAATTATATTAGACTTTCATGAGAATTAGGTTACAAGAGGCATATCCTTATATAGAAATCGAATAACCCTAAACTAGGGATGACCATCTAAAACCACCCCAAGTCATTAAACCCTATCTATTTACACCCAAACTATTTGCCTCTTTATAAACCTCCCCAAACTTATTAAATCATGTTTTTAACAACCTAATTAACTTAATTGTGTCTAATTCCACCTCTTTAATTAAAAGTTCTAATCGTGATTAATAGCGTAAATTGCGTTTGGCTAAACGTGATTTGCCCAGAAACTAAAAAAAACAATATCACGACAATATCTAGGGTTTACTACAAGAGAGAGACAAGAGGAGCGATAACGAGAGAAGAGGATTCAAATTGATGTTAGTTTGTGCACAATGGAAGAGAATCAAATACTTATTCATAGGTATGAATGAGATTTTAAGACTTACTTACTCGGTTTTGAGTTTTATTTACACAGTTTCATGTTTTGGTTGTATGGAGATTGATGTTAGTTTTTTTTGGGACAGAGATGTTACATATGAAAGTGAAAAGGATGGGACTGAGCTTCAAACAGAGAATATAGTGCGTGATGAAAGTGAGAAACATGAAACGACGAATGCTAAAAACAGCAAGAAGAGAGATAACATCGATGATGTTGAAGATAGAGTCGGACGATATGAGTATGAAATTGAGGAATCAGTAGTTGACTTTGTTGATGAGATGTCTATTGAGCGACATACAATTCCAGAGAGTTCAGATGAAGAAGACGAAGATGAGTTGGTTGTGAGAGATAGAAGAATGAGAACTAGAAAAGATGATAAGTTAGCTTTGGGAACTGCTTTCTATACAGTTTATGAGTTCCAAGAGGTTGTATTAGACTATGCTTTGAGCAAAGCAAGAAACATAAAACGAAATAGGTGGGATAAGATGAAGATTTCCTATAGGTGTGGCATGGGTAAGAAATGTAAATGGCGGGTTTATTTGCTCATATGATAAGACTAGCCAAAAGTGGTTGTTGAAGACCAAGTATGGGTACCATAGTTGCACTCCGAATGGGAAATGCAAGCTTTTGAAGGCTCCAGTAATTGCAAGGCTTTTCTTGGATAAACTGAGACAAACTGATGATTTAATGCCTCAAGAAATTCAAGATCTTATCAAGGAGAAATGGAAAATAGTTAGTACCAGGAATCAATGCCAGAATGGAAGACTTTTAGCTTTGAAATGGCTTCAGCAGGAGTATGCCGAACAATTTGCTCATTTGCGCGGTTATGCCCATGAGATAGTCACTGCAAATCCAGGATCAACAGCTATAGTTGACACTTACCCTAATGCAGCCGGAGAAGATGTGTTTAATCGATTTTATGTTTGTTTTGCAAATCTTCGAGACACTTGGAGAGGATCTTGTCGGCCAATCATCGGGCTTGATGGTACTTTTTTGAAGGTTGCTGTTAAAGGTATATTGCTTACTGCGGTTGGACATGATGCAAACAATCAAATATATCCAATAGCGTGGGCTGTGGTACAAGCTGAGAATACAGATAATTGGTTATGGTTCATCAAGCAAATCAAGATTGACTTAATTCTTAAAAATGGCAATGGGTTTGTGATTATATCAGATAGATCAAAGGTAAGCATTAACTAGTTTTAGGGCCTGGTGTTGTATATTTATATCCAGTAGTTTATTGCTTTATATTGAATAGTTATCTAACTAGCAAATGTTGTACATTGTTCGTATTTTCAGGGCTTGATAAGTGCTGTGAAATCAGAATTGCCAAATGTTGAACACAGAATGTGTGTTAAACATATTGTGGAGAACTTAAAGAAAAATCATTCAAATAAAGATTTGCTAAAGCCAATGATTTGGAACATTGATTGGAGCTACACTACGGCTGACTTTGATGAGAATATACGGAAGTTGAGGGCATATAATCTAGCTTTATATAATGATGTGATGAAGGAGGATCCAAAGACTTGGTCTCTTGCATATTACAAACTTGGAAGTTTCTGTGAGGATGTGGACAACAATTCCACCGAGTCTTTTAACTCTACTATAACCAAAGCAAGAGCCAAGGCAATGGTACCAATGTTGGAGATGATAAGGAGGCAAGCAATGGTGTGAATGTCAAAACGGCAAAAGAAATCAACTAAACATGAGGGAAAGTGCTCAAAATATGTTGTGAAGATGCTCGCATTGGAGAAGATGCATGCTGATGAATGTAAAACAACTCCTGGAACCCGTGGAGTATATGAGGTTTTTTTATATGGGAATTCTTACAGTATCAACACGATGAGGAATACATGTTCATGTGGTAAGTGGCAAATCACCGGAATTCCTTGTGAACATGCTTATGGAGCAATGATAGATGCAGGTTTGAATGTTGAAGACTATGTATCAGAATTCTTCTCGACATTGTTGTGGCAACATAATTATGATACAAATATCGAACCAGTAAGAGGACCACGGTTTTGGATGAACTCTGGTTTCCCATTGATTACGGCTCCCCCTGAACCCATACTACCAGGGAGGAAGAAGAAAAAGAAGCAAAAAAAGTTTCCTAGAATCAAAGGCAAAAACGAGTCACCAAAGAAAAAGAAGAAGGAAGTAGAAAAATTACCAAAGACTGGTCGTACTGTACATTGTTCTAAATGTCATGAAGCAGGCCACAATGTTGCAGGATGTAAGATACATCCAAAGAAAAAGATGAAGAAGACACCAGAGACATTTGACGAGGTATGGTCTTGTTTCAATTCTGTTTAATTATATTATACTTTGACGTCTTGTTTGTGTCTTGTTTGTTGTAACTATAGTTTGTGTCTTGTTTTTCTTGTTTTTAAATCTATTTAAACATATTATAGTTTTCTGCAACTGTAGATTGTGTCTTGTTTGGTGTCTTGTTTGATGTCTTGTTTGTGTCTTTTTAATTTCATTTTGTTTAAACATACTATAATGTCAGGCGTATATTATGGTAACCATAGTTTGTGTCTTGCTTGTGTCTTGTTTAAGTTATGATAATTTTCGCAGGGAGCTCAAGGTCCAGACATGATCTCACTCACACAACCAACTCAAACTAGCCAATGAATATCTTTGCATTTTGTTTCAAGCTATATTTTGTTTCAGACAAAGAGTATCCTATGTACTTTGTTTTAGATTATTATTTTGTTTCAGACAAAGACTATCCTATGTACTTTATTTTAGATTTTACCAGCTTGTGTTTTGTTTCACAATGACTAAGTTTTGGCTTCACCAAACTTTCTGCAGTAATTTGTTCAACTTCTCATTCAGCTTATGTTTAATTTTTTCTCGAACTCATTCGAGATGAAGCAGAAGAAGAGATACTCATGATTTCAAAAAATCTGTCCTACACCAATATAAATCGAACAATCAAACCAAAACCTTTAATACCAATAATACTATGCTTCGTAAGTATTAACATTAACAGTTTTGGAAATGTTGCTGATAAAATTGTGTTTTAAATTTGCTGGCCTGAAACATAATTTTACAAATGTACTACTGCTCAAACTATCACTGCAGTTATTCATGGTTTTGTTCATTGACATTTACTTTACTAGTGTGGCTTTGTGTTATGCAGAATTGCAAAATGAATTAGAACAAATGAGCGTAGCTCAGCCAATGATATATCAACCCTTGTGTGAAAACGGGTCCAACCCTTCCAATCATCTTCTTTACTTTAGAATTTGAAAACGGGTCCAACTATATTTATATTCTCCATGAGAACTGAAACAGCTGAATACAGTGTTACTCTATGAAGCACTGGTAGATATAGATCTCGTGATAACCCACCAGAAATGTCAACTTCTTAGCATATATTTGCATTTAGGCATAATGTACGTAAGTACATTGATATATTGTAGTGATCAGAGTTTCATCTAGTATTAACAGAACGAATGCTCCAGCCATTGGTATTGGAACATTTTTTTCCCAAAACATTAAGTTGAGTAGGGAAACCTTTAATATCAGATTATAGCCCTGTTCTTTTACAAAAGATCGCATCAACGATTGACAAAATTGCAGAGAAATAGTAATAATATTTGTTTCTTGGAGCTTAAGGTTGTGGAGATTTGATCGCCAATGTCCGTTTCGGAGACGCAACGACACCTTTTGACGTTTTAGCGGCAGCTACATCTCTTGATTTCTTCGAACAGGGCTTATGCTAGTAGAAATCCCAACGGAAATCAAAGATGAAGCAAAAGTAAATGGAATCAAAAATGAGAGATACTCGACCCAATATACAATCGACTTCTACAATAAAAGAAGAAGCAAAACTAAATGGAATCAAAGTAAAAAATACTCTAACATAAGTCGTAGAAGAAGAAGCAAAAGTAGTACCTTGTTACGTGTTACTCCTCTTCTCCTCTCTCAAAGTCCAAATTGAATCTTTTTGTCTCTCATAGTCGAAACTCCAACAAGAGCAATTGTATATAAACCTTAACTTGATTTCCCCAAATCGAATTTTTTGCTTTCTTTTCGTCACGATTCTTTTTCTTTCAATCCGGGTCGGATCGGTGATTTGGGTTTATGGGCAATCGTTTTTTAAGCCAAACGCGATTTATTATATAAACAACGATTAGAACTTTTAATTAAAGAGGTGGAATTAGACAGAATTAAGTTAATTAGATTGTTAAAAACATAATTTAATAAGTTTGGGGAGGTTTATAAAGAGGCAACTAGTTTGGGTGTAAATAGATAGGGTTTAATGACTTGGGGTGGTTTTAAGTTTGGTGATTACATCATATAATTTGAATCAAAATGATTGAATAGAATTAAAAAAATTGAGAATGATGATGGTGTTTAGAGTTTTGATTTTGAATCATATGAATATGAATTATTCATTTGAGTTATATAAAATGATAGATTGATGAGAGTAAGAACACAAAGGTTTTTGAGAAGAATTATATTAGACTTTCATGAGAATTAGGTTACAAGAGGCATATCCTTATATAGAAATCGAATAACCCTAAACTAATATGGAAATAGTATATTAGAGATAACGATAGATTTCCAATTCTCATATATTTTTGCATATCTTGAGAATATGTTTATATGTATCTTAATCTAATTCGGTCGATCTCAGCGATCTCCCAATACCCCCCATCAAGCTCATACGTGGTAGCACGTGTGAGATTGGACAAGTCTTTCTAATATCGGGAATTTACCATGCCGTAAAGTTCTTCAAGTAGAGAAATAGAGGAGCAAGAGGTTTTGTAGTAAGCAGTAGTAGTTGAAGCAGTGCTTGATGTAGTATGTAGAGGTAATAGTAGTAGTAGTGGTTGAATCAGTTGTAGAAGCAATGCATGAAGTAGTGGTTGAAGCAGAACGAGCGTTATTAGTTCGATCTTGTCCCTAACTTGAACACGTTGACCAGAAGAAATCAAACACAACGATGTTGTTATAGTAGAAATTTAGGTGGCGGCTCTTTTTGAGAAGAGACTGCGCATATAAAAAGATCATAACCATGTTGTGGCCATCAATAAATTGACTTGTAAAACAAGTCATAAGTAATTAGTAAGAGATGATCAAAATCTCCTAAGAAAACAAGCTTCTTTAATCAAACATGATTAGATCGAAAAGGCTTAAAAATAATTATTATGCCAAGAAGCATGTAGAATAGTTAACAAGAAACAAAAACTTAAAAGGCTTGGAATTGATTTGTTAACGTAAGCTCTTATGAAAAAAAATAGTTTGGTTCTCATGGACCAATATCCTTAAGTTTGTAAGGAGAAAACAAAGATAAGCCAAAAGATGCCAAGAGGCAAAAACGAAGAAAGACATGCGGAGCTTGCGTTAGAAGCAAGACACTAGGTCAAAGAAATTAAAGTCTTTTGCATCAAAGATTTTTTAGTAGTGGAATGATTTGTAGTAGTAGTAGGCGGAAGCGAAGAACAAAAAAGTTGAAAAAAGAAATTAGAAGAACATGATGATGGAGAAAAATAATCTAGGTCAAAGATCTTTTAGGTTCGATATCATGATATATTGATGAGAGTAAAAATACAAAGGTGTTTGGGAAAATTATATTAGACTCTCATGAAAATTAGGTTACAAGAGGCATAGCCTTATATAGAGATTGAATAACCTAATTTTCTAAACTAATATGGAAATAGTATATTAGAGATAATGATAGATTCCCTATTCTCATGTATTCTTACATATCTTGAGAATATGTTTATATGTACATCTTAATCTAATTAGGTCGATCTCAGTGATCTCCTAATATAAAATATATTAAAAAACTTCATATTTTTTTCTGAGTTCATATTTTTTTGTTTTCATACGCTTTTACTTCCGCGTATCCGAATCTAATTTCATGCAACCTAGGTTATAACTTTGATAATGGACACATGGTCACTAGACTTGAGGAAGTTTAAATAATAATGTGATGCCTAAACCCCATGATTTGCCACGGCCAGACCCAACACTATGTCTCTGGAATTGCCTTCTCTTTTCAATATGCAACAAAATCTGAATTCGATTTTCTTTTTAACAGCGACGTAGATAATCTGAACAAACGATCTCTAAATCATAAACAACTACCTTTGGATCTTAAAAAGCGACGTAGATGGTCATGGTAAGTCATATCAGAATCGTGATAAACGACCTCATGACCTTCAAAAGCGACCTAAATGGTCATGGTAAGTGATAAACAACCTCTTAATCTAATTTCGTAAAATAAAGAATCGTAAGTGATATTTTCTTCATCTTCTTGACTAGCATCATAGACTTTTACATAACCAAGCAATGTCCAGGGTTACAAAAGTAATTGTACAAAATTCAGCTCATAAGCAACATTAGTTAAAATCATAAATAATTTGGGTAGTTTTTTTAAATCAATCATTCAACACTTTTTCTTACAAGCTCTTGAAAACATATCCCTTATGTTCTTTGATCCAGTCTCTATCTTTGCTTGCTTTGTCTGTTTTCCAGATTTTACTTGCTTCTTATTTGCTTTCTCCTAACAAATGTAGATCAGAGAAACTTAAATCAACAAGAACAAGAGACACAAAAATATGGAATGTAGAACTCTTTATCTGACATTTCAGCAATGAACACATACACACACCTGTGAAGAATTTGAGGGTTCCATGTAATTCTCGTATGCAGATGGAAGATTCTCCATATTGGTTTCTTTCGTCGTTGGGTCAACAAACTCGAGTCTGCAAAACAAGCCAGACATAACTATAAGAAATTATGATTCTCTGCTGCTGAGTAATGGAAGGATTTAGAGTTTTTGATTCTAAAATAGTACCCAAGATGATCATGGAGAAGCTTCAACCAAGGATCTGTCTTCAGGTACTCTCCCATAATCGAAACTGCATCTACCACTGTACATATTAAAGCCGGTATCAGTGAATAGCCACTTCATAGAAGGGTGAACTCTAAGAAAGGACATACACCGACACTTCACAGAGATGTATCATTTCATAGAAGGGTCAATCAAACATGAGTAAGATGGTTTATGTTCTCCAACTTACATGTTTGTTTCTCATCTTGAGCCGCATAGTTCTTATCCAATCCTGGTAGAGTATTCTTTAAACAGCATACCTGCAATCATTATAGTGCAGGCAACTTAAGGATCTTAATAAGCAGATATGCGCTACCCCGAATACTTTCTCTCAAATCCATACAGAGATACAAGAATTATAGAATGTGAACTTAAACATGCCTCATTCCTATAACATATGAGTACGCGAAAATTTCAATCACTCTTGTTGAAGTGATTGAGACGCATATATCATTGGGAGAAGGTATCACAAAATTTCAACTAGAATGTAGAAAACGCTACAATAAATCATCTTCTGACAAGATCATACCTTACAACTTAACCAAGCTAAGACTTTCGAGTTATCAAGCCGATAGAACTTCATAGATCCGACTTCTACACAAAGAGAAGAAAAATGAATGAGGAAATTGAAGAGCTAGAGATTACCAAGCTATCCAAGAGTGATGAGAAACATTACGATTATATGCCTATAAGAAGGAAGACAATTCTGATTCTGGAACCATAGCGCAGAAAATTACCTTGAGTTTGACAAACGATATCCATACACTTCTCTGCAAGTGACAGCAAATGTTGATAGCCAGGATATCCTTCCACAAATAAAATCTCATCTAGTTCCCTGAACTTTCCAAGATCTTCACCTTTCTACATATTGACAATTCAAGAACCGCTTTTAACATCAGTGAACAATAGAATAGCAGTGAACTGAGAAGAGCCAAGAATCATAGAGCAACCTTCATTCTTGCTTCGTCGAAAATAGGCAACAAGATGAAAACAGGATCAACTGGAGTAGCCATATATAAACTTCCATCTATAACAAAAAAAAACAGTCATGAACATAGGCATTCATCTACACTTACTAATCAATCAAGATTCAACAGTGGAATACTTACCTTGAGAAATGTAATCTCCTAAGAACCAAGAACCATAAGATTGCTTAAACCATTGAAGTTCTTGAAGCATCTCATTACTAAAAAAGTAACATGTTCCATTCTCTGCCATATACAAGAACAAATCAAACCTAACACTATATACCAAAGCCTTGTGACATAGTCTATACATCACATTACCTGATTTTGGATGTTTAAGTGTTAATAGTTCTCCAGGTTTGTTTCCACCACAACCTAAATCTTTACATATTCAAAAGAAATAAGTAACAAATCCGACATAACAAAGAAGCTACAATAGAGAGATAAGGAAAAGAGAACCTGAAGCAATAAGAACTCTTGTCTTCTCAGTTCCTTCCCACCAAACAGTAGAACTACTCATCTTTAAGCTTTTTAGCAAAACTGAATCTGAATATACTACTCCCTAAAAACCCAGAAAGAAGAGCTAGGTTAAATCTCTGTGAGACATTTCATCGAACAGTTGGTGTACAAAAAATAAACCTTAAAAGACAAAACTCAGAGCCCAAAGTAACATTTAGCGCCATAACAGAAACAGCGCGCGCATTTAAATATGGGTCTTGGATTGGGCTTGGATCGTTAAGAAAAGTAACACATAAAATAAACTAATTATAAACAGATCCCTAATTATTAAAGAAACTAGCCAGATAAGTCTTTATTACTTTTTGTAACATTACAACCCAAGAAACTGAAGAAGCTTCAATGGGAGTCTCAGAAAATCTTTGACAATAAACTAGTTGTATAACCATTTAGGGGTGGGCATAATATCCGAACCGAAATTCGAACCCGGAACCATTCTGAAGTAGCTGGTTTTGGTCAATATTGGTTATTGCTTAAGTATCGATTGGCTTCTAATTTTATTTACTTAAAAATTTAGTATGGGTTCAGTTTTATCTGAAAACCTGAAGTAAAATCCGATTAAACCGATATATACATACATATACAAGGTATTAGATATAAACTTTATATCATACTTTCTTTTGTTGCGGAAATAAATATATGAGATCGAGATTTGCGATTCGAGAATATCGTTTCGAACTTTTTGATTTCTAGTTCGATCCGAAGCTACTGGCGAAACCCTAAGGGGAAAAACCGGAAATCTCTAAATTAATTTTAGTTCTATTTTTATGGTTATTTAGACTTATGTTCTCTTTTCTTTTACATTTGGATTTCTTTTATTTATGAAGAAGTGTTTTTGGCTCTTTTTTATTTGGAATCTTCTTCTCATTACATTACACATTTTGTTTGAGTTCGGATTAAACAGATTTCGATCTGAATCCAATACTATTTTGATTAAGTTATGGATTTCATGTACAACACAAGATCCACACCAAATCTGGATGAATCCGATCCAATCCCGATCCGAAAAATATAATAATCCGAATGGTATCTCTAAGCCCCTATCCGAAAATCCAAAAATCCGAAAAATTTAAAATGCTGCAAAACAATCGATCATAACATAATTTAAGAGCTATAGCTTAATGTAATATAGCAAAACAAAATGCTATACAAATGATATTACAACATTTATCATCAGCTATGAAACTATAACTAAAGCATTGGATTACCGCTATTGTATAAGAACATATAGCGTTTATAAAAACGCTATTGATTATCTATTATAACGTTTATCATGAGTTAAGAATGTCGATTTTTCTTATAGTGTCTTAACAAAGATTTGCATCACCATCTTTAGGAAAGTTTAGCAGAGCTTTAGGGCTTGTGAGAGAGCAAGAACTGGATTACAAAGAGAGGAGAAACTCTCCTTATATATAGTCTTAGATTAAAAGTGAAAAGGAAATACGAAAAATATAAAAATAAATAGAAAATCTGCCAAGAAACCGACTCAATTAGAATGTTCTAGCCTTCTAGGCTTATTGGAATAAATCAACCAACCAAGAAAATTTAACATAAAACTGAACCGAGCCAAAAACTACTTTAGTTTTAGTGTTCTGCATTGATACTTTCCCCGTTCGGTTCCGTTTCAAGAACCACCCCTGAAATCATTTTCTATAAGCTGTAATCAAACAATAGGTAATATGAAGCTCAGCAAATCGTTAACAAGCTTAAGACTTACATATAACACACACTCGTGTATAAAATATTATATTTGCGTACACTTGATCGACCCTTTAATCAAGGCAAAGACTAGAGCCAGCTCGAGTCTGGTTGGCTTCCATATTTTCCACATTGTTCCTGGTAAGGAAAACGGGTTGCATCAAACATTAGTCATGGAAATTGTTGATCATTTAATAAGGATTTTCGGTTGTTAAGTCGAGCAGAAAAAGTGAAGAACATGAAGATAAGATGAGCTCGTTTTCATTTTCACCTCGAGTGACAAAGAAGTAAAGGTCCTGAGCATAACAGCTACAATATATTTGGTCATGTATGAGATTCTGAGTTATTAGTATTAATACCACTAACTTTTGTAGAGGAACACACACATGTTTGCAGCTCGAAAATGTTTGTTTTAGCACTTTCTCAACTAATTAATTGGAACAAGGCCTTATTAACTAATTGTGAATTTGTGATGATGGATTATGGTAATGATATATTTTGGGAACAAAACAGCTAGATAATGTTGTTCTTGGTGACTTAAAATCTCATAATGTATTGTAAAAGAGGCTTCTTCCATATGTAGAGGGAAATGTTTGTTTCTTAGCTCTAGAATAAAAATTCGAAGTTTTAGCTCTTTCTCAATTAATTAAGGCCTTCTTTCTTGTTTGAAGCACTGAATAAAATACAAAAAGATTTTGTGCAGAATTGAGATGGAGTTCTTAGCAAACTATCTTGCAGAGTTCTCTAGCTGTTTTTTTAGCAAGATGGACGTTAGATTAATCTAACCATCCTTGGTTAAGCTCAACAGTTCTCTAATGTCTTATCAAGTAATATATCGAAAATTCTCAAATTTATATATTAGTTTTATCAAGAAAAGAAAAAGAACTTAAATTATTATTGCCAAGACTTTGAAGTCAAATCGGTAAAAAACCTATCCACATCAAAAGTCTAATACATAGTAAGAATAGAAAAAAACAAAGCACTAAAGAGTAAAGAAGACTCAAGTGGTCGGTCCACAAGCTCCACAAGGGAGAGGAAAAGCAAGGTGCAGAGTTGACTCTTTCTCAATGTTGTAGTCAGCTAACGTCCGACCATTCTCAAAATAGCCGTTAAGCCTCTGCTTCTCGGCTGGGATCCCTTCTTTCTCTTGAATCTTCGCCTTCACATTTTCAATCGTATCAGAGCTTTCGACTTCAAGCGTGATCGTCTTTCCCTTCAAAGTCTTGACAAATATCTGCATTCCACCTCTCAAACGTAGCACCAAATGCAGAGTTGATTCCTTCTGAATATTGTAATCCCCAAGGGTTCGACCATCCTCGAGCTGTTTACCAGCAAAGATGAGCCTCTGTTCGTCTGGAGGGATCCCTTCCTTATCTTGGATCTTCGCCTTGACGTCGTCAATGCTGTCTGAGCTCTCAACTTCTAAGGTAATAGTTTTACCAGTGAGTGTTTTCACAAATATTTGCATTCCACCGCGTAAACGAAGGACAAGGTGTAGAGTTGACTCCTTCTGGATGTTGTAATCTGCAAGAGTACGACCGTCCTCGAGTTGTTTACCAGCGAAGATGAGCCTTTGTTCGTCCGGAGGGATCCCTTCCTTATCATGGATCTTCGCCTTGACGTCGTCAATGGTTTCTGAGCTCTCAACTTCTAAGGTAATAGTTTTACCAGTGAGTGTTTTCACAAATATCTGCATTCCACCGCGTAAACGAAGGACAAGGTGTAGAGTTGACTCCTTCTGGATGTTGTAATCCGCAAGAGTACGACCATCCTCGAGTTGTTTACCAGCGAAGATGAGCCTCTGTTCGTCCGGAGGGATCCCTTCCTTATCTTGGATCTTTGCCTTGACGTCGTCAATGGTTTCTGAGCTCTCAACTTCTAAGGTAATAGTTTTACCAGTGAGTGTTTTCACAAATATTTGCATTCCACCGCGTAAACGAAGGACAAGGTGTAGAGTTGACTCCTTCTGGATGTTGTAATCTGCAAGAGTACGACCGTCCTCGAGTTGTTTACCAGCGAAGATGAGCCTTTGTTCGTCCGGAGGGATCCCTTCCTTATCATGGATCTTCGCCTTGACGTCGTCAATGGTTTCTGAGCTCTCAACTTCTAAGGTAATAGTTTTACCAGTGAGTGTTTTCACAAATATCTGCATTCCACCGCGTAAACGAAGGACAAGGTGTAGAGTTGACTCCATCTGGATGTTGTAATCCGCAAGAGTACGACCATCCTCGAGTTGTTTACCAGCGAAGATGAGCCTCTGTTCGTCCGGAGGGATCCCTTCCTTATCTTGGATCTTTGCCTTGACGTCGTCAATGGTTTCCGAGCTCTCAACTTCTAAGGTAATAGTTTTACCAGTGAGTGTTTTCACAAATATTTGCATTCCACCGCGTAAACGAAGAACAAGGTGTAGAGTTGACTCCTTCTGGATGTTGTAATCCGCAAGTGTACGACCATCCTCGAGTTGTTTACCAGCGAAGATGAGCCTCTGTTCGTCCGGAGGGATCCCTTCCTTATCTTGGATCTTCGCCTTGACGTCGTCAATGGTTTCCGAGCTCTCAACTTCTAAGGTAATAGTTTTACCAGTGAGTGTTTTCACAAATATTTGCATTCCACCGCGTAAACGAAGGACAAGGTGTAGAGTTGACTCCTTCTGGATGTTGTAATCCGCAAGAGTACGACCATCCTCGAGTTGTTTACCAGCGAAGATGAGCCTCTGTTCGTCCGGAGGGATCCCTTCCTTATCTTGGATCTTTGCCTTGACGTCGTCAATGGTTTCCGAGCTCTCAACTTCTAAGGTAATAGTTTTACCAGTGAGTGTTTTCACAAATATTTGCATTCCACCGCGTAAACGAAGAACAAGGTGTAGAGTTGACTCCTTCTGGATGTTGTAATCCGCAAGTGTACGACCATCCTCGAGTTGTTTACCAGCGAAGATAAGCCTCTGTTCGTCCGGAGGGATCCCTTCCTTATCTTGGATCTTCGCCTTGACATCGTCAATGGTTTCTGAGCTTTCGACCTCGAGGGTTATGGTCTTGCCTGTAAGAGTCTTAACAAAGATTTGCATCACCATCTTTAGGGAAGTTTAGCAGAGCTTTTAGGGTTTACTAATTGAATTACAAAGAGAGGAGAAACTCTCCTTATATATAGTCTTGGATTTAAAGTAAAAAGGAAATAGAAAATGTGTGTTATTCAATGATGGATTTTAATAGGATCTAAATCCAAGCACAATTTATTGTTATTCAATGATGGATTCATTAATAGAATCTAAAATTTAGTGTTATTGGTTGTTGTATTTACAATTTCTTTATTAATAGAGTTGAAATTCATTGTTATTCAATTAAGGATTTAAAATGACTAGTTTAAATCTTATAATATTCAAGTTTAATAGATTATCATAATTGCTTTTAATGAAAAGAGTTTGAGGGGATTTGGAATTAATTTTACAAGTAAAATTATAACAATGAAAATCTCACCTCTAATTTAGTGGGTGTTATTCAATGCCAGATTTTAATAGGATTTAATCCAATCACAATCTATTGATATTCATTGATGGATTCATTAATAGAGTTTAAAATATAGTGTTATTGGTTATTGTATTTACAATCTCTTTATTAAGAGAGTTTGAAATCCCTTGTTATTCAATTAAGGATTTAAAATGACTAGTTAAAGTTTTGTGATATTCAAGTTTAATAAATTCTCACAATTGTTTTTAATAAAGAGAGTTTGAGTGGATTTGGAATTAAGTTTTACAAGTAAAATTATAACAATGAAAATTATACTCTTACCTTGAGATTTGAGAATTTAAATCAACTAATAGATACACATAAAAAATTATACCTCTTACACGTTGAGATTTTACAATCTCTATTATCTTTTCACATCTCTCTGACTCTATCTCTCCATTTCTCCATCTCTCTACTAAAGAACGTATCATCCATTCAAGTCTGCATTTCAAGGTCAATTTTTATATTTCTATAACGTATGTTAGATCTAGCTTTTTCTTTTCTAGGTACTATAAAGGGGTTGTTTTCAGATCACTATAATTATAACACTTCTGTTTTTTGTTGCCATTTGATATGGAAAAATGATAGTATATGTTGGTGATGATCTAATTACAATATTTTATTGTAGGTTTCTAAATAATGGAACAAAAAGTTTCCGAGGAAGATGATTCAAATGTAGACATCATGTTATTGATGCTTATTGGATCATTTGTTGCATATGAGAATCAAATTCCACGTCCGATTCGGCGACAAATCACAAGAGAAGGGCATACTTATATACAAAATGCTTTAAAAGAGGATTCTATTCATTTTCGGAAATTATATCGCATGTATCCTGATATGTTTGCGGATTTATGTTATCTTATTAGAACAAAGACGGATTTAAGAAACACACGATATATGTGTGTCGAAGAGATGGTTGCTACTTTTTTGATGACAGTTGGCCAAAATTCAAAATATTGCCACACGATCAACACGTTCAAGAGATCAAAATTTGCAACAAGTACGAACTTTCATAAGGTTCTCAGAGCTTTGAACACGCTTGCACCAAGTTTGATGGCCAAGCCTACTCATTCAGTGCCCGCCAAAATAAGCAAAAGCACAAGATTTTATCCATATTTCAAGGTATACATCGTTTTATGTTTGACTTATTTTTTAGTTTCAGAATCCAACTCAAGTATAGTACATATATGTATTCCAACTAATAGATCGCATACCTAATTGTATTATTATTTTTTCATATTTCTATATCTCCATCTATATTTTTCTCAAGATTGTTTGATGCATTCCTCTTTCGGTTTTTTAATGCATTTCCAAGGTCAAATTTATTTTTTTGCTGTAACGTATGTTTGTTTTGTTAATGAACGATTCTAATAAGAAACTAGGTTTGGTATAAAGGAGTTTCTTATTTATCAAGTTGTGTAGGCTTAGTAAAAACCTAATCACAATTATGTAAATAATTAATCAATACATAGCTTATTCTTATTACATATATTGCCCAATACCTTCCCTCCCCTCAAGTTGGAGTATGGAGGTCAGAAATACTCAACTTGCGAACAAAATCTTCAAATTGCCGTCTTCCTAGCGCTTTAGTAAATATGTCAGCGAGTTGTTGCTTAGTGGAAACATGAATTGTAGTAATAACACCGCGAACAATCTCATCCCGTATAAGATGCCAACATGTTTTGTTCTCTCGTGAAAACACCAGATTTCGACTCAAATTTATAGCCGATAGATTATCACAATATAGAGGAATTGTAGAAGAACAATCCACACCAAGTGTAGTAAGCAATTCACGTAACCATATTATTTCACTAACCGTATCCGCCATAACTCGATATTCCGCTTCAGTTGATGAGCGAGAAACCTGACAGTGTTTGCGTGTCTTCCATGAAAGAGATGAGCCACCAAGTTAAGTAAACCAACCAGTAAGAGAACGACGAGTTTCTGGACATGTCGCATGATCTGCATCACACTATGCAACTAACTTCAAGTCAGAATCATCTCGTAAGAGAATCCCTTGTCCCTGATTCAACTTCAAGTAGCGAACAACCCGTATTGCGGCATCCCAATGATCACTCGTAGGAGCATGCATAAATTGTGATAAGATGTGAATAGAGTAAGCAAGGTCGGGACGTGTCGTAGCCAAGTAGATAAGGCGTCCCACTAAGCGTCGATAACGAGTTGGATCTTCCAAAAGAGGACTTTTAGATCGAGCAAGGGAATGATTTAGCTGGATAGGATGGGAAACCGGCTGAGCACCTAACAAACCTGTCTCAGTAATGATATCTAGGATATATTTCCATTGACAAAGATATACATGATGGTCCTCGTGCTACTTCAATACCCAAAAATACTTCAAAATGCCAAGATCCTTCATCTTAAAACATGAGCTCAAATACTGTTTAAAATTATGAATCACATTCGAAGTACTACATGAGATAATGAGATCATCGACATAAACTAGAACATGAAGACGAATATCACCTTCAACAAACGTAAACAATGAATAATCATTATCAACTTGTTTGAACCCATAATCCCTAAGAGATTTATTAAGCTTAGCAAACCAGCAACGAGGAGCCTGTTTTAAGCCAGATAAAGACTTGTGGAGACGACACACTTGGGATTTATCTGCAGTTCAAAAACCCGGAGGAGATCGAATGTAGATTTCTTCTTCTAAATCACCATGTAAGAAATCATTATGAACGTCCATCTGATGAACGTCTCAATCTCTAACAGTTGAGACTTTCAAGAAAGCCCGAACACTCGTCATCTTATGGCCACAAAGACTACACACCGCCGAAGGATCACGCAGCTCAGTTTGTGGTCATACCCGAGAGAATGTTTGGACCGCAAGGTAACTCCATCGTGTCTTTCTTCCATCATACGAGGAGCTCGCTTAGATTATTCATCTTGTATAACCACTTGATATGCTTCATCAAGAGATGGGAGTGGATCTCGTGATAGCAAATTGAACTTGACCTCACCAAATAACGAGTCATCAAGCCCCATTAAAAACTGATGAAGCTTATCTTCTTCACGTTCTTCAGCTATTTCTTCAGCTGTTTTTGCCTTTTGAAAATTTGTTAAACTCGTCCAAAGTTTAGTTAACTTACCATAGTATGCTTCCACCGCCGATCCACGCTGGTAACAAGTAGCAAGTTCAGTCTTTCGCCTTTGAACTTGTTGACCGTTTTTGACCGAGAAACGCTTTTGTATTTGCATCCAAAGGTCGTGACCTATCTCATGATGAGACAATGAGCTGCTTAGGTCAGGAGCAATGGTAAGTTTAATCCATGAAACAACCATCGCGTTGGCGCGTGATACCACGTGCGGCGGCTTTTCTCTCTCAATCTCTACCTTAGTTTTGATCTCGCAGTTCAATGTCTCACCTCTCTGGTTGCGACGGAAGTCGCGATAGGGCAAACTCTGGTTTAGTTCTTGTTGTTCTTGGTGCTTGATTTCTCATATCTGTTAGATTTTGCGTTTTTCTCTTCGCGATGAGTGGGTCGGATTTCGCTGAGTGTGATGGTTGTGTCTTTGGTGCTAGGGTTCTCTTTTGTCGTGGTTTGCTTGCTTGGTGACGACGACGGGACCGATGACGACAAAGATTAGCTACTTCCATGTGCTTGTGTGACACTTGTTGTGCGGCGTAAATCTACTTCATAAATCCTCCTGCCCTATCGATTCCAGAGACAGAGCCGGTTTCAACGTGCAGTGGTGCCAGTAGCGGAGCCAGAAAAACAATTTTCATCAAAGTCATAATAAACTTTTAGATAAAACGTTTTTGTAAAAACTCCATTAAACAAATTATTATGCATAAACATCTTAAAAATATATTTTACATCCACTCATATTTTGGAATCGTCTTATCATCATTTCGGTTGTCACTGTGTGAAGCACCTGTTTTTCGATAAAACAAACTAAACATTCACTTAAAAATGTATCACTTAAAAGATAATGTAATTAATATACATAAATTGGTTTAATTTATTTTAGTGAACTTATTTTAAGTTTAATATAGTTTGAATGAATTATATTGGACTTAATATTTTTAAATATTTATACTTTTATTTAGATTATACTTGACCTAAAAGTTAATAGGGGTCAATTATTATTTTGGGTTAAGATCAATCTAAAAGACTGACAAACTATCATTTCTGGATATAAATAACACTAGTTAAAAAACGGCAAAATCCTAAATAATAGTTTTTGTAAGACTTTACCGAGAGTCTAATAACAGAAGCTTGCTTCAGTAAACTCTTACAAAAACTTGATAATAACCAGTAAAAAGGATAAATAGTCATATAACCATTCAAATAACAGAGAAAACTACATTTTTATGTTGAGAAAACTACATTAACATAACATAATACAGAGAAATCAATCTAGAAATGTTTAAACCATAAGAAACCCAAATAAAACTAGTACTACTACTACATAAGAATCCAAGAAACACAACTCTCTAAAATATTACCCATTACAAAAGATAAAGGTATATGTTTTCTACTTCTTGTTGTGGCTTCTGTTTCTGTTTCTGTTTCGTCCGCTGGAGAGAACGGGTTCTGCGCGAACAACGGGTTCTGGGCGAACAACGGGTTCTGAGCGAACAACGGGTTCTGGGCAGCTTTGTTGTAGTAGAGTGTCTAGTTGTCCAGTAGCTGCTCCAATTAGTCCTGCAATTATTGATTCAAGAAAAGGTTTGGTTTCTAAGTATGCGGTTACACGAAGAAAGAAACCGAAAGTTTTTGGATTATGTTTGTTTCTTTTTACCTAGAAAGAGAGGAGATGGTTTTCCGGGTCTTGATTTGTACTCAGGATGAAACTGAGCTCCAATGTAAAACGGATGGTTAGACAGCTCAATGATCTGCATTATCAAATGTAAAGAATTATAACCAAGAAGATGAAAATTATCATATGGTGTTCGGGGTTTTATCTATCGGTTTTTACCTCCATACGTTGACCCGTCTCATCTTTTCCTGTGAATGTGAGTCCAGACTTCTCCAAACGTTGAACCATAGCTGGATTCACCTCATATCTGTGTCGGTGTCTTTCATCGACAAAACTTTTGTTCCCATATCTAAAACATTCAAAAGAATAAGTTAAGCTCTAAGATGTATCAAACTGAAACAATTTTTTTGGAGTTGACAAAAGAACCTCGAGCTTACAGTTTTGATGATTTGGAGTCTTTACTTTGAAAATAAGTTTTTCTTGAGCCTAACCTCATAGTACCTCCCATCTGCGTTTTCGAGCCCTGCTTCAAACAAAAATCACACGAAATCCTAAATATATCGTGTAAGTTTTAACAGACTATGTGGAAGGGGAACAAACCTCAGGCATTAAAATCACACAAGGGTTTTTGGTGTTGGGATCAAATTCAGTACTGTTTGCATCTGACATACCGAGTACGGTTCTTGCCAACTCGATCACAGCGACTTGCATCCCTAAACAGATACCAAGGTATGGAACTTTGTTTTCTCTAGCGTATTTTGCTGCCAGAATCTTTCCTTCAATACCTCTATTGCCAAAACCTCCCGGCACAAGAATACCATCAGCATCCTGAAGACAAATCACATAGACACGATCAACATAATGTTCATCTCAACACAAGAATCATTTAATGGGATTAAAGAATTGTTCAGACCTTGAGTAACTTCCGTGCGGCCGTATACTCATTCGGCTTCTGCATAGAGGAATGATTTTGCTTCAGATTTTAGAGTTTCATAATTTGTATTTAGTAGGGTAAAGTGTAACCAGGACCCGCTCAAAGTTTTGGTGGGTCCAGGGCAAAAAAAAATTGAGGAATTCCTTTATATATCACTCTTTGAAAAGAAAAAAATTCAAAAATACTACCTTGAAGTTTTTTTTCCTAAGTTCCAAAAATACCACTTTTTTAAAGTTGATTTTTAAGGTTTAGAATTTAATTTTTTTTTGTTTGGGTTAACTATTCCAAAATTAGGGTGTAGGGTTTGGGGTTTAGGATTTAGTTTTAAATGTTAAAAATGAATTTTTTCAAAAGTGGTATTTTTGGAAAAAAAACTTCAATGTGGTATTTTTGGAAAAAAACTTAAAAAAGTGGTATTTATGGAAATTGCCTAAAAAATTTTTGGCCCTTTAAACTTAATTTTTTAAAGAATTTTTGCTATCTAATTTTATTTTAATACATATTTTCGTAAAAAAACGGAAAATATATCTTAGAAAAAAATATTATAAACTTTTTTATTTATTTTTTATTTAAAATTTTGTTAATTTATATATTTTTTTTTAAATCAAAAAATGTGGCCCCTTAAATATGAGGGGAGGAAGTGGGGCCCAGAGACAGTGCACCCCTTGACCTCCCCTCTAAGCCGGCATTGAGTGTAACATACCTCCTTTTTCGTCTCTTGTTCAAGATCACTAGCTGAAATCCAATTTATGACAAGTTTCTTGCCCTTAGCCACAGAAGCGTGCAAGAGAGCCTGCTCATTAAACACAAGAATTTCTTTATAAAATGAAGCAAAACTGTTAAACAAAGGAGATATTATAGTATAAGGACTTGTGAAGAGTTTTGGTGTGTACCTTGTCAATGGAAAGATACGAATCCTTGAGCGCAGTGTACTTCCCAACCACAGCAATTCGTACCTGAAAACCAAAAACATAATGAAATCAGTCACTAGCTGAAAACCAGTGAGGTAAACTAAGCATGAAATGTTATTGGTAGAACCAGGAACACACCGGAACATTCAACTTGTCAGCCATTTTAGTCATCAAAGACCATTCCTGTAACACATTGTCCTTAGTGGGTCTGTATATGGAAACATCACACAATGAATTCCACGCATTTAAATGAATACACCAATCTATTTGAGAATATGAGTAAGCGAGACACAGACTTATCCAGGTTCAAGGCACTCAAAATGGTTTCGTGTGCCTTTTGTTTCTGCTCAAACAAGTTAAAATGTAAAGACATTAGTGATGAGAACAACCTGATTAGTTATTGAAACTATGGGGGATGAGAAAGTTACTCACTCTGAGAAGCAATGGAACTTCCAAAATGTTGGGACAATCGTGGAGAGAAACAATCTTTTCCAACTGCAAACGCATTATAACTTGTTAAACAATGTTCATATATACAAGAAAGATGAAGTCTCGTCTTGCAAATATTACTTACCGGCACAATACTCATATATACAAATTACAAAGAGAAAGATTTAAGTCTTTGTATCACAAATATTACATACCAGGATATTGCAAGATGCAGAGAGTTTGGCCTTCGCATTATCTTTAAGCCGCTACAATATCAAGTTTCGATGTAAGAACTTAGAGTCAAGACTCAAGAATACCAAAATCAAAACAAAAAATTAACAAGGGATGAAACCTGTGTGCTTCGGCAAACCAAGAGATTAGGGGTCAAGCCAATGCCTACTAAGTCGGCAACGCTTAGTTGTGTTGGTTTAGTCTTCTGTAAGCAACTAGCCATTGTAAGGACAACAACTCCAAAGAAAAAGCAAACAGATTAAACAAAATATTCAAGAATCAAGAAACTTGCCTGTTCACCAACTACCTCAGGCACAAGACTGACATGGACCAAGCAAAAGTTTCCAGAGCCTGATGAAACAAGGTTAAGACATCTTAAGTTAAGTTTCACTGTTATACCTCAATGAACACAAACACACGAAACTATATCTTACCAACACGATACAAGAACTTTCCAAGAGCTTTAATAAAAGGCGTAGCCTCTATATCTCCTGAAAAAAAATTCATAAACTATCTGAATAAAATGTGACACTAAGTTTAAAGTCTATATTAAGAGAAATCAATTAAAGCACCTATTGTTCCTCCAAGTTCTATGACACAAACATCAGCTGGACCTGGCTGTCCATCAACTGGAATCTTAGCTGCACGCTCAATCCAATCTTGAATTGCATCAATGATATGTGGAACAACCTACAAAAAACACAAATTCTCTCTTTCAGTGGGATTTCATCGAACAGAACATATGGTCTACATATATCATCTTCTTTGTGTTTTACTCACTAAATACCTGAACAGTCTTCCCAAGATAATCACCTCTCCTCTCTTTCTCAAGCACATGCTGTTTCCACAAATTCCAGAACTTTTAAGTCCAAAAACCAAAATTAAATATACCAATCTTGTAACATCTTAAAAACAGACACAAACCTTGTAAATTTTGCCAGTAGTTATGTTGTTTTCACTAGTCAGCTTAATATCCATAAACCTCTCATAGTTCCCAAGATCAAGATCAGCCTTTTATTCACACACACACACACACACAAACAAACACAATAAGAGAAAAATTTCAATTATTATCTTTATTAAATGGTAGTTGACCTAATTGAAGAACATTTTATTAAAAAAATTTGTAGTAGTAGTACCTCACTACCATCATCCAAGACAAAAACTTCACCATGTTCAAGAGGTGACATGGTCCCAGCATCAATGTTTAAGTAAGGATCTACAAACACACACAAAAAAAACAACCTTGAAATAGTACAGTAACCATAACAAACTTTTTCAAAGTCATCAAAATATCAACAGAATATAGATTGAATATTTGAAATTCGGCGTTTTTTTGTTTTTACACTTTTTCTACATGTGTGAGTAAAAGAAACTCTATTTTCATGTTAGTTGTACTACTGGCGCCAAAGAATTTAAATCTGAAACTTTTCCTTTTATAAATATTCCAGAAAGATATATATTTTTTACTGTTTTTAATGTAGTTTTACAAACTTCAAAACACATATTAAAATATTATTGGTCAAATTTTATTGGAAATGTATTTCGTAGAAATCAATACGTTATCTTAACAAGTGTGCATAACCTTAAACATTTATATTTATTGAACGGAAGGAGTATTGTTTATCATCAAAAAACCAAAAGTGAAGCAACATAAAAAACGAACTTTGTGTATGAGAAAAGAAAGAAAAAATGGCGACTTGTTCGTTTACATGAAAGAAATGAAAATACCGATTTTAATGGCGGTGACTCGGTATCCACAGGATTTGAGAATGAGTCCGATGCTACTAGTTGTTATTCCTTTACCGAGTCCACTCACTACTCCACCTGTTACCACCACATACTTCATCTTCTTCCTTAGTCACCCTGTTTCCTGCAAACAAACAAAAAAGAGGAAACAGAGCATGAAAACAGAGCATAGAAACAGAGGAAAAACATAGACAAGTTTAGCTAGCTTTTGGGTTTTGTCTCCATAAATAACTGTCCTAGAACTCATTAGGATAATCTTAAGTAATTCATGTCCATATCCTGATTATTTGTGTCATACTGAATCTAGAATCAATCTCAATCTCTAAAGTAACAAGCCAAAGCCGGATTTGAGAGGATTTCTTTCAAATATTTGCATGGGATCCCACTTCACGAGGGGCCCTCAAAAAAGTTATATGTATATATATATATATCTTCTATATATTAAAGGACAAACATTTTGAGATGATGTGTCAAGCTCTCCTTTTTTCTTAGCTTTTTGATTTAATTAATTACATTATTATTACTTATTACTATACTCATATCCAAACATTTTATATTTCTTAATCATCTACTATTCCATTTGCCAAACACCATTCCACTTGCTATACTTATTTTAACTACATTTAATTCAATTGCCAACACATTACTAATTCTAATAAATACTAAATTGGTAGGCATAGTTAAACTATATTTATTTAATTATATGTAATGTAGACTATACTTTTAAAATATTACCAATTAAAGAGCCTAAATATGAGAACATCATTATATTTTATCTTGAGTTTTTGAAAAAAAAAAATATATATATATATATATATATCTACGGTAGAAAAATAAAGTAAATCTTATACAAATATCGTAATTTAGAAAACTATAACTACATTTTAGTTGATTAGAGTGAAGTCATAAGTTTTTGGGAATGAAAATAAAATCTAATAAGATAACCAAATAATTCAACAAGAAATATATAGAACATTATTGACAAGTTCAAATTTTAAACAAGTACAAACATATAGATTTTTAAAAATATATTCCTATAGATAATTCATACTAAGAGATATTTGTTTAGTTATGATTAATCAAATAAGTATAAATATATAAAACTTTAAAAATATGTTAGTATAGATAATTCATACTAAAAGATAATATCCATTAGTTATCAATGAGATTTCAAAATATAATGATATCAAATTTTTTTTAACAATTTTACATCAAAATAAAATAATTATTTTATTAAATCAATTTAATGGTTAAAATTAAACCCATGCAAAAGCACAAATACTAACCTAGTATTTGTATAAAATCAAGTAAGAAAATAAGAAAGTTTAGTAAGAAATCATAAGAAGAATATTATCTGGATTCCAAATCATTATATATAAAATATTTCATACAAACATATGATAAAAGTAGAAGAAAAAAGTAATCTTTTTCATGACTTTATTGTTTTTCGAAAATAAGTTTAGATAATAAGATTTTTTTTTTTTATAACTTTGTTTATATTTCTTTATGGAAAATTAAAGAAATTGGATGTTAATTTTTGAATAGAGTCCCATAAATCTCAGATCCGGCTTTATTGTCAGAGGAAGACTAAAAGACTTGTTTTTATTTGGTTGTTTTTATAATAGAGAGGAGCAAGAATCTAAAACAGGAATTTGAGTTTTTTAGTTAATGTTAAGAGTAGGAAACAAGAAAAGTTTTACGTAGAAGAGATGTTTAGACTCACCTAACAATTTTTTTAAACAATGAGAAATGAAAAAGATTGTATCCAACTGTGAAGTGAATTGAATGAGAGATGGTGAAGGGGCTTTTTATAGGAGATGAATGTTCTATGTTGAATAGAAGATGACAATGTTTAGCAAAAAAAAAAAAAAAGATGATTCTTTTTATAGAAAGTAATTAATTTCTTAAACTAATGTCTTTCTCTTTATATACATATATAGATGATCTTATTTAATATTTTAAAATTTCACTGATCCAAAACTCTGAAAAGTTGTCATGTGTCATTGTTATTGGCAATTAATGTCCATTTTTATATTTAAAACCTTATTTCTATATTTGCCTATATAGAATTTATGATTTTGTATTGATTCTTTAAACTAAAAGTATGATATCAATTTTAAATTTAAAGTAAACATTTAACATCAAATTATCTTCATGAATTAATTGAAAATCGTAAAGTCATATTATAATAGATACTATCTTTCTTACAAGATCTCTTCGCAGATACTTTAAAAATTACTTATCTCCCTTCCTATTAAAAGCAAAGTCACTTTAATTGTTCTCATCTCCCTTCCTATTAAAAGCAAAGTCACTTTAATTGTTCTCATTAATTGTTATAATTTCATTGGCTAAAAACTATGACATGGATTGAAAGAATGATGATATGTCTTGGCAAAAATTGTGACATGGCTTAATACTCTTAATTCATTGGATAATAATATTAGTTTTACATTAATAACAAATCAGAATATACATTGAAATATCTATTTCCACATTTACGTTAATATGCTTTTATTTAGGAGATTTTTGTTAAATTGTTTCCATGATCTCAAAATCAAACATAAATATATCTATCTACGAGTAACATTTCTAATCATAAACCCCACTTTTACGATCATTCCCTAAATCAATAAATCCTACGATTTAACAAACTAAATCGAAGATAATTTCTAAAGTAACAATCCACCTATTTGTTCTAACCTAACATAGAAGATATGTAATTTTTTAATTAATTTTATTTGAATGAGTTCATTACATTTTTTTGTACATAATAACCATTCAAGCGTTGTTTAAGTTTCTAAAAACTTTTGAAGATAGGCTGAAGCTTGAATTGAGTGGGGAGTTTGCAACAAGGAGTACTTAAAGAGGAAGAACAAGATGTTAAGGAGTAGAGTAACGCTTCTCAGGAGTAAAGTTAGGTTTCTTAGAAGTGAAGTGAAGTGAAGAGTCTTAGGGACAGGTATGAAGGAGTTCATTATGAAAATGACTATGACTATGTTTGGGAAGGAACAACCGGTTCTGGAATAACACCATTGGAAATGGAACCAGAGGAGACAGTGAAAGAGAAGGAACCAGAGGAGACAATGAAAGAGAAGGAACCAGAGAAAGAGAAAGAAGCAGAGGAGACAGCGAACGAGAAAGAACCAGAGGAGAAAGTGAAAGAGATGGACATGATAGAACTCGAGAAAGAATCAGAGGAGACAGAGAACTCGAGAAAGAATCAGAGGAGACCAAATAAAAGTGTGAGGCAAACTCATAATGACGGACCTCCGTCTCTCCGCTTAATCGGATGATAGCTTGTATTGCATTCATACATGGGTACCTGTCTATATCAAAACACTTGCAGGTACAAGTTCTCTCGCTCAAATTAACTATATAGGTCTTCCCATCAAGGCCAATCACAGGGTACTCATGGGTCGAGCTGTTTAGCTCTTGCGATAATAACTTCTTTCCAATCGGTGCATTACTCTCTATCACGTTGTTCACGCGAGGAACCAACTTCTGTGACTCATGTATTCATGTAGATGCCTTCTTATTGGTGTTGAACCATTCCGCTATTTTTTCAAGGATCTTATCAATCACTGGTAACAACGTGTACTTCCTAGCTTCTTTAAAAACGCCATTGACTGATTCCACACTATTGGTCGTTTACTATGTTGTACCTATCTCCTGGAAAATGACATCTTACCCAATTTTCCACATTAGGAGCATTTTTATCAAGATACACGGCTGCAGCTGGATACCTTACCCTGAAAGCACAATAAAGTCTTAAGAACTCGTCCTCTGTATAAGCCGTAGCGCATTTCATGAACTGCTTCGCCACCATTTTTTTCTTGGCACAAAAAACACTTCCTTTCACATTCTGAGACAAATGGTATATACAATACCCATGTTTAGAAAATGGGAACACCACAGCAACTGACTTGAGGAGCGATTGATTTCTATCAGATATAAAAACCAATTTACGAAACTCCGGATCCTTATCTTCAACCATGGTAGGAGTTATCGCTTCTTTCAATTTGTTCATAAACCACATCCAACTATCTTCTTTCTCACCATCAACTACACCGAAAGCAATTGGATAATGGTGATAATTAGGATCTTGAGCCATCGCAACAATTAGAATACCACCATATGAATGCTTAAGGTGGGTAGCATCCACGATGATGACTTTTCTCATGGCCCTAAACCCTTCAATACAAGCTCCTAACGCAAAGAACAAATACTTAAACCTCATGTCAGGCTCCCATTCCACCGATGATATTGTTCCATCATTCATCTTCTTTAGCATATACATATAAGACTCCAAATTCAGATAACTCTCCTCTGGACTTCCCCACACAGCATTAGCAGCTAGTTCTTTTCTTCTCCAAGCATGGTGTAAGATACATCAACACTAGCTTTCATTTTAGTCATCTTTATCAACTGTTTCGGTTTTGGAGTCTCAAAAGTAGCAGGATACTCTTGCTGCAAAATAGAAGAAACTATTAACGTTGTCCCTTTCCTTCTTTTTATCATTGAACTTGCATCAGCTTTACAACACGTATGCATCTTCTCGCGAGTTGTAACCACCCAACTCTCTGAATTTCGGTCCGGTCTAGCTCGTAGATACCATTTGCAACCTTTTTCCGATCTCTACATCTGAGCACATATCTGTCTGGGGCTGACTTATTTACTTCATACTCAAAACAATTCTGATGTGAAGCTATTTGAACTAAATCTTTCACTTCCTGTCTACTTCAAAATTCTTGACCCTTAGCGATATCTATACCATCTTCCCATGGAATACCTACAGCCCCAACATCTTCCACAACATCTTCCACAACATCTTCTTGCTCATAGTCTTCATGAGGACCAAAATTATCATCGTTATGATACTCTATGTAATTTGTGATTAAGACACAGTCATATTCAGTTAAACCAGTTATATCTAACATAGAGAACACACAAAATAAATCAAATAGTCATACCAGTTACTTCAAGCGATTGATGGTTTGTGTAAAGAGTCATCAAACCATTCTCTTCAGCAACATCACTTTCTCAAACCTCTTCCATTGTCACTTGCACATGTCTCTGAGTTTGATCCACATCTTCGACGACCTCCACATGCAAAAGATTTCTTTGACCATCTCCATTCACTTGCATTAGATAACTATAAACATCATCACCGTTTGAGATAGATGATGGTTTCGTAACCTTTAAAATCATCTGGAAGAAACTGAGTCTCAAACGAGTTGGATCTATCATGATCTTTTGACCAATTCGTTCTACCAACACCGAATAAGTCACCTCCGGTGCGGTCCGTATCGGTAAAATGATAGTTTGATCTTGTCCTAAGATCCATCTAGTGAAATCACCTTCCTTTGAATAATATCCTCCATAATCAAAACATATGATTGTGCAATTCATTTTTCCTACAAAAGAATAAGAAAAAAACATATATCGTTAATATAGTTTTGTTTCAGTAATATTAGTCGTACCAGTCATTTCAGTCGTACCAATCATAAGTCGTATCTGTAGTATCAGTAGTATCAGTTACACTAAAACTCTAAAACACCAATGTAACGGATCTAACTGTCGAAAACTCTAAAACATCAGTAACCATAAACTCTAAAATTGAAAAATACGTAAATATCATACCTTTGTTATGCAGATCTAACTGTCTAACGAAGAACAGAGCGTGATTTTACTCCTCATTGTAATACCCTATGCATTGCCTTTTTTGTTAACGAAGATGGAGAACCAAAGAATAATGACGACGACGAGCGAGATAGATAGAGGAAGAAGAAGTGGAAGAAGACCGGCGACGATGTGAGGAGGAGGAGTCGAACAATAAAGAGGAGGAAGCTTCCGGATCCGAAGCTTTCTCTGTTTTTTGTTGTTGTTCTTAACCACTAATTGAGAGAAAATAAAAGAAGAGAATGAAGACGAGATGAAACGACAAACACAGACGTACGAGGAAGAGAGGAAGAGCTGAATATTTGATTTTGGAGCTTCCTCTGTTTCCTTAACCGTAACAGAGAGAGGGAAAGGAGGAAAGGGAAAGCTACGTGGAGAGTGTAGATAGGTTAGGGTTAATTTTAGGTTGTTGGGTAATTGAATTCAAATTTAATTAGAGAAAGAGATGAAAAATCAATGTTTTGTTCTTGCTATGTTTTGTTCTTAAACGCAGCCGAGAGAGAGAAAGGGGGAAGAGGAAGGCCACGTGTTAGCCTTAGATAGATTAGATATGTTTGGTTGTTAGGGTTATTTAATTAGATATTTAATTAGATTTTGATTATTATATTAATAGATATAAAGGGATAAAGATGAAAAATAGTTTTTGGGGGTTAGTTAGAATTAAAGGGGTTAGTCAGATTAGTTTTTGGTAGTGGAGGGTTAAATGAGGTTAAAGTCCAAGTTAATCTCTGATTTCTTCTTTGTGTGTTTCAACAAACCAATCACATGTCGAAGAAGCTAAAGAAACCACTTGCTTTTCACGTGACAATAAGTCACTTACTCTTTGACTTTCTTTGGCTTAGACGGTTAGTTAGACATGTGTAAACTACCTTAAAATCAATATTACCTTAAAGTTTTCTGAATTGAGATTCATCTTTGCCAACAAAATCGATCTTTGTGAATCATCATATCCTTGATGGGAATTCAAAATCCTTGTTAATATTGGGAAAGTCAATTACAAACCCAACTAAATTCTAAAACACAATTTACAACATTACCAAATTGACCACGAAAGAGAAATATCAACATTTTTAACAAATGTCTCTCACTTTTTTTGCAGAGGATGATCCAAACATATGGCCCCGTGACCCAGTATGTATACCTCGGTATCATACTGGTGGTTTTGATCATTATTGTATGTGCAATAGTGATACGGTGCCTAGCTAAAAAGAAAGCAAGAAAACTCGCTCATGTAGTCGTTCCCGAACCGCAAGCTTTAGAAATGGTATGAACCAGGACGAAGACGGATGTAGAAAAAATATATCTTATATAATATTTAAGATTTTTACAAAGTCAAACTTTGAAAAGTTGTCATGTGTCATTTGTAATGTTGACTTGTCCATTTCTTAATTAACTATCTTATATTTACTCTAATTTTGACATTTGACCACTAAAGTTTATCAATTCTACATTAATTCTGTAAAATAAAAGTGTTATATCAATATTAATTTAGAGTGTTTTATGCAATAACCACTTGTAAAATATTTTATGCAAATAATAATTAAACATTAATACAAATAACGTTGTATACGTAGAAGCTAGATATTTTGATCATATAAGAATCAAACTTTGTAAACCAAAAATGTGATTAGTAAATTTCATAAGCAATTAACAATTTCAGTAACTTTTACAAATATTTTGCTTTATTTTTGCTAAACATATATTTATATTTTACTTTATTTTTGTATACTTTTTGTATTAATTTCAAATCCGTGTAACGCGTGGAGGATCCTCTAGTATATCAATAAAACGAAATATTATTAATCTACGTGTTTATAGTTATATTTTAAACCAAAACTGCATTTTGTTAATCGACTGACATTATATTGTGTTTATAGGAAAATAATTTCATCTAACTGTTGTAATCTTTTTCTTAAATTTAATGTATGGTCAAGATTAAACATGATATAAGCTATGTTGCATGGAATCGGAAACGGGTACGTGGAAGCGAAACGTTCGGAAACGCAGAAGCGATTTTTTTGAAAAAATTAGGAAGCAGGTACGTTTTGGAAGCGTAAAACTAAACCAAATATTTATATATAATATAAATATATAAATACTTTTTAACATTCAAAACTAAACTAAATTGAAAAAATTCGTTTACATATTGGATCATAAACCCAATACATAAAAGTATTAAGTAACTTAACTATAATAAACAACCCATAATACTAAAATTAAGGATTTAGACTATCATATTCATGTTGGTTTTCATTTGGTCCATCAAATAAAATTGCCTCCAAGTATGGTTTGTCGACGGAAAGATCTTCAAACACATATCTTTCAAGAATAGTTTCATTACATATAATATGAAATATGTCATGTTCTTCTACGAGATTGCCGAGAAATACATTGGAAGCTTAAAGAGTCTTTCTACAGAGATTGTGAGCGAAATTATAATCGTTCTTAGTTCTTAGTGACTAGGGATGTGATGATTCATATCTTTTAGGGGTTTTTATCTCTAAGTTATAAAAATATCAAAACAATTTTTAAGTTTTCTAATATTTAATTTTTATCATCCAAAATGAAAAGAAGTTTCCATCGCGATTCCAAAATGAAATCAGACGCTTCCAAAGCGCTTCCAAAGCGCTTCCAAGGCGCTTCCAAAATGGTAATTTTTGGAATCGCGATTCCACGACGATTCCACGACGATTCCAAGAGATTCCAAGAGATTCCGATTCCGATTCCGAATCGTGAAACGTCATAAAATGGAGTTTCCATGCAACCTAGGATATAAGTTGATTCTCTTTTAAAATAATCTATATCTCTTTTAGCTTTCAAAAAACATGATAGACAAAGCTTCCAACAGTAATAATTATTATTCTTTTGAAAAACAATAATTATTATTTTTAAATGAGAAATGTTATTTTTTGTCATTATCAAATTCATAAGTTCTTATTATTATTGTTTAGAATCCTAAACAGACGCCAAAGACATTAAACCTCATTGTAGTTAATCCGTTCTTCTCAGGTTCTATTCATAGTGATCATTTGTTTCTATTCATAAAATTATTTTAAGAGTAATATATTGTTATTATCTTTGTATAATTTTTCATTTCATACAAAAGTCTTTGTTGAGAAAACTAAAAAAATTTACAATAACCGGTAAAAAGAGATAAATAGTTATATAACCATTCGTAGTTCAAAAAAAAAAAGTTATATAACTATTCAAATAAAAGAGAAAACTACATGGTTTGTTGAGAAAACTACATTAACATAACATAATACAGAGAAATCAAACTAGAAATGTTTAAACCATAATAAACCCAAAACAAAACTAGTGATTGATACTACTACTACAACATAAACATCCAAGAAACACAACAACTCTCTAAAATATTACCCATTACAAAAGACAAAGGTATATTTTTTCTACTTCTTGTTGTGTTTTGTGTTGTTCTTCTCCATAATCTTGAAAAAAAGCAAGCCAAGCTTCAAACTGTACAAAATCAGCTTCTCTCTTCCTCCATAGGTGAAGAAATCCATGTTAAAAATCCGGATAAAATAGCTACTTTTTTTTTAGAGAGGAGAAGTCATTGTTGATGCAGACATGGTTCATGAGCAGATACGATCGCATAAACTGTATACAACACTGACTGGCTTCTTCGCTGCGCCTTTCCAGTAAACTTTTCCATTCGAGAGAGGACGTGGAACTACGGTTTCTTGGCAGCTTTGTTGCAGTAGCATGTCTAGTTCTCCACTAGCTGCTCCAATTAGTCCTGCAATTTTTGATTCAAGAAACGGTTTAGTTTTTATGAATGCAAGAAAGAAACCGAGAGCTTTTGGATTATGTTTGTTTCTTTTCACCTAGAAAGAGAGGAGATGGTTTTCCGGGTCTTGATTTGTACTCGGGATGGAACTGAGCTCCAACGTAAAACGGATGGTTAGGCAGCTCAACGATCTGTATAATCAAAATGTAAAGAATTATAACCAAGAAGATGAAAATTATCATCTGTTTTTCGGGGTCTATCTATCGGTTTTTACCTCCATTCGCTGACCAGTCTCATCTTTTCCAGTGAATGTGAGTCCAGAGCTCTCGAAATGTGGAACCATAGCTGGATTCACCTGTAAGAGAACATCTTGTTTTAGCTTAAGCTGTAAAAGAGATAAGTTTTTACGTACAATCTGTAAGCTGATTATATACCTCATATCTGTGTCGGTGTCTTTCATCGACAAAACTTTTGTTACCATATCTAAAACATTCAAAAGAATAAGATAAGCTCTAAGATGCATCAAGTTGAAACTTTTTAGAGTTTAAAAAGGAATATTGTGCTTACAGTTTTGCTGATTTGGAGTCTTTAGTTTGAAAATAAGTTTTTCTTGAGCCTAACCTCATAGTACCTCCCATCTGCGTTTTCGAGCCCTGCTTCAAACAAAATTTACACGAAATCCGGAACTAAGTAGAGTGAAGTGATTGAAACTTAAAGTCTTAAACAGAAGATGTGGAAGGGAACAAACCTCAGGCATGAAAATGACACAAGGGTTTTTAGTGTTGGGATCAAGCTCAGTGCTATTTGCATCTGGTAAACCGAGTACGGTTCTTGCAAACTCGATGACAGCGAGTTGCATCCCGAGACAGATACCGAGGTACGGAACTCGGTTTTCTCTGGCGTATTTAGCTGCCAGAATCTTTCCTTCAATACCTCTATTGCCAAAACCTCCCGGCACAAGAATACCATCAGCACCCTGAAGACAAATCACATAGAGCTGATCAACGGCAAGCTCATCTCAACACGATAATCATTTGATGGAAATTAAAGAATTGTTCAGACCTTGAGTAACTTCCATGCAGCCTTATACGCATCCGGATTCTGCATAGAGGAATGATTTTTGTTCAGTTTCTAAGGTTTCATAATTTGTACTTAGTAGTGAAGCTTAGTGTAAAGTGTAACATACCTCCTTTTTTGTCCCTTGTTCAAGATCACTAGCTGAAATCCAATCTATGACAAGTTTCTTTTCCCTAGCCACAGAAGCATGCAAGAGAGCCTGCTCATCAAACACAAAAATTCCTTAATCAAATATCGCAAATGAAGCACAATCGTATAAGGGCTTGTGAAGAGTTTTGGTGTGTACCTTGTCAATGGAAAGATACGAATCCAAGAGCTCAGTGTACTTCCCAACAACACCGATTCTTACCTGAAAAACAAAAACATAATAAAATCAGTCTCTAGCTGCAAACCAATGAGATAAACTAAGCCTGAAATGACATGGTGGAACCAAGAACACACCGGAACATGCAACTTGTCGGCCATCTTAGCCATCAAAGACCATTCCTCTAACGCAGGCTCCTTCGCAACTCTGTATTAGGAAATATCACACAATGAATCTCACAAGAATCAGTATTTAAATGAATGAACTAATCTATTCGAGAATTTGAGTGACGAGACATACCCTTTAAGGTTCAAGACACGCAAAATTGCCTCGTGTGCCTTTTGTTCCTGCTCAAACAAGTTAACATGTAAAGACATTAGTGATGAGATCAACCTGTTTACCGAAATTTTGAAACTATGGCGGAATGAGAAAGCTACTCACTTTGAGAAGTAATGGAATGTGCCAAATGTTGGGACAATCGTAGAGAGTGACAACATTTTCCATCTGCAAATGCATTTACATGTTATTAAACAATGTTCATACATACAAAAAGAAAGATTCAAGTCTTGTGTCGCATATATTACATACCGGGACATGGCAAAACTGAGAGAGTTTGGCCTTCACAGTATCTTCAAGCGGCTACAAAATCAAGTTTCCATGTAAGAACTCAGAGCCAAGACTGAAGAACAAACGTTACCAAAATCAAAACAAAAAAATAAACCTTTGTGCTTCGGCAAGCTAAGATATTAGGGCTCAAGCCAAGACCTCTCAAGTCTCGAACGCTATGTTGTGTTGGTTTAGTTTTCTGTAAACAACTAAGACATTGTAAGGACAACAACTCCAAAGAAAAAGCAAACAGATTAAACAAAATATTCAAGAATCAAGAAACTTGCCTGTTCACCAACAACATTCAACACAGGCACAAGACTGACATGGATCAAGCAAAAGTTTTCAGAGCCTGAAAAAAGGTTTAAGACATCTTAAGTAAACTTACACTGTTATACCTCAATGAACACATTACACACAAAACCATATCTTACCAACACGATAAGAGAACTGTCCAAGTGCTTCAATAAAAGGCATAGACTCTATATCTCCTGCAAAATCCAAAGAGTATCTCCATGTTGTTAAACTAACTATATAAAACTTGACACAAAGTTAAAATCTCTATGAAGAGAAATCAATGAAAGTACCTATAGTTCCTCCAAGTTCTATGACACAAACATCAGCCGGACCTGGCTGTCCATCAACTGGAATCTTAGCTGCACGCTCAATCCAATCTTGAATTGCATCAGTGATATGAGGAACAACCTACACAAACCCACAAATTCTCTCTTTCAGAGATATTTCATCGAACACTGGTCTACATATATCCAAGATAATCTCCTTATTACCTGAACAGTCTTTCCAAGATAATCACCTCTCCTCTCTTTCTCAAGCACATGCTGTTTCCACAAATTCCAGAACTTTTAAATCCAAAAACCAAAATTAAATATACCAATCTTGTAACATCTCAAAAAAAAACACAAACCTTATAAACTTTGCCAGTAGTAATGTTGTTATCACTAGTCAACTTAATATCCATAAACCTCTCATAGTTCCCAAGATCAAGATCAACCTTTTATTCACACACAAACAAACAAAACAAAATAAGAAATTTTTATCTTTCTTAAATAGTAATTGACCTAATTAAAAGAACATTTCATTAAACTTGTACCTCACCACCATCGTCCAATACATAAACTTCACCATGTTCAATAGGTGACATGGTCCCAGCATCAATGTTTAAGTAAGGATCTACATACACACAACAAAAAAACCAAACCTTTAAATCAGCTATTAAGTACAGTAACCAAACCAAAAAAAAGTTTAAAACTTTATGAAAAAGATTGAATCTTTGAAATTCTTTACACTTTTTCTACACGCGTGAGAGAAAGGGAAAGAAAAAAAAAAAAGTCTTTTTTCATGTTTGTTGTAGTACTGGGACCAAAGAAATCAAATCTGAAACTTTTCCTTTTATGAAAAGAAATGAAAAGTACCGATTTTAATGGCAGTGACTCTGAATCCACAAGATTTGAGAATGAGTCCGATGCTACTTGCTGTTACTCCTTTACCGAGTCCACTCACTACTCCACCTGATACCACCACATACTTCATCTTCTTCCTTTAAAATATGATTCTTCTTCTTAACTCTGTTTCCTGCAAAAACAGAGCGTAAAAACAGAGCATAAAAACAGAGCATAGAAACAGAGGATAGAAGCAGATATAGGTTTAGCTAGCTTATGGGTTTTGTCTCTATAAGTAACTATCCTAGAAATCTAAGTAATTCATGTCCATGTCTTGATTATTTATGTCAAATAGAATCTAGAATCAGTACCAAACTCTTAAGTAACAAGTAAAAAGCAGAGGAAGGCTTAGAAAAAGACTCTGTTTCTATAAGGTAAGATTTTTGTTGTTTTTTAACATTGAAAGTTAAGGAAACAAGAAAAGTTTTAAGTAGAAGAAGAATAAGATGTTAGACTTACCTAACAATTTTCTTAAAAAAATGAGAAATGAAAGTTTGAGTCTTTGAGAGATTTTATCCAAATGTTGAATGAAGGGGATGGTGAAGGGGGGTTTTTATAAGCAGTGTTGTTGTTTCTATGTTGAAGAGAAGGTGACTGTAATTAGCAATTAATCTAATTTCTCTCTGTCTCTCTCTCTCTCACTTTATATTTTTATTTTATTTTATGTTTTGGTCTTAGGACAAAAAAGAAAGAAGACAAAAAAGCTATTACACTGTGGCTCTGTTTTTAACATTTGAGATATATTTTTTTTTGAAAAAAACATTTGAGATATATTGATTAGGACTTGTAAGTATTATTTTCTTAGCTAATGCATAGATTTTCATATCTAATTTTTCTTTTATTGTTGTGGACTTTTGTTAAGATACATCTATGTTTTTCTTTTCTTTTCACATCAAAATACAAACCACGTTTGTTTAGTGTTAAGTTTTACTATACTAGTAGTTACGGGTTTTTTTTTCATGGAGTAGTAGTAGTAGTTTACAGATTATTATTTTTAAAGCTGGAATAGTAATTACTATAAATTATGTGAATAATTATACTGATGCATCATCGAATAATTTTAATTTTAATATGCATGATCACAACGAATAGTACTACTTGTATCATGCTGAAACTAGAATGGTACCTGCGTTTTACGAGGGATAAAATATTTACCAAGTAAATCTTAGTTAAATAATCAATTGTAGTTATTGATAGATTTATTATAAGGGATTTAAAATCAATGTAACATATTTAAATCTACAACATTTTTGTATAAAATATGTTCCACCAGTGAAATAACTGAAACCAACGTAACATATTTTTTAAAGATATAGTATATGATTTAAAAATACAAAAACGGAAGATTGCGTATATAACCAAAAACTTGTCATCTATTTCCGATCTTATAAATTAATTATTATTTTAGTACTTATTTAGTACTTAATTTATGTTTCAAAATTGTTTGGTTATATGCATTATAACAGCCAAACTAATATTGTGTGTTGAAATAACTGAAACCAACATAACGTATTTTTAAAGATACGGGATATGATTTAAAGATAAAAAACGGAATTGCTTATATAACCAAAAACTTGTCACCTATTTCCGATCTTATAAATTAATTATTATTTTAGTATTTATTTAGTAGTTAATTCATGTTTCAAAATTATTTCATAATATGCATTATAATAGCCAAATTAATATTTTGTGTTAAAATAGTATTTATGTAATGAGATTTTATATATATATAAATTTTAATAATATTAGATGAGTAACTTATTTAATTTTTGTTTGAATATAGAGATTAATGTATTTGGAATGTTTGGATAGGAATATAATAGTATTTAATAATAGTTATAGTTTGTTTGGGTATAGAGATTAAGTTATTTTTGGAGTGTTTGGATATGAGTATAGTAGGAGTTAGCAATTTTAATTAATTAAATCAAAAATGTTAAAAAAATGAGAGATTGACACATAAGCTCAAAATGCTTCTCTAAAAATATATAGAAGATTCTCTAATAAATTTTGTTTTTATTAATTTGTATTCTCTTGAATTCAAGCTCTATATTTCTAAATTTAGAATGAAAATTTGTAATATAATTCTCTAACAAATATCTTTTGTTTAATTGATAACATTTTCAAAAAGAAATATTTCATCGCTTATTTTTCTATATGATATAGGTTTTTTAACGGTGCACACGACTAATAAAAAAGAAATAAAATAAGTTTTAACGGCTCAAAAGTTTTCAAACATCATGGTATGTATACTCCATGGTTTTTCATGTCTTTCTACAAGATTTGAATCTATCTTCCCTAGTTTTATGCCAAGATTAATAAACTTTGCTGCTCAATATTTAGGGGAAAAAAAGATATTATATGTCTTTCTAACCGAATTGTTTTAAATTAGTGAAGGTTTTTTGTTGTAAAAAAAATATATATATTCATAATATCTATAAATCTTTGTTAGCTATTTTTTTTTAGACATATACACCAACATAAATTAAATCTAAAAACATTATTACATATAGAAAAGCACATCTTGAAATATTTTATACAATTATAACGTTTTCAAGATATTGAAAACGAAATATAAGTTCTTTTTTTAACAGCTGCTTTATTAAATTAAATTGTGAAAACGAAATATAAGTTCAAACACACGGAAAGTACATTTAAGTGCAAATTTAAAAATAAATTTTTAGAAGCATTTTCGGTTTACATATAAAATAAATAAATAAATTTCCTCTCATCGTGTCGGATCCTACGGATACGGGACTTCGAGCCCTGTGAACCGCAATTACAGCAACGGTATTAACTAATGCATGCGGTCGTTATTTTGTTATTTTTATTATTAATGTATTATTCTATTGGATTTTGGACAATCTTCTCCATCGCCTAGTTAGAGTACCATTTCAACCTATGAAATGTGTATTTTACGCTATAAGACTATAAGAGAATCATGAAACATGTTTAGGAACATTTTTTTTTTTTTTGAAAAAGATGTTTAGGAACATTTCAAACTATGAAAAATGTATTTTACGCTATAAGAGAATCATGAAACATGTTTTTTTTTTGAAACTTATCATGAAACATGTTTTTTCCAAATGTATTATAGTATTTTAACATATTATATATACATTCAGTTTTGGGTGTAAGTGGTAAAGGTAAATTAGTTTCGCAATTAACATATTATGATTAAACGTGGATTATTCAACTCAATACAATAACACGAGTTAGAGGTAGGAAATAAATTCACATCTAAACATATTATATACTCCATCAATATAACTTAAGTAGTTTAGTAATATATTATCTATTAATTTTGAATTGAGAGTTTATGCATCTTTACATACATAGAATACTCCCTTTGTTTCTGAAAAAAGTGTCATTTTAACTATATTTATAAAAATTAAAAACTATTAAATTTTTACTTTATCCTTTGTTAATACACTAAATAAATTTTTCTCTATAACTACTACATTAAAACAGTAGGGTCAAAACTGAATTTTCATTCAAAAAATTTCATTGAAAATACAAAATGACACTTTTGATGAAATAAAAATAAAGTGTTAGAATGACAAAAAATAATGTTACCAATATCAGCTAAACATCTTCAAATTTGACGACAAGTCGTTTTTGTTTTTGAACAACTGCAAGTCTTTTTACTCCAGTATCTTTGGAAATTGAATGATTGTAGAAAAAATAAGCTTTTGGTACAAGTAAACTAAAACTCAAGATAAACTAATTATTTCTTTGTTTCTTTCCTAATAACAAAAACAATAGGTAAGGAAATTCATTTATTTAAGTTGTGAATAAAATACAATAATAGTTTTTAAAACAACGACAAAAAGTTTCATTATTGCATATGTTTTGAAATGGTACACGACCTGTTGTAGTAGCTTCTAAGTTTATTTATCATGAAATACATGAACGTTTAGTTACTATCGAAGTTGAAATCATTTGATAGTGTAAACTTTATACAAATTCGTATTAATTATTTACTACTAGATATGGATGTGATTAACGGATAATTAATCCAGTAGTTTTACGAAGAAAAACGTAGATTGAAAATTCAACAATATGACTATGTTGTTTTAATATTAGTAATAGAGTGATGAGAGTTTGGAATTTGAAAAATATTATTTTCATCACTCGATTATGGTATCAAAGTCTAACAAGTCTAATAACAACTTGTTTTTCTTTTATAATTGAATGTCAAATTTATTCAAAACCTAAAAAGAAGTTTTCACATCAAATGTTATAGTTTTTGAAAATGAGAAAGACTACTTGCTCATATACATCTTCTTTTTAACACGAAGAAAATCATGTTTCCATGGCATTGTCGAACCGGTTGTCTCCTACTTGTATTGTGGAGATACGATTTCGAATCTGGCCGTCCACAAACTTGATTAAACTCGGTGTTGGTTGAGGCTTTTCCCTGTGTCTTATGTTATTCTGTTGTCTCCATATGGTGTGTAAGGTAGTTTGAAATACATACCTTATCAAAAATTGTGTTGAAATATCTCAATTAGTGTCCCTTAACAACATCAAAATCTCTTCCCACTTCGCTGTGTATCGCGGCGATAAAAAGTTCTGGACCAAGCTTTTCTAGACTTCCTTAGAGTAGAGACACTCTAAATAGAGATGGTTGTTGGTTTCGATTTCGTTAGAGCACAGAACACATAAGTCATTTGCATTCGATCCGAGATAAAAACCATTATATCTAAAGAATAATATTAGAATGTCTCACATTCTGAAAAGAGAGATAATTTAACACTAAGAGCATGATTACTTATAATCTTCCCAAAGTATTATTAACATTAATTTAATATTAAATGTACTGATATCCTATATGAATTATAGCAAAAAAATCATTTGAATGATACAAACCCTTTTCAAATGATTCTCAAACCCATTTTTTAATATAATTAAAGTCCCATGATACTCTTAACAAATCATGAGTAAACATGCTCTATTGTATACTTACTTCTAATCGATTTTAAAATTGGAGACTATAGTTTCACATTAACATCTTTCATTGTTTATGTGTTTGCTAAACCTACCTTTGATATAACTACAAGCCCCAGATCATTGTACAGTCTTATATGCCGGGAAAAATGCCAAATTGAACCCAAACAATTTGCATCGTGCCTTTTTGGACATGAACTTTTGCATATGGCTAATTTAAACATGAACTCTAAATAAATTAAAATCTTATACCTTAACTAACATGTTTTGTGCCGAATTGTACCTTGACTAAGATTCTGTTAGTCAACATTAATGGAAAAACGACACGTGGGTTAGCTGGCTCGGTTTTGTTGAGTCAAAACGACATCATTTCGTTGTTTTAGTAAAACAATGACGTTTTTATTTAGAAAAACTCACAATCTAATACGTAATTCCATAAAATGACGTCGTTTTCATTTGGAGATTTATCGAATTATGGATTCGATTTCGAGTTTTCTCTAAATGAAAACGACATCGTTCTATTAAAACAACGTAACGACGTCGTTTTCAAGCATTTCTTACCTAGCCAACTAACCCACATATCGTTTTAGTCAATATTTGGTTAACGTTGACTAACAAGGTACAATTCGGCACAAAACATGTTAGTTCAGATATAAAATTTGAATTTACTTCGAATTCAGGTTTAAATTAACCATATGTAATCGTTCAAGTCCAAAAGGGCACGATGCAAATTGTTTGGGTTCAAATGGACATTTTTCCCCTTATATGCCTGATTTTGGCCTTAGGTCATGAGTAATTTTCTCAACAATAACTATACTTCTTTAACAAAAAAAACAATAACTATACTAGTAGTAGAAATGTGTTTTTTGTCACCTCGGATCCTCGGGATTTTTTAAAGGAAATTATTTGTTTTTGTTTTTTTTTATGGTAAGGAAATTATTTTTTGTTGAAATTAATCTGAATATATACTGTGGTTTAGCATAATTCGAAGATGTGACGATATATATGTCACATGCAAAATAAGTATTTTTTGTTGAAAGGAGACATAAAAATGATTTTCATATTATTTCTTCTCCCCGAAATAAATTGACCAAATGACAGATCGAGATATACAATATTTAAGTATTAACAAATCAATAAATAACCTGAAAATTAGGAACTTTCTATAGTGTTTAACCTTTTAAGTGTAGTAAACCAATACGGCCATAAGAAAATAAAATATTCTTTTCGTTTTTTTTTATTTAATGTTTAAGGTTTTTACACCCAAATTAAGAAATCATTTAATTTTCTATTTTTCCAAAACAAAACATGTTTTATCATCTATTTCAAAAAAAATCAAACAATAAAATGCAGAATTTAAACAGACAAAAACTCAAAATCACAATTACTTTTACATTAAAAATTGAAAACATCAATCAAAACAAAACAAAAAAAATCACTTTAAAACATCAAATATAAAACTAATAATAAGAGCATGATTATTGGTAGTTTCTAAACAAGTACTCTCTCCGTTTCATATTAGTTGTCATTCTACGTTTTTTCTTTTATATCAAATTAGTTGTCGTTTTACATTTTCATTGTAGATTTATGATTGATTTTCTATTTTTATTCATACTCTTTTAACTTATTAATTACATATATCAAATGAAAAATATATTAATTAGGGGCAAAACAAAAAATTTAAATATTTTCTTTATTGACGTGAAATCACCTAGAACAACAACTAATATGCAACGGAAGGAGTATCACATAACTAAACAAATTGAAAAAAACTTCAAAACAGAGGAGAGAGAATGAATATCGTTTCTTTTAGCTGAAACTTTCACAACCGTATAAACCAAAAATCACCACACGTCCATTTATGAGTAGTTCAATTTTTGGATTTAATGATATAAATTTATTTGTATTAAAAATAGTATTATATTTCTAATAAACACTTCACCGATAAACATGGCCTAAGTACTAACCAATGTAATAAATAGCATAGAATACTAACCACCGGCAGATTATATTAGAATGGGTGTCTAAAACCATTTAAAGTGTCTAATATAGGATTCATTTTATGGTTTTAGACACTCATTCTAATAAAATTTAATTTAATTAATTCTAAAAGACTTTAGACATCCATAATAGGTGTCTCCAATGCACATGCTCTAACGTTGAAGATCTAAAATGATCATGTGGATCCACATGCAACTGATCGTTTTGTGCTAATTAATCAAGAAAATTTTATTACAATAATGCCTACAAGTATTTGCAATGCCACTGTTCATTCCTACATATTTCCCCTATATTTAAAAGATTAATGTTTTGGGTTTTACACACATATTAAGACACAATAACTATTATGTTTGTTAATCATTTATATTTTTACTTTTACTTACTTTTTGATTTTCTATTTTAACATCACCAATAGTACGTAGGTGTATATAAAGTACTTTTTGACCACTTTAATTTATTTTTCTCAAATAGCTGCCATTAATTTACTTGGTAGGGCAAAAAAATATTAATTAAAAGGTAGAAAATCAATCTTTCAATAACAAAAAAAAAATCTAAAACATCAATCTTTTAAATACAAAGGGAGTAGTACATATTTGCTTGAAGAATAGATCCAAAATTCAAAATTAAATGGTATTCCCTATGTTCTTTTATGATTGATGTTAAAAATAAATTATTTCTAAAAAATTGATTTTCTCTATTTTATATGTGTTTTTAATGAAATAATAATGGTAAATTGTAAACTTCAAAACATATTAATTACTTTTATTGAAATACTATTGGTTTAGAGTTATATAAAATTGTTTAATAAAAAACAATATATTTATAATTAAACATAAATGTGTTTATTTAATATGTGTTTATTAAATACATCAATAAATAAAAAAACAGAAGGAGTAAATGCAACTATTTAGGAAATGCTTGAATATAAATAAAACATGACAATTGTACTTTGAAATGAGCATTATATCAGAACACTTAAAAGTTTAAATTTATTTGAAATACTATATAATCTCTTGATTTAATTAAAACATGCGGGTTTCGGAATTTTGCACAACATGAGTATACGATTTCTAGCCAGAACGTTTACATTATCCTTGGTCAATACGAATGTACATAAACATGGTATTGCCTTTTTCCATTTGTCACAACAACCAGCTGGCGCTGGAGTTCCGATACCTGCATAAAAAGCGTCTACACAACCTGGAAGCTTCTGACTGCAAATTGGTCGTACATTTTTGGCATCGACGATTTTGATTGGAGACGAAAGTAATGTTAAGACTATGATGATGGTGATGACTAACAATGAAAAGATCTTCATGACTAATGAATTAATAACTAAAAAATACAAGCATAACAAGATAAGTTTTACTTTGTAGATATAATCTTGCTTTCTTCATTTTGTTTTCGGTGTTTATATAAGAAATTGGAAAACGTAAAATATGGAAAGTCAGCATGAAATGGAGGATAATACTCCTATTTTAATGTACAAAGCAATAAAGAGCAAAATAAAAATTTGACTTGTTCGATAGTTTCATTCTATTTATAGCTCTCTTTTTTATTCATAAAGCAATAGATTATATACTTTGACACAGTACCGGTCCAATGTCCTAAGCAGATATACAAAAGAATGCTATATTTTCACATACTTTCTAATAACATAAATAAACATAGTAAAAAATCACATTAAATTTTTATAAATAATTCATAATTTCAAAAGTACTTTGTAAGAAAATAAAAACCAGTGCTCCCTTCGTTGCAAATTACTTGTCATTCTAGGTGTTTTCACACAAATTGAGAAAAAAATTAAATTTTCTGTTTTACCCCTAATTAATACATTATTTTGTTTGATAGAAGTAATTATTAAGCTGAAAGTTAAGGGTAAAAAATGAAAAATATTAATAGATATGCATTACAAATACATAACGACAAGTAATATGAAACAAAAAATAAAAGTTAGAATGACAACTAATATGCAAGAGAGAGAGAAAAATATAATAAGCCTTACAAAAATTGATTAACAGCTAATGATAAACTAAGTGGTTGCCCCGCACCATGTGCGGATATGATATGTTTTAGGAAATACATTAATTTTTTATATATATAATACAATGTTATTATTTATATTTGTATGGAATTAAAACGGGAATGATTGAAAACAATTTGTAAATTTTTATTATTTCGTGAAAGAATACTGTGACATATAAGAAAAGATTTGCAACAAAATTTACAAATTGTTTGCAATACTTTGACATTCATAGTTTTCTCCTACAATTATATTAAATTCTTAGTTATTAAGAGGTGAAAATAGGAGAAAATGTCTTCCAAATTTATTTAAATAGAATGAATACAACTATACTTGAATCTGTCGTGGAATCGCAGTTCAACGGTGTAATGACCCTCGCTTAGGGCTAAACTGAGTCTCGGCAAATCCCCGATGCGATGGCCGGATCAGTCCGATAGTTTTTCCCGAAACCTAGCCAAGCACTACGGTGACTAAGTTGCCTACTTGGGTGCTTGGTGAGTCACTAAGCTAACCCTTGGACGAAGAAACGTCCAAGTAGGAGGTGTTGCTTTCCCTTGGCCGACGCAACATCAAGAAGGTGGTGTTTTTTCCCTCAGCCAAAGCAAGGCCAAGCAGCTCCTAAGCTTTTGTCCATTGCCACATGTCGCGGCAGGAAGCCTTCTCGGTGGATTCGATCAGCTTAGTGTCCAGCTGCTTCACCTGCCTTCTAGGATGCTTGTTTTCCTCTATTTATACAAGGCCTTAGCCTTGTTTCATTCATTTTAGAACCCTCAGCCTTACACTACTAAAGATCAGTCCGATAAAATCATTCCACCGCGAACCTTTGTTCCAACCAGTCCAGACCATTGCGGATACTTTGTCCAAAACTTTATCCGATTTGTCTATACCACCGCGAGTAGTTATCCACTTAGAAAACTTGTCCGATCACTTTGATCCGATCAGTTTCTCCGCGTGTTACTCTGTCCGATCCTAAACTTTGTCCGTTCATCAGTCCGTTGGCTAATCACCGCGAACCGTTCAAGGGTAATTTCGGGAAAAACTTAGGGATCAGTTTCGATTTGATTCCAGACGATCAACGAAGTCCCTTGAACCATTCTGCTTCGAAAGATCATCAGTCTGATCATAAGGCAGCCGAGAGTAGGATTCATTGAGTGAATCAAATCGCATACTTTCACCAAGTAATCGGTGAGTCTTGGTTATGTTTGTCGTGTGTTAGATGAGTAGTACACACGTGTTTGTTTATTTATATGTTTATAACCGTAGAGGTTCATGCTAAGATTTTAGGATTTTAGTTTAATTGTTATGCATGATGTTTGATTGTGTGATTGAGTGCTGCATAATTCATGTGATGATTGTGTGGGCAGTTGCTACTAACCTTCGTGGATGCAGGGTTCAAGAGAATGTTTTACCATGCTTGTGTGAACTAGTTTTGGGGAAAATAAAATGTTATTTGAGATTATGCATTATGTCAAAGTTCTTGAAGCTGATTTAAGTTGGAAGTACTTAAACTATCGTTTAGATTATTTGAAACGTCATAATGCATATATAAGAAAGATTCAGAAGCTCTAGAATTCCATCCGAATGTTTTTCAATTTGTTCAACTTTTTGATGAAGCTTTTGGTTATTAAACCAAAACATGAAATAATATAATAAATGATTTTTTTTTTTTTTATATATTTTTTCTTGATTTATGTCATCATTTATATTTTTTTTTAAATATTTATATTTATTAATAAGTGAAAAAAGTATTTATTGAAATAACAGTCAAAGATTCTACAGATTATATTACCAAACAGTCTTATATTAACAGCCGAAATCCCTGCAGCCTAAAGTTACAACATTAACAGCCAAAATCTCCAAAGCCAAAAGCTTACAGCAAAAGTCTAAATTTAAGTCATTACCAAGCGTCTCCATGTAAATCTGTTCTTTTCCAACTCCGCATTATTTTAATGCAAATATAGCTATTCGTTTTAGATGGGTGTAAATCGGCCATATTATATAGTTGTTTAGTTAGAGTTGTTAATATTTAATTTAATCTAATATCTTACAGAAAAATATTTTAAAACTAAAACTAAATAAATTATTCAACATAATTTCTTATGGGTTAAAACAAAACTTCATATATATTCAGATTTGTAAATTTTATAGAATATTTTATGGAATATTAGAATATACGATAAGTGCATCAATTTGTCTCTTAATTTAATTTCTTATCGGTTATAACAAAACTTCATATATAGTTTTGTTAGATCTTGACTAAATATTAATCTTTTCGTGGATTTTTGTTTCCGCCAAACAAAGAGTCCATGATTTTTTATTTGCAAATGTTAGATAGAATAATACAATATTAAGGAGTTTTTCAATGCATTTTCAATGTACGTAGACATGAAACAAAGAATCTCCATACATTTTCATAATCTGAACTCCATGCATTTCAATGAACGTTTATATCGACAACGAATCTTTGTCCACCGCTACTTTCATATAGATTTTATTTTAGTTCATAATTATTGTTATTTCTGTAAATCAAAACGAATATTATATTGTTTAAAAAAAAATTGTGGTTTGGGTATTAAAAGAGAACATTTAGAAAGTCTGCAAAAATAAATAGTGGTTTATTACTTTCGTTTAAAAATAACTTGATATGCAAATCTTGTGGTTTGTTAAATTTTCTTTTTTAAATTAAATGATTAATAGAAATATGTTATGTATTTTTTGTAAAATTATTTAATTATCCAATGAATTAAAATGATTATGCCATGTCACATTTTTAGCAATCCATGTCATCATTATTTTGCCTATTCTTTTTTTTTTTTGTCGACAACATTATAAACTACTTTACTACCAGTTGGTGATCCAATTTGGTGGTGAAGTGTCTACATAAGAAGTCCGCGTACGTGCACTTTTCGCCAGCTTGTCTGCCTTGGAATTTTGCATGCGCGGTATGAGCGAGAGTGGAAAGAAAGTAAACTTTTCCTGCAAAGTCTTCAGAGTCTCTACTTGTATGCCAAACGCCAGCCACTTCATCGGTGTAGACACCATCTTCACCAACTCGGAACAATCTTTTGCGAAAGCTACTTCCATCTTCTTCATGTGTTGCATACACTGCATTGCCCAAACAAGTGCATCGACCTCCGAATGTAGGGGGGATAGGGTCCTATTTGCATTGCAAGCTCCCATCATAATAGGGATATCTTCTTCTTCAAAAGCATACCAGCCAATACCAGACAAGCGGTCTGTGTCCTTCCAAGATCCATCTATAAAACACTTTAATCCAAAGTACGGGAAAGGATTGGTAATTGGCCCAAACACCACAGAGTTTGTAATTTCAGACTGAGAGTGCTCCCATACCATTGACTCTGCCTCCGCAATTTTTAAAACAATATTCGGGGCCACATCATGTCCCCTGAATACCTTATCATTCTGAGCCTTCCATATATACCATAATATCCAAGGATATTTGTGGTCCTGAAATCCGAGTGAGATTCGTAAAAATAAGTAATCAAAATTTGTAAACACTGAAGAGACTGGAAAGATTCCTAAAGCCGTGGGGATTGACGACAAAGCCCAAGTTTGAAAAGCTGGAGGGCACTCAAACAGAACATGATTTATTGTTTCCTCCATCCCACAGCGGGCACATTGTGTGTCACATTGTATACCCCGCGAAGCTAAGTTAGCGGTCACTGATAAACACCCCGAAATAAATTGACCAAATGACAGATCGAGATACACAATATTTAAGTATTAACAAATCAATAAATAACCTGAAAATTAGGAACTTTCTATAGTGTTTAACTGTAAGTGTAGTAAACCAATACGGCCATAAGAATATTCTCTCCGTTCTTTTTTATTTGATGTTTAAGGTTTTTACACCCAAATTAAGAAATCATTTAATTTTCTATTTTTCCAAAACAAAACATGTTTTATCATCTATTTCAAAAAAAATCAAACAATAAAAACCAATCTGCAGAATTTAAACAGTCAAAAACTCAACATCACAATTAATTTTACATTGAAAATTGAAAACATCAATCAAAACAAAACAAAAAAATCACTTTAAAACACCAAATATAAAACTAATAATAAGAGCATGATTATTGGTAGTTTCTAAACAAGTACTCTCTCCGTTTCATATTTGTTGTCATTCTACGTTTTTTCTTTTATATCAAATTAGTTGTCGTTTTACATTTTCAATGCAGATTTATGATTGATTTTCTTTTTTTATTCATACTCTTTTAACTTATTAATTACATATATCAAATGAAAATATATTAACTAGGGGCAAAACAAAAAAATTAAATATTTTTTTAATTGACGTGAAATCACCTAGAACAACAACTAATATGCAACGGAGGGAGTATCACATAACTAAACAAATTGAAAAAATTCAAAACAGAGGAGAGAGAATGAATATCGTTTCTTTTAGCTGAAAATTTCACATCCGTATAAACCAAAAATCGCCACACGTCCATTTATGAGTAGCTCAATTTTTAGATTTAATGATATAAATTTATTTGTATTAAAAATAGTATTATATTTCTAATAAATACTTCACCGATAAACGTGGCCTAAGTACTAACCAATGCAATAAATAGCATAGAATACTAACCAGCGGCAGATTATATTAGAATGGGTGTCTAAAACCATTTAAAGTGTCTAATATAGGATCCATTTTGTGGTTTTAGACACTCATTCTAATAAAATTTAATTTAATTAATTCTAAAATACTTTAGACATCCATAATAGGTGTCTCCAATGCACATGCTCTAACGTTGAAGATCTAAAATGATCATGTGGATCCACATCCAACTGATCGTTTTGCGCTAATTAATCAAGAAAATTTTATTACAATAATGCCTACAAGTATTTGCAATGCCACTGTTCATTCCTACATATTCCCCCTGTATTTAAAAGATTAATGTTTTGGGTTTTACACACATATTAAGACACAATAACTATTATGTTTGTTAATCATTTATATTTTTACTTTTGCTTACTTTTTGATTTTCTATATTAACATCACCAATAGTAGGTGTATATAAAGTACTTTTTTACCACTTTAATTTATTTTTCCCAAATAGCTGCCATTAATTTACTTGGTAAGACAAAAAACATTAATTAAAAGGTAGAAAATATATCTTTCAATAACAAAGAAAAAATCTAAAACATCAATCTTTTAAATACAAAGGGCGTAGTACATATTTGCTTGCAGAATAGATCCAAAATTCAAAATTAAATGGTATTCCCTATGTTCTTTTATAATTAATGTTAAAAATATTATAGTTTGAAATGAGCATTCTATCAGAACACTTAAAAGTAGAAATTTATTTGAAATACTATATAATCTCTTGATTTATTTAGGACATGTGGAAACCGGAATTTCGCATTCCCTGAGTATACGATTTCCAGCCATAAAGTTTACACTACCCTTGGACGAGAAGAATGCACACAAACATGGTATTTCCTTTTTCCATTTGTCACAACAGCCAGCTGGAACTGGAGGTCCGAAACGGAAACGTTCAAAAAAAATATCTACGCAACCTGGAAGCTTCTGACTGCAAATTGGTCGTACATTTTTGGCATCGACGATTTTGAATGGAGACGAAAGTAATGTCAAGACTATGATGATGGTGATGACTAAACAATGAAAAGATCTTCATGACTAATGAATTAATAACTCAAAATTACAAGCATAACAAGATAAGTTTTACTTTGTAGATATAATCTTGCTTTCTTCATTTTGTTTTGGGTGTTTATATAAGAAATTGGAAAACGTAAAATATGGAAAGTCAGTGAAATGGAGGATAATACTCCTATTTTAATGTACAAAGCAATAAAGAGCAAAATAAAAATTTGACTTGTTCAATAGTTTCATTCTATTTATAGCTCTCTTTTTATTTATAAAGCAATACAATATACATTATATAATGGGGTTAGTTTACTTTTCATACAAACCGCATTCAAATTAACTGGAGCTAAGCCTAAAACACACAACGCCAAAGCAAAAAATACATGTCAATTACTAATTTGTTTGTCTTCATTAAAATAGATGTCAATTACTAATATGTCAAAATTTCCAAGCATAGTTTAGAACTAATAATACTTATTAATTATATTAACGTTATTGAATGAGATTCACCCAACCTCGACAACAACATGAGAAAATGGCCCGTAAAACAAAATTTAATAACGCCATACCAGTATAGCTAATATTTTCACATCAATCGGGTAAAAAAAGTAATTTGGTCAAATGGATGGATTCCATAGATATTTCCGCATTTTATTAAGATCGACGTGCAATAACGTTCAGATTTATAATTTATGTAATTCTGTATAAAGTAGTGGGAGATAAATCAATATATAATTTCACTCTGCTATTAATTACTCTAGCAAAGTGATTTTTTGGATAATGTGCAATTTATTTTATGTATACCCTTCAAAACTTAGGTCCATTAAAAAATAGGTCTAAACCTAAAACTATTAACAATAAAAAAGTAACAAAAATATTGTATTTTCTAATTTTAGGGTGGTTAATGCAAAAAGTCATTATCTTAAAAGTTTTCACCCAATATTTTGTCCAGTTTACTCTATATGTTTGTAAGCCTTATCTAATCTATAGAAAACATTTGATTAGGCAACGTAAACTTGTAATAACTGTTAGTAACGACCAGAAAAATAAACTATATATAAATTAATATTTCAATCTAGTATTTTATAGTAGTAGTAAGATGTATGAGATGTTCTAATTATTAAATAACTATTTTTACTATTAAAAACACGTTGAAGAAAGCATGAAAGATGTGTGTTTTTCGTATTGGTTCTAAAGATTGCTTGAAAATATCTTCAACAGAAAAGGAATACAATAGTTGCGTAAGGAGTAATGGATTTTTTTCTTAATATCAAAATTTCAATAAATCAAAATTAGAAGAAATAAAATCCTAGTCGGCACAATTTTCTGGAAACCACTTGTGTAGATACAAAAACAAGAAAACAAATAAAAACTTGAAACAACTGCAATATGAACACGAAAACAACTTTTTATTACATGAAGCAAAGAATGATTCCCCAAAAATTCCGACCAGAGAAATTCAATAAGATAAAGGGGAAAAAAATGGATAATGATAATTTTAAGAACGACCTACCGAAAGTAAGAAAGTAGATGATATATAAATAATTTATTTGTTAATAGAATAAAAAACATACTCTAATACAACATTTTAATATTAAATAAAAAAAGAAAAGCGATGGTCAAAGATAAAGAAAGAGGAACCTTCGTTATGAATCGAAATGAAACGTCAACAACGACCAACTAACTTACCTTCCCACTCACACTTTATTGTTCTTTTTCACGTCGGTCCAATTTTTGTCTTACCATTTATGTCACTCTCTTTGTCACTCTTTATTTACCATGGTAACTATACAAAAGTTACAAATTAGACTAATATTCAAAACCCTAAAATCCAAGTATTTTAACAATTAAAACCGTTTATAATAACTATTCCCTCCGTTGCAAAATACTTGTCATTCTAGATGATTTCACGTGTATTAAGAAAATATATTAAAAAATTTATTTTACCTTTAAAAATGAATTTGACTCTTACTATTCTTCATAAGACTTGAGGTTAAATCTGGTATTTAAAGCCAAAATATGCTTTGAAAATGTAAAACGACAACTAATTTGATACAAAAGAAAAAACATAAAACGACAAACTAATATGAAACAGAAGGAGTACTGAAATGGTCAGATTCAAACCCTAGCCTAAACCAACATCACGAATCTTTAACAAAGTGAAACCACTAATCCACTATCATTTAGTAGCAAATTGAAATTAAGGTGTTCCGTGTAGCTCACTTTGTTGTTTGGCTCCATCATTTCTTTACATTGATATATTGGACATATTCGTTTGGATATTTCTTTTTAATTATTTTTGGTAAAATATATATATATACAGTAATATGTTGTGTGATATGACTCATATCCACATGGGCCTCGAGAGCTACATTTCCGGACTACCCTACTATATAAAACGTGTAAATGTAATTGTGGATATATACTCATTTTACAATATAGTTATTTTCTCTCTATATATTGCAAACTAATTCTTTTCTCTCAAGATTTATGATTCTGTTATTTGTAGTATCAAGTGAAGCGAATCAAATAAATATTTTTCAGAGGAAAAAAGTGGATGTAGACATATAACTATATAAGCATTTCTTTCTATTTAACGATATTAAAACAACAACAAATGCATACTAGTAGTTTAATTAACGGCTCACGTCCAATCAATCTTCCTTTTCTCAAATATATGATAAGCACGGATATACCTTCGTCAACAAATCAAACTAAATTTCTATGATATATGCATCACTAAGAATTACATGTATAAATAATTTGAGGTTAGTGAGTAAATTTAAGGATATCTAGCATTTTAATTTTAAAATTTAGATAGAGAATAAATAAATAGAAATGAGTTAATAAAAAGAAGTAGTTTCCCCGTTTTATTTGGTTGCATTTGTTTGTTGGTTTTTTTTAATTTTTAAACAAAAATATGAAGCATTTGCCACATGTCAACTTTTGATTGCTCAAGTGACTTGTGATTTACTAGTTAAAGATATGGAAAACTTTGCTAAACTTGGACTAATACAAAAAGATTAGTTGACCCAAAAAAATACAAAAATATTTAGTATTCAATTGTTAATTAGTGGTTGTAGTGGTAGATTAATGACTTTAGTCTTTTAGATCTTTGATTCATAACTTTATATTTTATTTGTTATTTTATTTATATGTTAAATTCATTGGAATAAAATAGTTTTGTATATCAAATGCTTCTATATTCGAGTCTTAGAATAAGAAAAAAGACACCATTTTAAGTTTTATCCTGAAGTTGTAAACCAAGCTTGTAATCCTTCATTGTACATTATAGTGTAAACCAAGCTTGATAATTCGAGAAGATGGAGATGGCACTTCACCATGCCGTCGAGTGTTTCGTTCTTTCCAAATTGTATGAATCGATGTTTGAAAACATAACGAACTAAGAAACTTTGGATACAAGGTAGCGTTTGGCTATTTATGTAATGAACAATTGGCTGCCAATCCGTGGGATATTTTAAATTAATAATATACATCTTATAAGTTCTTAAAATAAGTGCTTTGAAAAAAGTTCTATGAAAATTAGGGTTATGAATTTTGGGTGGGATATATTTACAAATTTGAATTATAATTGTTAAAACATCCACGAGTAGTTGTTGGTAATAACTGTTACGACGTAAACTATCTTTCCAAAACAAGGACTCGAAAATTTACAACATTTTCCAACCATAGATCTCATATTTATTCAATAAATACATATTCCAGTTATGAAAACACAACTAGAAATGGCTCATATTTTGTCAATTTTGAAAACAGAAAAAAGTAGAGAAAAAGTATGGTAGAGTAAATTTGGTTGAAATAGTTTTCAATAAGTGGACCATTATTTCAGGTGTCCTTAGGGTTTATCTAAGTAGCTAACTTGTTGTAACTATCATTTATAAAACTTGGTATATTTCAATTTGATTGATGTTAAAGGTTTGAATCTTTGTAAATGTTGTTGATTTTTTCAAATATCAAACCAATAATAAACGAAAGAGAGTTGCCAAAATGTAATGAGCACAAGGTTTTACGACTTCAACTTATTTTTTTGCAAAATTGCTTAAAAGAAATTTACTGCTCCATCTGAAATATGATCATTAATCAATCCAGTAAATTATACTCCATTTGTTTCATATTAGTTGTCATTCTACGATTATTGTTTTGTTTCAAATTAGTTGTCATTTCACATTTTCAATGCAAATTTATGATTAATTTTTCACTTTTATCCTTAATCTTTTAGTTAATTAAATCTACATATCAAACAAAACAACACATTAATTAAGGGTAAAACATAAATTTTAAATGTTTTTTTAATTTATGTGAAATCTCGTAGAAGGACAACTGATATAAAAATATAATCAATGGAAAATACGTCGATCAAATCAAATGCAACGCACGTACACTATAAAAACCGGTGGCAATATGACAAAGTCATACTTAGTTAGTTAGTTCCATCATTAATACACTAATTACAGTAGTAATAAATATGACCATTTAAAACGAGTGTCAGTACTCTAGTTTTTGGCTAAAATTACTTTGTAAATTTATTTCGAGACCTAGAAAATTTTACATTAATTAACATTTAACATAAAAATAATTTTTGGCCGGTCACCGAAATTGTATTCTCTGACAAATCTAGTAAACAGTTTTATATTAGATGATAGTTGAACCAAGATCAGAAAATATAAAGACATATATATATGGAGACTATATAAACTCTATGAGAAAATAATGGATATAATTGATAACCAAAAGCGGTATAAATTATTTAGCGGCAAAATTCGAAGTTACCTAATATAATGAAAAAATATAAGTTTACATTGTACAAAAAATTGATTGTAAAGCTTTTGTATCGTTTTTGTGATTGATACCATCGAAAACATTAGAAATTGTAAAATAACACTAAACTTAATAAATTGATTACTAATCAAAATCATTCACTTAAAAAGGGTATACCTTAAATGGTTTTTGGTTTAGTAGTTTCTTTGAAAAATAATTTTTTTATCTACATTTGTTTAAAAGAATAATATTTTGCAATAAATAGCCTAAATCCTGATTCCAATATTTCCACCGTTTATTCGAAAAAAACTTACAAAAAAAAAATCAGAAGTAATAAGTTATATACTTATACAATCACATGTGCTAGGGAAGAAGGTCAAAGGTAATGGCAGATCACATGTGTTTGCTTATTTCAATACACTTTTGTTTGTTGGACTTACCTTTTTGTTTCTCTCTCCATAGTCACGGGAAATATTATCTTTCTGACATTTTCTGGATAAACAGTTAACAATAGATGTTAAAAATGTTTGGTACTATATATTCTCTATTCTGTATGATTTTTTTTTGCAAATTTATTTAAATTACTGGTCAATCCAACATCAAGCATTTTGCATTCAATCATTCTTTTTTTCTTGATGTGGGTAGTTATAGATATTCATGTGTTTATCAAAATGTTGTAAAAGCACACATGAAGATGTTGTATAAAGAGAACGCATGGATAGATATGGATAAAGTTAAAAGTCTTAGAAAAGATATAAAGTTGGTGGTGAAATCGTCACTGATTTACTGGCTGGATAAGAATTGATGTTTTTAGACCATGTTAACAGATTTAGTGATTGTATATTTTAGAAACTGAAAACATACAATCAGTACAATTTATCCGAATATGATTTTATGATAGTACTTCAATATGTTTTGAGGGAGATTCTTGTAAAAACACTAAATCAAAGAGGCTAAGGAGTTTCTTTAGAGGTTTTTGGATCGTGTATAAGATCCTTTAACAACTACAGTTAGATAGATCGTTTTATGTGAAATTTGTAAGTATATCTAAATTTCTTTATAGAATTTTTTTTGTGAAGAAATCCTCTATGCCAAATCATGTGTTACCTTCTGTCTTACTCGTAGCTTTGGACACCCTTTTAAACCAAGATTCCTATGTTCCATGTTATTTTTTAGGTTCCAACCTAGTCTATGGACCAATTCATGATCGATCTAATTAGAAGCATAATTTTTTCAAGACGTTTTATTGATCATCATGTGTTAAAATAGTTTATACTAAATGTAATGTAATAGACAATCAAAGATGTAGTTGATTTTACTAGTAAGAAATGTATAGTTGTTTATATGTGATATTGTATTTGAAAAAACATCTGGGTGGGTAAACTCTAGTCATTCTAATTACAGTCCAAACTCTACTTCGCATTTAAGTCACTAGTTCTAATTCATTGTAATTTCATTTTATAAAATTTCTTACTAACTACCTAAACCTCAATACTTGTCTCAAAAATTGCGATTTTGTCTAGGGACATTTGATTAACTTTTTAGTAATAAAATCGTGCTTAATTTGAATATCAAGTACACTAGTATTATAGACAAAAAAGAATTACTACTTTAAAAAAAAGATAGATAAATAAAATGATAAAAGGTCACATGGGTGATTTAAAATAGAGAGACCATTCACCAATCTTGAGACGTGAAAATGTTAGGTAATGGCAGTTAGGATACCTTTTTGCATGTGCTCTCTCTCTCTACTCTCTTCATGCTCATGTACAGTCACATGCACCTCATTCACTTACTCTAATACATATCTCTTCAAAATTCGATTTCTTGACTTATGTTTCACATGAAATGCTACGTTCGAGTTCGATGTTTCATCGTTGAAATGCATTTTGGTTAGCAATAAGATAGATGTTCTGAATCCGCAGATTGTTTTTGAAAAAGTTGTTAAAATTTAATGATTCGATTGGTATAAACATAAGACATAGTAAAATATTTCATGCGTTGAATGCTGAAGACTTTGTAATTGGGAAGATTTTTGGTCGCTGAAGAAATCTTTTCGAAGTTTGAGGTTTTACATATTAGCTGAAAGAAAAAGCATCATCGTTGTTTAAGACTTTATGATAAGATATTGTTGAGCTTTTAGTGCAAAACCTTCAACATCCAACGCTTAGAATTTTTAAAAATTCATCGCAAATAATTGTTACTAGAATACTAGACTAGTATTAGGTGTACATATTTAAATTCCAAATTGATAACGCGTGATATATGGATAACAATATTGATATATATATATATAAATATATTGTTGTACATATTTAAATTCCAAATTGATAACTAGTGTAATTATGATATGTGTAATTAGATTATATATTAAGATATCTGTTTCTTTCAAGTTTTTATTCAATATTTAATTGAAATCATATTTATAACAATATTTAACGATAAATATTATATTCTCTCAACAATAAATCATATAATTTTTTGGGTTAATTAGCTCTATAATAGGTTTTTAGTGCAAAATTAGGTATCTAACACCACATGAGAGAAAATTAGGTGAATAGCTGTGAGAATATAATAGTCGACGATTTTGCCCCTATTAAATGTGATAATTATTAACAATAAAAATAAATTTCTGAAAAACTTTTTCCTTAAAAAAAAATTCTTCTCATCATTAATATTTATCTCTGAAAAAAGTAGATATGCTCTGCAAAAAAAAAATTAGGTTAACAACAGCGGTATGGAAAAAGATGACAAATAAATATGTTATAAACAGTTAACTAGTCTATTAATACGAAAAGATAGTTAACTATCTCATTGTATTTTGTAACTATCTAAAATTTTTTACTGATTCGAAAAGATAATTAACGATTTTTTAGAAAAAAATTATAATTTTAAAAACACAGTTGACTATTTTATAGTATGGTTGTATACTCTACGGATTTCATAACATAGTTGACTACATAAAAATGTAATAGTGACTATTTATTTAAACAAAACTAGTTAACTATATGTAGTTATCTATTATAATTTGCATGATGAAAAAGAATAACATACATAGCTAACTATTATACATAGCTAACTATTATCAAGATCATAGCTACCTATTTATGGTTTGTATAACAAAAATAACATACATAGTTAGCTATTTTCAGAAACATAGTTACCTGATTCTCGAAAATAGCCAACTATATCGATCTTTAACAGTGGTTCAGTTTGACAAGGAGATGAGATGACAATGGCGATTTTTAATCCATGACTAGAGATTTTTGATCCATGGCAACAAGATAAAATAAAGTAATTGAGAATTGATTTTATTGATCACCATAAATAGATGAGATCGATTATGGTGTTTGAGTTAGAAGAAGAATAAAGAAGAAAAACATAGAAGAAGAAGAGGAGAGACAGAGGAAGACGAAGAGCAAGAGAGAAGAGGAAGAAGACGACATATTAAAAATAAAAAAATTAGGGTAAATCAATTTAGGTTAGAATAATTCTAGTTTTTGTTTTATTCTTTTCATTTTTTCTTCTAATAAAAGATGTAAGTTAAACGAAGGGTAATTTAGACATTTTATGTTATCTAAATGTTACTTACCTTTTTTAAAAAATGGTGTTAGATCCCTAATTATGAGCATAAAACATAATATTTGTGCTAATTTTCCTAATTTTTTTTATAAATGGAATGGTTATCTCTACTCCTATATATTTTTTATACTAAATATTATTTAGAGTGAAATCTTCTTTAATCCAACACTATTTCTTATATTAAAATAATACAATACAATTTTTACTTTATATTTTTATATTTGAAAAATCGGAACGAATAACGAAATAGATATTAAATATATCTTGAGTTGAAAAACACTCATTCGATTTTTCTAAAGGAACAAAAAGAAGGCTTTGTTTAAGAAAAGATACAGGCCTTTATGTTGAAAATGAAAACCAGAAATTAAAGTAAAAGCTCTTTGAAATAATACTAATTGTCTTTTAATGAGTCACAGAGAAGTCTTCTCAATGTAATTGTCAAGAATCGAAATGAGTATTGTTTCCGAATCTATTGGCTCTTTGTCGCTTAGCTTTAAGCCTATTACACCGACACGTTTGTAAAATCTTCTGACGTATGTTACGAGGCTTCGTGTGTTTTTGATTATTATATTTTTGTGCAAATCTAAGATCTTTTACTATTAATAACAAGACATTAAAGTTTGAACCCTAGTGAAACCGGCCAAAATTTTGCTCGACGATTGTTTATTTAATTTGTGGAAATAATTATAATAGAATTGACTAGCCAGTTCATTAATTACGTTTGTCAAAGATGCGAAAAATAATTAAATATATTCAAGCGTTACGTAGATTTAAAATTTAACATCGTATAATACACAATAATTGTTAACTTATTAACTATTTGTATATTTAATATTACAGAAATTTAGTGTTTATAATAAATAATTATCTAGGTTCAGAGACTAAATATTTGTAGTCAATTATTGGATATATACAATGTTATTTGTAAAAAACAAATTAAGATGAAACATTGTTAAAATATATTATGACAGAGTATATATTAGTATAGAACATTGTTTTTCTCTATCTATATGTATATAGCTAATTAAATGATGTTTAAGATTTATACTCACAATTTATAATTTTAGTGAAGTTAAGATTAAAAATTAAACAATTATTTTTTTAACTATTTTATGTGAATTATTTTAAAATATAAAATAATATATCATATCATTGTAAATATATATATATTAGAATATAGTTTTACATATTTTCAATAAATTCATGAAGATAATTTGATATTAAATGTTTACTTTAAATTAAAATTGATATCACATTTTTCTTTTAAAAAATCAATATAAAAATTCTAAATTCTAAAAGGGCAAATATCATAATTAAGTAAAAATTAGGTTCTAATATGAGAATTGACATTAATTGCCAACACCAAAAGTGACACATGGCAACTTGTCAAAGGTTTAACTTAGTGGAACCTTAAAATATTATATAAAATATTACTCCATCCGTTTCAGTACGTAATATTTTTTAGTTAAAAACGCGGAGTTTAAAAATTATATTAATTTAGTTTGTTGTTGTAATTTTATCATTAAAAGTATCATTTACATCTAATTAAACATATATCAACCAATAAAAAAATACTGTAATATATAAATGGTCATATACATTAAATTTTACATAAAAATTTGTAAAACATCTTAAAAAATGAAACAAAAAATAATGTTTAAACATTTTATATACTGAAACGGAAGGAATATATAATTTTCTTATAATTCAAATAGAAATTATATTTTATTTTAACCAAATACTAGTCCTAATTTTGTTGTTTACCACCAGAATATCATATCATATCATCAAGCTTTCAGTAATAAAACTTCCCCACAGCAAAAATCGATAGAAAATCGTCGAGAAGATGAAATCTTGGAAATTTACCTTTTTCACAACTACAATTTATATTTATGAAACAAAAAACTGCTAATAAAAAAACCCGTTATCATACATTGTATAACCTAAAAATGAACAAATTTGGCGTTTAAGAGATAAACTCATTTGCGATCAGTGTCAAGGAAATCTCTTTTGTTTTCATTCCGAGATCTCAAAACGTTGTAGCCGATAAACTGGCAAAGAACTTTCTGTACCAAAAACCAAACCGGACCGGTTTCGGTTCAGTTTCGATTTCATGAATCTATTAAGCTTTTGACAAAAAAAAAGAAGAGATAAACTCATTCGAAATCATTTTAGTCATAGTTTTATTAATATATCATTTCTCCAGATTAATCGAATTTTCATATTTTTAATTTACATAGTCTCTTTTAAGGTTCTATATAAACGAAAAAGTACGAGAAAACCTTTTATACTACAATATATGACTTGATCACGGGTCGAATCGGGGCATGGTGAATAAGCAACCAAACGACCGAACCTTATCCCCACATGTTTTCTCTTCAATATGTTTAAAAATTTGAATACAACATTAAACTTATCAAAGTGACCGTTGCTAAATTGAATTAATTTTTGTGCCATTTTCTAAATGGTAAAATCGCATAAAAAACCTTCAAGGTGGCACGTACTGACACTTTAAACCTTGAGAGTTTATGACTAACACTTTAAACCTCCAACTTGACATTATTAACAATTAGGGATTGCCCACGCGTTGCGTGGATTTAAAAATTCATTGTAAAAGTAGACAATAATTTATAATTTCTTCACTATTTGTATATTTAGTGTTACATAAATTAAATATTTATCGTAAATAATTATCTATGTTAGAAGACTAAGCATTTGTAGAAAATTAATGGACATATATAATGTTATATGAAAAAAGAGATAGGTCATTCATTAATAAAAGTTATAGCATATGAAAGACATTTTTTTTGGTACAAATCCCTAACTTGTATGTCTTTATCAATATTCACTACGGTTCTTTAAAAAAAATGATTGGTCGTCTTTTTTTTTCTTGCATCAGACACATCTGTAAGAAACAAAAAATTGATTAAAAAATTGTAGTATGCTTTGCTTTTAGTGAGACATATGATCTCAACAAAAAAATTGGAATGCATCTTTGTAATTGTTTCATGAGAACTTTGAATCGTACTAAGAGAATAATAGCAGCTTGATTGTATTTTTTCCCACTCTCTTTATTAATTTGTTTTGATTTTTTTCTTTAACATCAATTCAATGGAGAAATGAATATGTTTTCTGGATTCATAATTTGTATTGGAGTAAAGTTTTTTCCCGAGAGTATTTGTTAGAAGCGTTACTTTGTCTACCACAAATTATTTTAATTGTATTGGCAAATTGGAGTTAAAAACCGTGAGGACTTAAAAAGAAAAACAAATATACATTTTTCTAATTAGACTTTAGCATTCTAACGGTTTTAAAAATTCTTAAATCATTTCTTAATTTTCTCACAACATTTTGTTTTTGTTCATAGTACTTATTTTTATTAATGCTTTTTTGTAACTCTTTGTTTTAAAATCACAATTATTTATACGGAGACACAGTTTTAAACATTTGTTTTGTTAAATGGTTTTAAAAAAAAAATTGTTTGGATTAATTGTTATAGTGGCTTTTTTTAGAAAAATAATTTTTTTAATAGATAAATTAGAAAGCCAAATATGAAAAGAATATGTGACACATAACTTGAATTTAAGAAAACGCTACAATATTATATAAAATATATTTTGAAACTGTTTAAAATTTGCAAAATTTACAATTATATTTTTTGTGAGTATCAAAGATAGAAAGAAAATAATGACTAATTTATAGTGTAACTTGTTGTTGAAATGAATTAACATTAATTAGCTATTAAATTGTTAGAATTAATTGTCAAAATTAAAACAAAAAATTAAAATATCAAATGTCAAAAGAGTAGATGACACATGACAACCTCTTATGACTTGAAGTTTTGGGAACCTTAAAATATTATATAAGATATAAACCATCAACTTGACATTTCTGTACGCGCCGTCAAAATTTTAAACAGAATAGTTAACATCGTTAACGGAACAGTAACTCCGTTTTTTTTATAAAAAAAAAAGATCTGATTGATTTAATTGGTGACGTGTTAAATTTTTTAATTAAAAAATTAAACCCTCTGCCAGAGATTCGAACCCATTACTTCACAGTCAACAAATCAAGAGATAACCATTGTGCCACGACAACCTTTTGTTTAATTGCCACACATATACATATATATTATATAATCCGTTTGGATGAATCTGTACCATCATCTCCTTTTTGTAGATCCAGGAAGAATATCATAAAACTTTAAGTTCCTCAATTTCATATTTAAAATCAAGCAAAAAAAAGCTTGCGAAATTTAAAGAATACGTTTTCGGAATCTTTTATGTGAAATTTATTACAACTAAAATTAGCCCAATGTCATGGAAGAACCAATAAAATTTAGGGTTCAATTTTTTAAAAGAAAAATCAGATATAAACCCTGAATACAATAAAACCTCTATAAATTAATAATGTTGAGACGTTGAAAAATTAATATTTTAGAGAGATATTAATTTTTCGATAAATTAATAAATATTAATTTATAAAGAGAAATCCTTTTTAGGTAATATGTTTCTTAATTTTTTTTCCGTGTGATGTTATATTATGGAATTTAATAAATCTACTTACCAAAATGACATGAAATTTTGATTAAAAATTTCCATTATTATAATAGAGTGGATGATATTAGCATAACAGACGATCAAATTAAAATGGTATACTATGTATAAAATTTAGAAGAAATTATAGTTATTATTCATAATGTCGATAGATACATTTAAAAAGAGTTATGTGTAAAGAATCAGTTATTTTGCCTAGAATTTTTTCAAAAGTTTATGATAAATACCGAGAAAACAACTATAAAAGTTTTTGATGTAATACGTAAAATTAAAGATAATGACTAATGAGATTCTCATATTTAAGTCAAAACAAAAATCATTAAAACTATGTTTAGAACATTATCATATATATATATATACATAATTATATATGATTATTAATTTATACTATTATTGGGACCATATTTTACATAAGAGTGAAAAAAATTATTATCTTATCATTTTATCGAATTTCGCTAATTTTTAAATTGGCCCGACTCGGGACCGAAAGATTTTATTAATTTATGGTAATTATTAATTTATAGAGAATTTGGACAAATTCATCCAAACGGATTATATAATATATATATATATATATGTGTGGCAATTAAACAAAAGGTTGTCGTGGCATAATGGTTATCTCTTGATTTGTTGACTGTGAAGTAATGGGTTCGAATCTCTGGTGGAGGGTTTAATTTTTTAACACGTCACCAATTAAATCAATCAGATTTTTTTTTTTTTTTTAAAGAACGGAGTTACTGTTCCGTTAACGGTGTTAACTATTCTGTTTAAAATTTTGACGGCGCGTATAGAAATGCCAAGTTGATGGTTTATATTGTTAATAATGTCAAGTTGGAGATTTAAAGTGTTAGTCATAAACTCTCAAGGTTTAAAGTGTCACTACATGCCACCTTGAAGGGTTTTTTATGCGATTTTTCCTTTTCGAAACTCTAATAACGTGCAAATTAAGGCGAACTAGTGAATGACACGGTGCGTTTTGAATACCACTTAGCTTGGGCTACTAAACAAGCCCAACGTAATTTGAATAGCCTACCCTTGCTTCCTTGTTGGTCCACGTGGACGCGTTTTCATAGTTTTCTATCATTTTTGGTGTTTTGTTTTTATACTTTTCTTCGGTCAATTAATTTGGTTTATCTACTATGAACATATTAAATATTATTTATTTATTAGTATAAAATTATATATTATTTAAAAATCTTCAAATACTAAAAAAATAATATTACTTTTTAATATATAAAAACTGAATTGTTGATTCGTGATATACATAATCATACCTTTTTTGACACCTATTATATTTTCATTTTCATATTTTCAATGTAGGAGATAAATAAATATAAAATAGGACTAATTAGAAGAAAAATAATGGACCGTGGACTAAGAATCTTATCAATATATGCTCTTTGAAGCCCTTTGGTCCACCTTTAAGGTTGTAGTTGGGTCCTTTCAGAAATTCGGATTACATATTGTAATAATAGTCATGTTTACCAAAAAAACAAAACATGTCTGTTAATAGAAAACTAAAAGGACAATTAAAGAATAATTAAAATATCATCACCCGTGGATTTTTACCATCATTAAATCTCCAACGAACGTTAACATATCAAATCTGCTAAAGAAGATGATCTAATGATATCAAAATCAGATATCACAATTAAAAAGCAAGTCAACATATAATAAACCTGATTATTAGATTATAACATTATATCGACTTTTCTTTTGTTTTACCTTTCAATTATACCAAGCTAGGCCGACATAAAAAGATTTATAAAAGAGATATAAGTATGATTTTCTACTCCCTCCGTTCTTTAAAGATTAATTTTCTAGAGTTTTCACACATATTAAGAAAACAAATTAATGTTTGACTAGAAATGTATTGGTTTTTGTACTAAACATTTTTCTATAAGTTTGACCCAATAACAATCCAATAAAATCAATTAATATGTCTTGAAATCTACAATTTATAATTATTATTGCATAGAAAATGTAAAATTAAAACAAATTTTTTTTCTCTAAAACATCAATCTTTAAAGAACGGAGGAAGTATTAAACTATTCTATAAAATGCCTCAAACTTCAAATATTCTATTTTCTCATTGTATATCAAAAGAGTTTAAATGTCTCAAACGTCAAAGCGTGCCCTATGGGCTTCTTGGTATTGGATCTTAAAATTTCAATTCGACTAATTCAACAATTTTTAAAGTGAATTTGATAATAATAAGTTAAAGAAGAAGCAAATATTAGTAGATTTCATAAATTAGGCCCAGTCGCTACTGATATAATTGTTACAAGGTTCGGTTCACAGAAAAAATTTCTGTAATATAGGTTCAGTTCGGTTCAACTAACAATTTCTACGAGTATAAAATTTCGGTTAAGCTAAACCGAAATAGGCACTCCTATGAAGGAGAAAGAGAAGCAAATGTGGTCATAAACAAATATAAAGACCAAAGTGAGATTCATCATAAAAATTGTGAACCATCCAATTCATCACAAGGAGGTGTGGATCCAAACTATGAAACTAAACTAGATTCTATACAACTATATCTACTACAATGAGTACAAACATGAGCAATCCCAATACGATTCAGCGTTTCTATATGGTTTGCTCTTAGCAGAAACAAAGCTCCAAGCTTCCTGTTCGGTTTCTGTTACCCGCAAATCTGAGTGTAGTTCTTCCGCGTTCATGTCGTAAAGATTTGACAAATTTTGAGCTCCAAGATTGCGAGCATTTTACCATCGGCTTAGAGGTAAACCAATGAGGAAGACTCTGAAGAAGGCGAGGAGAGAGAGGAGACTTCCTACAATAAGACATAATTGAAGAGCTTTCTTCTTCTTTCTTGGACTTAACCAAGTGAAATATTGGAGACTAGACTCTAAAATTGATTCTCCATCAAGGTAATACACCTAGAAAGAAAAAAATAATATTCAAGATCAAGCAAACAAGTTATTAATTTACTTGAAGTTTGATATCGAGTTGGATGTAGAATTTACCGGTAAGCTGTTGAGAAGAACTAATGCAAGAGAGACATGGAATGTGCAGGTCAAACTCTTTTCCAAGATATCCGGGAAGGATTTTCCGAAGAAGTTAATTAGCCAACGTGGTTGGTATGCGGTTAAGTAAACTGAATGCGACATGGCGATCAGATCACCCACAAAAACAAACGTCCCTAGACAATTCGAGGTATTGAAATCCACACCAAGGCTTGAGCAATCTTGTGAAGAGGTTTTTTTATACGTGATCTCTGTCCATGATACGCCTGGAGATTGCACCGCATGTAAACACAACTCGCCCTGAAATATCAAATGCATAAAACATGAAAACACACACACAATGATATAATCAATGATTTGAGGAGATTCTCGAGCAATAATCATCACCTGTGAACAAACACAGTCACTTTTATTATCAGTGTCTGATGTTGTAACCCATCCATCACCGCATTTATTAAGCTTGACAATATCCTTTGCATCCAAACAAACAGAATCCTCTCTTGACGCTGCATTCGAGCATGGCACAGGTAGAAATGCCGTGAGATCACCGGGACAAACAAATCGGTTCTCAACCATTTTAGCCTTGAACCCCTCTTCAATCACAGACATAGGGACACAATAACCCTTCCCATGATGAAACCTCCTCGAACCTCCAAGATACAAAGAAGCATTCGATGTTTCACTGCTCTGCTTCTCCAAAATCGCTGCCAATTCAAGCCATTCACTAGGCTTATGTACCCGTATACCATCTAACGACATAATCACATCTCCAGGAGATAAATAACCAAACAACGGCGACACAGAAGGCACATCCACAACCTATAGAAGAAGCTACGTTACTTAAAGCTTTTACATTGAATCATTAAGGTTAATAACCACACACAACGTACCGTGAGGCTTTCACCATGTTTGTAGAATGGAGACAACATCACAGGCAACAGAAACAAACCGAACGCGCAGAGTACACATAACTGCATAAAGGAATTCAAAATCAAGGTCTCTCTCTTTACACAAAAACTAAAAAGAGAGTAGACAAAGAGCTAAACTAACCACTGCATTATGCCAAATACCAGCACAGTAAACACGAAGCGCATTAAAGCTAGGAAGTGATTCCAAAACATCATTATCGAAAGCTACAAGACCACCCGGAAACACCGCAGCAACGAAAACCGCAATGTATTCCATCTGTATACCTTCACTGCCACTCAATCAGAAGCAGAAAGCCTAAGAACTAACCTAATCACAAAACTTCCATAAAGGTGAGAGCTTTAGAGGAACTAACTAACTAACCTAGCAGCAGCAAGAGCATGACCAAGTTCATGAACTGAAACAGTAATCACAGTAGAAACTAATACATAAACAATACTTGAAAATGATAATCGCTGCAAAAACACATCAAAGTCATTAGCTTTATTCGAAATTTGTTAAAAGTTTTGAGTTTTGAGTTTCTGAACCATTGATGGATTGAATCCGAATAAGGAGGAAGCGAGGAGATTAGAGAATGGGTTTGTGTGAAATTGAAGGAGGAGGAAGATGGTGACGAGTATAAGAGAAGCGATTCCGAATCCGAGTCCGATTGAGAACCAGAGTTTTAGCACGACGGAGAATCTTCGTCCGAGACGGTAAATGGGTTCGTTGAAGAGTGAGATTTTGAAGTCGCAGTAACAACAGGAGGAGGATTCGTTGTGACGGAGGATGGAAGTATCATCGTCTCCGGCGAATTGGTCTCGCCGGAATCTTCGAACTCGCCGTCCTGAGATTTCCATTGGTTTAGTTGGATTTTGATTTTTTGTGTGAACCGTTGAGTTTATAAACCGTATCGGTTATAATTGGACCGGATCAGACCGGTGAGATTCGGTTTTTTAAGTAAATTGGGGTTAAATGAAAACCCAACGAAGGTGAGGCAGAACCGAAGAGGTGAGATGCGCATATAACGAAATCAGAGTCAATGGGGTTTCGAATCTTCGAGTTTTAACGTAAAGAATCTTTGACGTAATTTGAAATATTTCATTAGTTGATTATTGGTTTTGTTTTTTGGATTATACGATTTAATTATTGTACAAATGATTATCTCAAACAAAAGAGAAAAGGAAACAAGAAGAAACATATCACTTGACTGATACTTCTTTAAACAAGTTTCTCCACCAAAGATAAAATTCTTTCTTTGGAAAGCTTCCTCTAATGCCATTGGAACTGCAGCTTCTCTGTGTACTCGAGGAATATCGATTGATCCCACATGTTTAAAATGCTTCCAAGAGAATGAAACACCAAATCATATACTTTTTACTTGCCCAAATGCACTAAATTCTTGGTATGCCATAAGCCCCAATCTTTTTAATCAATTTTCTGTTTCAAACAGTTTGGATGTAAACATGATGAGATTATTTAAGGGATCACACTTACTATCCCATGAAGACATCAATCTAACTCAGATATTTTGGCTGCCTTAGATCTTGTGGAAATCACGCAATGATCGAATTTTCAGTGGAAGCCATTGGAGCACTCAAGAAACAATTTGTCGTTCTTTCGAAGAAGCAACTGAGTGGACAGAGGTCTCCACAAATCAAGAAACATCTACACTTTCTACGAACGCAGATTGGTTCTCAAGCCACGCAATGCTGGTCGCCACCGATGCAGAGATTGCTCAAGTGTAATTATGATGCAAGTTTACAATCTACAGGTTCTCACATCGGATATGGATGGATTGTTCGGAACTCCTTAGGAGCATTTATGTGTGGAGGGTCCTCATTCCTTCAACAAACAAGTGACACACTAACAGCAGAAGCATATAGTCTACTTCATGCAATGCAGATTTCTTGGTGTCGTGGATATAGAAGAATCATATTTGAAGGGGATTCTTTGCAGCTTGTTAACCTCATCAACTCTCGTACCACCAATATGGCTATTGATAGCTTAACCAACGACATCCATCATTGGATGACCAAATTTGCAGATGTTCGGGTCGTTCACACTAAGCGAGCAAACAACAAAGCAGCAAATAGATTAACACATATTGACAAATCTCAATTTCATTCAACTTGTATCTACAATGTTATTCCCCCTTATATCCAACGATTGGTTGTTTAAAACTGTTGTAATCTTTCAATAAATAAAAGACGTTAAAAAAAAAAACAAGTTTCTCCACTTGTCTTTATTTAAGTGGCTCAGATCTTTTTTATTAGTATAATATTTCAATAAATAAACAAACTAAATGAAAATGATTAAACTAATACATTAAAGATACTAAATGATAGTTCATAAATAATCATGCTCTTAGAGTGACAAAACGAATTTTATTTATAATATGTGGAGTTGGATTCGTCACGCCGAATCAGACCCAACTAAAGTTCATCCCGAAACAAGTCAATTTCGTAGTATAGAAAGTCATTTATGCTCCGAAATTTCCGGAAGATCACAACAAAACGGCCCGAGATACACGGCGAAGACCTAAGCTTTCGGAGTTGACGAACGAAGCTGAAGGAGTTATAAATACGAGAAGATACATATTTCGACCTAATTTTTTTTACACGCACACTCGACTAAAATACTAGTTAGTTGCTACTCACTACTCATTGTATTTTTCGTTCGTTGATAAATAAAATACTATTTTCGTCTCATTCATGGTTCATTCGATTAGACCTAGACAATTTTTAAAACCATAAAATTATTTTTTCAAATTCTCTAGTAAATACTTAGTGCGGAATTCAACTTCCAAGTTTCTTAGCCATAAAAGAACCCAATTTCCTTTTATAATAATTAAAAAGGGGAGTTATGATTTATGAAGATTCATCTTCAGATTTTTTATGTACACGAAATGAAACAAAAGGAATTTTAGAAACCGAAAAATAGAAGATTAATTAAAACAAAATAGTTAAAAATAGAAGAAAAGATTTATATAGAAGAAAAATAAAATTCTCGATAGCTCGCGCACTCCACTGGTTGTCCCTGCTCGCACGTGCACCACAAGCAAGCCACACGTGCGTCCTCCCCCACTCATTTATTTTCTCTCCTCAAAAGAGAAAATCGAAAACCACAAAAACAGAACAAAGAATTTTACTCAGAATCTGTGTCCAAATTCTCCATTCCTTTCAATCCTCTCCGTTTCGGCTGCTGCAATAAGCAATATCATAACACAAACTCGAATAAGCAAAATTCATCGATTATGATCCAAGAATGAGTTCAAAAACAAGAAAAATTATGAGACTTTTGAGTTAATCACATAAACAAACAAAAGATGAAATAGTTTTTGACAAAACTTAAGCAAAAAAAACAGAAAACCCCACTTGGTTTATTTTATGCCAAGTATTACTTAACAAACAATTTTTATATTAGTGTTATTTGTCTCTTTTCTTTAAAGAAAATGAGAAAAACAGTTCATTATTATTCTCAATTAGGTGGAAAAGTAGGTCCATTCATGTTCTTGTCCATTTTCCTAATTCCAATTAAAATACATATTATCTTATTATTTACCAAGGTCCACCCAATTTTTGTCTACCACAAATATAAATCTATACATTCATTTATAAACACATTCCATCTTTTATTCTCCCAATTATATAATAATCCTTACTTAATCAAGAGACTAAAAAACCGCCTTTTGTCATTTATCAAATAACTAAAAAAAGGGGATTAGTATAAAGTTAATTACCTTCTTCACATTTTTCTTCTCTCTAACTTCGTAACGGTTCTTGGTCAAATCAGACAACCACATCCCTGGAAAACCATACTGTCCAAAACCAACAAAGACACACAAATTTAAAAAAAAAATCAATTTGAGATTAGTAATTAATTAATTGATTAGTATTAATAATAATACCTGGAGGGCTTTATCAATGTTCTTAGGACGCTTCCTGGGTCTATGAGGAAGCTTAGTACCTTTCATAACCAAGAAATCTTCTTCTTTTTCTTTTCTAGATAAAGCAATGTAGATCCTTGGCCACTCTATCACTTCCACTTGTGTTGTTGTTGTTGTTGTTGTTGTTGTTCCTTTCTCTCTCTCTCCATTAATGTTGTTTATTGTATCCATCTCTTGACGAGGTTGAGCCGTTGATTCTGATCTGTTCACTCTATGATGATCAAACCCGTTTTGTCTCTGGTTATGATCTCTAAGACCTGATCTCTTCTCTGGAGATGGTGGAGATCTCTTTGAACCAACCGATCTAGAGATCATACGATTGTTGTTGTTGTTGTTTCTTGATGGTGATCCGTTGCTTGATCGATCTTCTAGATTCCTAGGCATGATTATGATGATGAAACAGATCAAATCCACAGGTTAAAGTTATAAAGACTTTGAGAGAGTTTTAAGGAATTATGTGAAATAAAGAAATTTTTGTATTGGAAAGAAACTTAGAAATGGAAATATTAGAAATGGAAACTACTAGTACCCATTTGCATATGTTAAGAATCAGAATACGAAATAAATTTTAGAGAGGGACCAAAAAGAAAAATCTAAAGATCAAATATATCCTATTTGTGATTTCAAACCAAGAGCCATCTTTGAAGATTGGGTCAAACAAATACAAGAAAAATAGAGATTTAGATTGAAAAATCTACCAAAAGCTAACCAAAACCTAGAAACAGAGATTTGGGAAAAGGCAGAAAGACACAACTATGTGCTTCTTAGTGTGTTCCAAGGGTATTATTGTAAATTCCTCAAAAGAGTTTTGGATCACCAAACTTTTTAGTTAAAAAAGCTTTCACAGAACATGAACCAAAAACGTTTAGATCTTAAAAAATCAGAAAAAAAAATCATAAAATAAAATAGATAAATAAACTAAATTAGGAAACAGTATATATATCACAGAAACTATAGAAACCTAATTCATTTACAGTAACAAAATCTAAATTAACTTTCAATTTTGTAAAAAAAGACAAACTATTGACTATTACAGTTTAGGTAATAAACTAAATATATCAAAAATAGGAAAAATTAGATTTAGGGCTAATACCTGGAAGGAAAGAAGAATCCACTAGACGATTCCTTGCCGCCGACGAAACCATTTCTAGGGTTTCTACTCCGACTAGAAAAAACCGGCGCAGGTGTTGGTGGTGGTGGCATAGAAGGATTCATCGATCTTCTTTGAATCTTATTAGATTGAAACTTACCTTGTCCTCCTGAAGAAGACGATGAATCATCGGTGGTTGATCGGATCTCACATCTTTTGATTCTTGATCGCTTTCTTTGTCCCCACCGTAATAGCACATCTCCACTAGGGCTAGGATCTTGCTCTTCTTGTTCTTCTTGTTGTTGTTGTTGGGTGGATCTAAATCGAAATCCTTTGGGAACTCCGTCGTTAGTGGTGGTTGTTGTAATGACGGTGCTTGTGTCTTCGTTTGATGGTCTTAAGTAAGGTTTGTTGTTGGTTCCATTTGTTGTAAGTGGTAGATAATCTGGACTTACTCTTTGATACCTAAAAATCAATACCAAATAATCGAAATCAGAATATTTGTTTTGAAGAATAATCAAAATTCTTAGCAATTTGGTTGGTTGATTCAGTTTAGTGATCCAATTGAAAACTGATACAAGAGCTTAAAAAGACCATGAATCTGAAGTTGTTTGAAATCAAAACCAGATCCATAACAAACATTAGAAATTGAAAACCAAAAAAAAAAAAATAACTTAGAGAAGCAAATTAAGAAGAAGGAGAAAGAGAGAAACCTCATCATTATATATACCCAAGTGAAAAAAACCCGATTACAAATATTGTAAATGGCTCTTGGGACGAAACTAATATTACATGATGTGGTTTCGGGCCTGTATGATTATGGTAATTCAAAAAAAAAAAAAAATTTGGGTAGATTTTCCGATTCCGATCTGTGATTTAATTTCCAGAAAATAAAAAATCTATGATTCGTTTCAATTTCTTCAACAAACCAAATTTTAGATTAAACAAGGAATTCGACGAAACACACACTTCGAATATCGAATCTCAATACGAAAAGAGAAGAAGATTGAAAAATATTATGTCTCTCTGTAGAGAGAGAAAGTAGAGAGAGAGAAGAAACGGAGGCTCTGTGTTTAACAGTGAGGAGGAAGAAGAAGGAGAAAGATAGTGGGTGCGTTATTGTGACAAAATTTTATTTTTATTTTTCTAATTAAGTCTTTGAATTTTCTCTAGATTTCTAATTTGTAACCATATAGTTTGTTTTTGTTCAATAATATTACGTTTCAAAAACCTGGCCCAGAATAAGGCCCATTAATAGACGCTCCTTTTGACGCAAACGCGTGATTAAAAACGTCTCCGTACCAAATTTTGAAAATAAGACCGAAAATTCGGATCGTGACTGTTTGGGATTAGACGGAAGAAGAACTGAAAATTCTTTGTTATAAGATTAGAATTTGGACAAAAAAGTAGGAGTTGGGTAAAGATTGAAATATCAAACATGACTAAACTCAAATGTTTGAAATTTATAACCAAATTATTCATGCTTTAGTGATTTTTATAATTAGTACCCAACCAAAGCATATTGCATAAAACCGAACCCAAACTACACCAAATTACCAATGATTTTAATTTGGTTGCAGTCTCTATATAGAATCCAAACCGTAAACCGGATTACCACTTCTATATCCAAAGACAAAGATTGATCTTGAATTCAAAGAAAAGTTGCCATAAAGTTTCAAAGCATATATAGAAGAACAATACAACACCCACCAGAGAAGCTAAAGAAGTGCCACAAAGATTCAAAGCATCAAAGAACAATCTAATCACATCAGAGAAGCCAAAGAAAGTCTCCTTTACGATGGAATCGATAGACAAATCTCGCCAGCTTAAACCCGTAAAACCCTCATCAATAGCTCCACACAAGTAAACTCCGACTCTCGGGCTAAGAGAAGTTCAAGTTTGGCTCTAGTCCTAACTAGCGAAAAAGCCGCGGAACTGACCTTTTAGGCACTTTTCCTTCTAGCTTTAGTCTTCGATACGACTCTCTAATATGACAAGGTCTAATAGGTCCTGATTCATTCCTTTCCCCCATAACAACTCGAGCTACAAAACAAATGTTCCATCAACCAAATTATTCTATCATTCCAACTGTAAATCGAAACTATTTCCGACTAGTTCATACCTGTTTCGACAAGCTCACCAACAAACATCTTTCCAATACCACACGTAACGATAATCACTGGCATACTAATCTTCTGACTCCCAGTAATACCTTGTAATAGCTACATCAACCAAACAAACAACACAAATGAGCTAATGGTTTCATAGTTCAATCATATACTCACTCTGCTCCAGAGAGATAAATCTTTTACAAAAAAATTTTGTTTCACAAAGATAGATTTTTTACTGTTTTCTATGCACTTTTACAAATTTCAAAACAAATACTGAAACACTATTGGTTAAACTTTATTCAAACCCTAAATCGTAGAAATCAATGGATTATCTTAATAAGTGTGCATAACCTTAAACATCTATTTTATCTATCTTTATCGAACGGAGTACTAATTATACCTTCCTCATGCTTCCTTTTTGAAGTGCAGATCTCCTAAAAGACTCATATCTACTCATTTGTTCCTCCGTAAACTGCGATAAAATCGTCCTGCAGAAATCAAATCAATCAATCATCATATAATATTAATTTCATCCCAAGCGCCACTGGAACATCAACCTCTAAGCTTTGCCTAAAGATCTTTACGAATCGAGCTATTGGCTCTTGGTAATCATCATCATCTTGAATCAAATTCAAAGATTAGTACTCACTGCATCTTAGCCATTTTAGCAGGATCAGCACCAGTTGGATACTTAGTTAACTCAACTTCCATATTCTCTTCTTCTTCTTCTTCATCATCGTCTTTATTCTTAGCTTCAACATTAACAGAGGTTTTAAGCTTCTTAATCGGACGACGAACAGTTACACCTCTCTCTTCTTCTTCTTCTTCTTCTTCTGGAGTTTGTTCGATTTCAATTCTTCCTTCGTCATTACCATCTCCACCGCCACCTCCGCCGCCGGTAACTGGTGATTCCGGTGGTGATTCGTCTTGCTCTTCTTCGATTGCTGCTTCAAATGGATCTTTCGAATGCTTCATTGCTGATTATGAAAACCTAAAACGAAAAAAATCACATGAATCGAATCAATTTTCACAGTTGAGAAGATCCGATTAGGGTTTCGAGTTCTAACGCAACGAATTAGCGGCGATTATCGACGAACCTTGATGGATTCTCTCCGGTGTAAAACTCAGATCTGATTTGAGGAAGAAGAAGCTTCAAAATTTTCATGTGTGGTTTATATGAGCAGTGTTATAGTCGGTTTAATCGAATCGAAAATTTCTGAACCGGACGTATTAAATTGATTGTTTCGATTGAACCAAGGTATTTGGGTTGGGCTCGGTTCAACACGGGGCTGAAAAATTTAACAGAATATATAGGATTTTGTGTTTTTTTTTTCTCTTTCAAATATATGAACTCCTTGCATATTAGTTGTCGTTTTAGGTGATTTCACGTCAATTAAGAAAACATTTAAAAATTCTATTTTACTCCTAATTAATGCGTTTGATATATGTAATTAATAAGCTAAAAGAATATGACTAAAAATAGAAAATCAATCATAAATCTGTATTGAAAATGTAAAACGACAACTAATTAGATACAAAATAAAAAGCGTAGAATGACACTAATATGAAACGGAAGGAGTATGTTACAAATGTTGAAAAAGGGATTTAACGTTTGCAATCAATTTGGATACATTTTTTTCAAATAATTTATGGAGTGGATGTGTATTTTTTAGAGATTAATAAATATTGATACTAATATCTTTTATGCATAAATATAAAAGTATTAAATTAAATTATTGGAATGATTTTTTTATTAACCAATTAAACTGCAACAAATGAATACTATTTTGCAAGAATCATTTTAAAAAAGCTGACAAAGTACAACCAAACTGAAAGTTGGAAGAAGCTATACCAAAGGCACACAAAACCAGATCCTAGAGGATTACGATCATACGGATAATCTAGTCTAAAACTACCTAAAGAGTTTAAAATCGTCTAGGATATATGACTAAACACTCTAGGTGTTTGGTCGTGGGTCAAAAAGACTCGTATAAAAGCAAGATGAAAAGACAAAGAGGAGAAAATTATTACCATTTCTTGACAAAATAAGAAACATATGATCTTCTTATACAAGACTACAACAAATAAGGCATATTGTATCATCCATTTTGTAGATTTAGATCAGTTTGAGTTGCTGCAAATGAATTTTACATCACTTATATAAACGATTTTGAAAATGGTGATGCAACTATTGCCATCGGTTACATAAGTTTAGTGTCGTAAGATCGTTTATGTGATGAAACCCATTTGGTTTGGTTAAATCGTTCATTTTAAAATCGTTCAAAATCGTTCTATTTTTGCATTATTTATCGTCTATAACCAATATGAGCTTTTTCTTCTCTTCTTCTTCTAATTCATTAGTCACACGACTCACACCCAATAATACTAAGCATTAAAAGAAGAAAAATATGTAGTATGTGTAAAAAAAGAGAAATATACCTCTCTTGAGTCAATTGACTAGTTTGAAGAAGATTTATAAGTGTCCGACGTCTGAAGTATCAATTGTAGACACTAATGACTGGATTCCTTGCAACGACAGAAAAAATAAACTGTAAAGTGATTACGGAAACCCCAATCTCATGAGCTATAAGGTATCTCGACTATTCGTAGATCTCATTGCTGGAAAAAATCATAAGTAGATATGAAAGCTAAATTTACAAGCCTCAATCCCTGTAAACATTTTTTTACTAGATTTATGGAACATCCAAGACCCATAAATCCAAGACTTTGGTCTCCATTTTCCATACAACCACCTCTTATCTCATGAGTATTAACTTCTGAAGAATCTGATTTGTGGTCCATAACCATACCTATGTAGTTTTTTGTAACACTAAATTGGGTTTTTATTACTATCATAATAGTATGAAAAGCGATTACAAATATTCATGTCTAAGATCACCAATAGGTGTTGATAGGAAATTCAAAGATTCATATTCAGAAAATCAATATGGCTTATGAACCGTACGATGAAAAATTAATTCCTCAAAACTCCCATGTCAAGTAGCAAACTCTACATCGATGAAAGCTTGAATCTAAACCGGAAGGCTTGTCCCAAGTCTTTGAAAAATAGTAAAAGGCGTTCCCGTACCACAATAGCAGACGGATATCTTGTACTTTTGACGATAACACGACAACTAATCTCATGATTAAGATAGAAAACAATTTTGTTCCGGACGAGTTGGTTCGCGAAACCCACTACCGTCGAACAAACTTGGATTACAAAACTCATAAACTAGATAGAGAGCCAAAATTCACTAAAATCCAAGTATCTCGAGTACAAATCTTCAACGAGGAAAAAATTTCATAAGAAAAGGAAAAAATCTAAACCCAAACAAAGAGTCACAAAACCCCAGAAAAATTAAATCGTTACCTACTAGTAGATCTGAAACCTAGTAGAACGAAAAGCAAAAGAATAGAAAATCTCTCATAAAAGAAAGCTATGATTGTATAACCCTCTCACGATGATGCCGGCGAAGAACACCAACCATCAGAGAGGCATGTTTACAAACCAAAGTATGGTACTAAAAGAGGAGTAAAATTGTAGAATCAATTGTAAGAGTATGTATGTATTAAGTAACTAAAGGAGACTCTGTGGTATGTCATTACATAACAAATCACTGAAATATCCGACTTCAACATTAGAGTCACCAAAGTGTTGTATAGTCGTGGCTAATAAAGAATACAATACTCAGTAATAGAAAAACAAAATATATGATTTTAGAAAATGGGTCTAGTTCAAGATATAAAATTTAGAACGATATGTTATTTATAAGAAAAAAGTGCAAAAATCTAGGGTACTAAGAAAGTCAACATACGGTTAAGGACGGGAAAACGGCCGATTCCCCCATAAACTATCTAACGCCAGCCAATCCATCCATGAAGTATTGAGTAGAGCCAAAAACCACATCAACTCTCCATATATTTGAATATACCTCACGATATTTTCAAATACGGTTCGTTCCCACAAATCCGTAAAGGGTGTTAGGTTCCGTTAACGGGTTGGTGATAGGTATGACACGTGGACCTCCGTTTTGTTCCGGTTTATTGTTGACCTTTGATAAAAAAAAATTGTAAACAAAATGTGAAATAAAACATGGTTTCGTTAAAATTTGGGGAAAAAATTAAAACTAGGGTTCATCTTCTCTTGTTTATTGGGTTCGAGAGTTAGACTGATGAATGCGAGTAACAGAGAGAGATCGAGAGATAGAGAGAATTTAACAGAGGCTTGTAAGTGTGTGGTTTCCGAATCAACAAAAGTAAGTCTGTTCCCGAGTTAACAAAGGCGTGTTTGAATTCGACATTAGAATTTCGAGAATGATCTAAGTGGAATTCGAGAAACATGAAATTTTTAGGTTTATTAGGTATTAAAGAAGAAATTGGTAGAGAGAAGCCTAAGAGGGATGTTAATGAGGAGATAAGATTTGAGAGAATGCAAAGGGAGAGAATGCAAAGAGAGAGGATGCAGAGTGAGAAGATGCAGAGAGAGAGAGGATACAGAGGTATATGAGAATGAGAGGGGAAGATTACAAATGCAAAGCCAAGTTATTGACTAAATAGAAGTTTATATTCTCTCTTCTTCTTCTCAGGTCTATGGAGTTTGAAAAGACATGATCACTTTCGGATGAGTTATTAAATTTCTAATTTGTTTCCGGATGTGTTGTTAAAATTGATCAGATTTACATGATCAGTTTGAATGCTACTTCAGAGTTATCTTCTTCCTCCTCAATGAAACCAAGAACCCTAATTTCATTTTTTTCCCAATTCAACAAAACAACACGTTTTTGGATATATCACTTAAAAACTAAAAAAAATTAATCATCTAATTTAAATCAAAAACAAATCTATGTTCCACATGTCAACCACGTAATTTTTTGTTAACAGATTAATCAATCTGTTTACGGTTGAATAACGCCGTTTACGGTTTTGTGGGAACCAACCGTATTTCAAAACATCGTGAGGTAAATTCAAATATATAGATAGTTGATGTGATTTTTGTACTAAATACTTCATGGATGGATTTGCTGGCGTTAGATAGTTGATGGAGAAATCGGCCGTTTTCCCCGGTTAAGGACCACAAAAATTGTTTAGAGCCCAAAAACTAAATTTTAGCCCAACATCGTATGTAACGGAATAATATGTACCAAAAAGTTTCGATGGCAAGGCTTATAAATAATTAGATTTCATGAATGGTATTTTCGAAAAAATCAAGTCTTAAACTCCTTCTCGAGTCACCACGTAAGATTTCATGTTTATTAATAAACACTTTCAAATTAAACACTTCTTTTTTGCAAAACTGTAAATAATATATAAAATAATAAGTGTGGGTACATTAACTTTTCCCCTTTTACTTACATGAATATCAATAACACTTATGACTTTATGAGAGAGGTTAATAGTCAAATCTTTTACTAATTAATGATATGAGCTTGAAAAAGTTCATACCCTTAAACTTTTTCAACCAAAATTCATATCATTAATTAGTAAAATAATGAGATTTGACTATTAACCTTTCTACAAATGTTATGGATATTATGCTCTTAGTGCTTTGGGAGAAAATATAAAAACAAAACAAAAAGTATTTGATACGTAAGATTACATATCAAACTAACCAGAAAGCCATAAAAGCATCATTATAGGTGATCTAATTAGAGTATCATTAGGATTATTTTAGTACTAATTGTGTTAACTGAGACTGAATCTGATACTTGTAGTTTTTAAGTGTTTATTGATGATACTTATCATAAGAATTAAAAACTAATTTATATTTAGAAAAAAAAAATTAAAAAAATTAAAATTAAAGAATAATCAAATTAGTATGGATAAATAAAAAATATTTTATAAAAACACAAACACAATGACCATCAGTCCCACAACTTCATGCAAATATCTTGCCGTATAACTTGCAATATTTCTCGAGTAATCAATATTACCACTAGGCCTGGGCATTCGGGTATTCGGGTCGGGTCCAGGTTCGGGTCCTAGCGGGTACAGGTTCCATCGGGTATACTAAAATCGTACCCATTTAGGAACCTGTAAGGCTTCGGGTCGGGTCCAGGTTCGGGTCCAGGTTCTTAATTTTGGACCCGAATTTTACAGGTTCCTTATGGGTACAGGTTCGGGTACAAGTTCGGGTACATGTTCCAAACTGTTTTTTACCCACCATGTAACCAAAAACCCGTAAATAGAACCTGTAAAACCAGTTTTAAAGCATTTGAAAGTTAAACAGAAACACAAAGAGACAATAATCGTTCAAACTTGAAAAGAGTTGAAACTTGAAACAAAACAACAATAGTTCAAATTTGAAAGAGTTGAGTTTGAATTTAGTACACAAACACAAATATTTACCGAAAACATAACACATAGTTCAATTTCAATACTTAAATCCGATCTTTTTTTTTATTGGAACCAGAACACAAAGCTTCAAGTCTTGGAGATAAAGGTTTATCTTCATCTTCAATCTGCATGAAGAGAAACATATGAGAAAGACATGAGACAACAGAATAGAGAAAATCAATGAGACATATAAGATATAACATAAGACTGAATTTGAAACAAAAAGAACATATATCATATGGAATGCAGGTTCAAATTCTACGCAAAAATGGAAAAATGTTATTTACCTCACTCCTATAGATGGAATGCAGGTTCAAATTCTACAAAAAAATGGAAAAATGTTAGACATATAACATAACTGAACGCAGAAGATTTTCTAATATGACTAGGAAACATATACAGAAGGTTTTCTATGCATTTTTCACTTGAATTCGAGATAATATGATCTATAGACAAAACTATGAAATCTATGTTACATTGGAAGTAGTAGGGTTTATGCAATTTCAGTTCCCAATACCACAATAACAACAAAAACAAAACCTGAGATGTAGCCAAGAGATTGAAAAAATAAAAAAAGGAAGAACATTTCTATCCAACATCATCATAATCACAAAACCCAAAATCTCTATCATCATCATCATAAACATCACAAAACCCAAGACAAAGCTCAAGTATTGATAACTATACAAATCTATTCCACTAATCAAAACCTCACCAACCAATAACTACATGGAGATTCCTTAAAACCCAATCATATCAAAGGAACTCTTACAAATAACAAAAGTTGAAAATTTTCAGAGGAAAATAAAACGTTTCAATACTCACCTAGGGTAAAACGTCTCCTTCTCAACCTTCTCCTCTGTTTCGATTAGACCCGAATCGTGAATCACAGTCGGGTTAAACCCGTACCCGATTGGGAAACTAGGGTAAAACAGGAGAGATTTATCAGCGACAGTAACCCACAAAGACACAACCATCAACTGTAAATCAATTCTTCTTCAATTATCATACATACAACTCAACAATAAAAATTGTTCACTTTTTATTCACTTTTGAATATGGGCCTAAAGCCCAAATATTATTGGGTAAACGAAAATTGTTATTGATATGTTTAAAATCTAACTATTTATACAAATACACAAGATACATAATAATTACATATTATGTAATATATATACATAGAACCTGTGCAGGTTCTTGTTTGGGTACAGGTTCTTACCCGGACCCGAACCTGTACCCGCGGGTACTATAAAAATATACCCAACAGGTTACACCTTTAATTTTGTATCAGGTTCTTACAGGTTCGGTTCGGGTACACAGGTTCAGGTTAATATGCCCAGGCCTAATTACCACTATGATTCCACCTAAAAGCATGTAGAAGATTTGAAACACTTGATTGGCACTTACATGAACAAGAAGGCGGGAAGTTGCACTACAGATTTGACTATTTGTCCCGAAACAACCGAAAAGAGCCCATTCAGCAGCTATTCAGATCATTTGCAGGCGTCAAAACATACAAAAAAGATTGCTTATACGGTTACCCGAATTTGAGTCATCATAAAAGCAACGATTACCTACCTACTCTATCTTACATATAGCATTATAAGAAGTTACCTAAGAACCTTTCAAACCATTAAAGTACTTGTTGTAACCCTCACCTTTATCAAGATCAACGTCATCAAACACAATGAGAGGGCTCTTCCCACCAAGTTCCATAGAAACAGGCTGCAACAAAGCCATGAGTGATGTATCATTGACATTGTTCGATGAAACAAAAAGAGAAAGAAAAACATAAATAGCAGATTTTTCAGAAACTTTGTATCACCTTCACCAACTGAGCAGCAGCTGTCATGACCTTGCTTCCTGTGGCAAAACTTCCAGTAAATGCAATCTGCCAACAAACCATGACTTGTACATTTTAGCATCTAAAAACAGCATACGTTAAACTAAAGTGATGACGTAATCAGTAGCCTTTTGGTCAATTGTATCGGGAATTATGTTTAGTGTATGTCTCAAAGTTCAATACCTTGTCCACACCGGGATGTGATGCCAAAGGACCACCAGCTTCCGAACCAAATCCAGCCAGAACGTTGAGGACCCCAGGAGGAAGACCAACTTCTCGACAAATATCAGTAAGCTCCAAACAAGTGCTGAAGTTAAAACCAAAACACAAATGAGAGCTCGAAGAAGGAGCAAAAACAACGAAATAGGTAATACACAATTACTTACACCGATGCCAGCTCTGATGGTTTGAGAATCGCAGTGCACCCTGCAGCAAGTGAAGGAGCCACCTTCCAAACAGCCATCAAGAGAGGGTAATTCCTTCAACATCAAACCAAGTTTAAGAGTTTGTTTCCGCTCAAACGAGCTTTACACAAAACAGAATAGGTACCATAGACATCCGAGCAAGTTAACACTCAAAACAAAAGGAAACTAATGCTTAGTTACCATGGCGTAATCAGTCCCACAACTCCAAAAATATTTTATAAAAACATAAACACAAACACAAACACAATGGATAATTAAAATTAAAGAATAATCAAATTAGTTATTTAAGCCTATTAAGATTTGAGGGTTTAGTACTTAAAGATGATCTTGATTAGTCTCGTTGCTAGGACCTTGATGTGTTTTCACATAGTGTGTCTATTTTGTCAAAAAAAAAGCAACTCACCAACGTCGCAGCACCGTGACCGGCCATGCTCCAGCGATGACACCCAATAGCGATCATGCAGCCGCAAGAGCTTCAAAGATTATATACAGTCTCAGAGTTTTGGACTTTGAGAGTTTGCCAAATTTTGTCATGTGAAATGGAAGTATTTAGTCTCACCGATTGTTGAGAAGAAGGATTTGTCGCCCCATTCCGCAACAAAAAGCAATGGAGTCTGTGAAGCAACATTCGTTAGCTAGTGGTAAAATCTGTGCAGACGAGCAGTCTTTTCTTGTGAAATCGGTAGCGCATTTTGGTATGGATGATCTTTCTGCTCAACATGGATGGACTCTGCTTGCCTCAGAGGATAAGAGGAGATTCGAGGAGCAGTGGAAATCGATGCATCTTAGGGAATTCGAGTTTTATTCGGACAAGAGCGGGTTCCTTCATGAAGTGGTAACTAAGATTGCTCAAGCACTTGGACGAAAGCCTTAGATTTATGGATTCTTGTTTTAATTTGTTCTGCCTACAACTCTGCCTTTTCTTTATTTTACTACTTTCTTTTGCGGATTTAATTATCAATATCAAGTAACCAGGTTTAAACTAAAAGTGAAGCAATTTGAATTTTATGTTGTTAGTTCTATACAAACACCAAACATATTGTGTCGAAAAGGCAGCATCTTCGGGAAAAAAAGTCGGCGGCTTCCTTGTGCTGGATTTGGGAAAAAAAGTCGGCGGCTTCAAAGATGCTGCCTTTTCGACACAATATGTTTGGTATTTGTATACAACTAACAACATATAATTCAAATTGCTTCACTTTTAGTTTAAAGTGGTTACTTGATATTGATAATTAAATTCGCAAAAGAAAATAGTAAAATAAAGAAAAGGCAGAGTTGTAGGCAAAAGAGGCAGAACCAAAGAAAACAAGAATCTAAGGCTTTCGTTCAAGAGCTTGAGCAATCTTAGTTACCACCTCATGAAGGAACCCGCTCTTGTCCGAATAAAGCTTGAATTTCCTAAGATGCATCGATTTCCACTGCTACTCGAATCTCCTTTTATCCTCTGAGGCAAGCAGAGTCCATCCATGTTGAGCAGCAAGATCATCCATACCAAAACGCGCTAGCGATTTCACAAGAAAAGACTGCTCGTCTGCACATATTTTACCACTAGCTAACGAATGTTGCTTCACAGAAGCAACTTTCCTGGACATCTTCTTCGACTTCCCATTAGATTCTGCAGTAGCTATCCCATTAACTCCCCAAATAAGCTTAGACAAATTGAACGCCTTACGATCATGAGCCTTTGAAAAACTCGGTTCCCCACCGTTGTTGCATTTACCAAACTTTTTTTTTAAACTCCTAAGCTTCTTAGTGAACTGATTCTTACTAACATCAAAGCTAATAAAACTCTTGACCAACTCGTAAAACGCATTTGTATCATCTAAAGGACTTACCCCATTGTCGGTTTTGTAATCAACAATCTTTTGCAAAAGCGCAACTTCATCATCTTCACTCCAAACTCGTTCAAAAGAAGTCTTCTTCATCTTCCCTGACATGGTTAAAGTTTAGGGTTTTGTGAAGAAACTAGAATTAAATCAGAGTAATAGACAAGAGAAAGAAGAAGACAACAAGTAGAGAGAAGCCGAAGAAGGAGGCTAGGAAATACATGTTTGTTGTAAATATTTCTCTCCTTTACCCTAATGGGCTCACAATGTCCACTTACTAAAACCACAACATAACTATAACTAAACACATTACATAGGCTGACAATATTTAAGTATAATAAGATATACTCAACACTCCTTTGATCCTACTGACTAGGCCTGGAGGTACTAATTTTTTTTGGTTATTTCGGTAGTGGAGGTTTGAAATCCGATTGAATATATTATAGTTTCGGGTCGGATTCGGATAATATCCGATCAGGTTCGGATATATCCTAAGAGCATGATTATTGGTGATTTGTTATAAGTATCACTAGCATTATTTTAGTAGTAATTGTGTTAGCTGAGACTCAATATGATATTTCTAGTTTTGAAGTGTTTATTGGTGATACTTATCATAAGAATTAAAAACTAATTTATGTTTAGAAATTAAAAAAAGTATTTTGAAAAATTAAATCAAATTACTATGAATATTGGTGATTCACAAATCATTATTACTGATCTATTTTCATGAGTAATGTCAATATCGATTTTTTTTCGAATTTGAAAATTGGATTGCTTTAGGCATATAATGACTCACTAGTATGCCAACAAGAATACCACACGTCTCTAAATCCTTCTTAGTGTTCGACTTCTGCAACAAACAAACAAAACCAAAATGGAGAGTTTAGAGAACAAGTAATGATTTTATCCGAGTTTCGGGTTGCTTCATGGCGGAACTTGCTTACCGTTTCAGTCATACACTTCTGCCAAAAAGTGAGCATGTTGCTAAGCTGATTGATCAGATGATGAAATAACCAAACTAGAGATTATATTCAGCTACTAATACCAAAAAGCTTTTGTGTCATGTAACTTCTCTTTATATGCAAAAAAATCACACCAAAAGATTGATTATTTTGTGACATTATTGTTGTGTTTGTTTCCATGAGATCCTCTAGAAACTTCTTGTTTTACCTTGTTTTCTCTGGTTTTCCAATCTCTTATCTTTGCCAAACTCTTCTCAACATTCGTCATACGCGCCTCTAGCTTGAATGTGATCTCCTCTATTGCAAGCTTTCTCTGTCTCAATCTCTTTTTCTTTCTTAATTTCACTACACAACTTCTCTTTCTGATTTTCTCCATTTCCATGGATCAAACTGAAACACTCTTCTTCTTTGGTTCTATCATCAATCATAGTATTATCCTCCGTGTTAATCATCACAGTAAAACTTACCCAGGAGGATCTTTATTTAGCTCACTCAACGACAATGTGATTGAAATCATGGAAACATGGCGTGTCAACTCCACCCTGCATCATACAGTAATCCGCTTAAAGCCACACAAAAACAAAAAACAGAGTAATGCAAAGACACTCACGGTACAAGACCCTCCTCAGTAATGCTCACATAACTGATTGCAATATCTTGATACAAACCTGGAATTTTATTCTGCAGTATACTTTACAAAAGTCTTAGCCAACTTGTACAAATCACATTACAACAACAACTAGTAGCTTAATCTTCCAAGTTTATCAAAAGAACACTCACTTTTAGTATCTCAAAGTTCGCAACCGTTTTGCTTATTGCCTGTCCCATTGCCTCCAACACAACATCTTTCACACCTTTCTCCTAAACACATACAAAAATCCCATAAGGAGAATGAAGATGCAAACAAACGAAATCAATGTAATGGTGCATGATACTCAACAACATAAACACATACACCAAACCAGTCGAAAATACAAATCAAGAGAATGAAATCCAAGGAAATTAGATTGCAAATACAAAATCACAGTACCTAAAGCATACTGGTGGCGTAACTGATGTAGTTTCGGATAAGACCTTTGCTAGTGATACATATCTCATTTTAGTTAATCGGAGATTCAGGTTTCGGTTTCTCAACTCTCTCATACTTATCCATTACTAATTACATATTACTGTAGCGTGCAGATCAACAAACTGATACAAAGTGGGCTTAAAAAAACTCACATACTTGTTTTATAATCCAAATTTTCTACCGATACTCACAAAATATCACTAATAATCATGCTCTTAAGTCTCCAAAATGTCTTCTATTTCTTCTTGCGTTGATAGTGTTTCGAATCTCTTTATCAATTTCTTTGGAAAGGAGTCGAATGAGAAGTATGCACACGCTGGTTCCAGACATGATAATTGTAGCATGGGCAACTAATTTTCGGAGGATTGACGGAGAAAAAACTCCATTAGTCTATGTCCAAATTAGTAGCTGTGGCCAAGATTGGAAACCTCTCGTGTTTCGTCAACGAGAGAGCAAAGGCAGCATGAGGTTGATAACTGAATACCTCAGGGAGCTAGTCTTACTCAACCTATTAAGTTGAGTTATCCAAATCATGAAGACATGCTTCGGAGTTGCACCTTTGAACCAGACGGAGTTGTACCCCCAAAGCATTATTTAAACACTTACAAGTTACAAACATTATCTTAATATATATTTTGTATTTGATATTAAAAAGAGATACAATCTTTCACAATTTTTGAAGTTCTTTAAAATTTTGCTTGACCAGATATATATTATGTTACGAGACACATGAAATCCTAAACCCTTTTTTCCCCTTAACCTCAATATAAACTCATATAACCAAACCATCATTACAATTCTAAAAAACAAAAACTCTATGAAACACAAAAAAACATAACAAAAAAATATTTAATTTATATATTATATAACATCACTGCATTTAGAAAGTATTTGGCTGTTTAGCTTGAGAAATCATCTGGACAACTTCTCTCATGGTCGGTCTCTCAACACTATGTTCTTGAACACATAACATTGCAACAAAGAACAATTCCATTACTTCTCCTAATGGCACATTGCTCAATCTCTGATCAATGATCTTCACCACACCTTGTCTGTTACAGTTTGTCTGAATCTTTGACCATTGCACAATGTCTACACCTTCTTCCCCAAAGTTATCTACCGGTTTTCGACCCGTAATTAGCTCCAATAACACTACTCCAAAGCTGTACACATCACTCTTCTCGTCTATTCTCAGTGTATACGCGTATTCTGTATAGAATAAATCAGTTAAATCGGTTAAATCATACATAAACCGATTATCTTGGGAACAAGAAATGTTTATGTCCCAAGCCTAAACGTCGAGCCCTAATTTTGAATGATACGTGTGATGCAAGAAAAGAGTATTAGGAATCAGTCATGTACCTGGAGCAATGTAGCCATACGAGCCTGCGATCGAGGACATACACTCTGAAGCTCCATTGTCTTGCATCATAAATTTAGCGAGCCCAAAATCAGCGACATGAGCTTCAAACTCAGGACCCAACAAGATGTTGTTAGACTTCACATCACGATGGATTATAAGGGGCGAGCAATCATGGTGAAGATAACACAATCCCTTAGCCGCTTCCAACGCTATTTGCAACCGCGTTTCCCATTTCAAAAACACTCCAGCTTTCCCGTGCAAGACTTCTCCGAGGCTACCGTTAGCCATATACTCGTAAACAAGGAGATTCACTTCTTTGTTTGAACAGAAAGCGAGCAATCTCACTATGTTTCTGTGTCTGATTCTACCTAATGTCTGAATCTCTGCCGCTAAACCGTTGTCGTGAGATGATCCTTTGCTTATGGTTAAAAGCTTCTTGACCGCAACTTCTTCCCCGTTTGGCATTAAGCCCTTGTAAACAATCCCTGCACCGCCTTTACCGATTACATTGTTCTCTTTAACACATTCTAAAATGTGTTCGCTTCGGAATCCGAGCTTCTGAAACCCTATGAGCTTCCATAGGTTCGAGCTGTTCTTTCTCATTCTCCGATTCTTGACCACAGCTAAAACAACGAACACCAAGAAGAACCCTATTAGGCCTAAACCGAATAACAGCTTGAATTTCGAGGAGATTTCGCCGTGGGAATTTGCATTTTCTTGGTTTAGAAGCTGAGATTGAGATTGGTTTTGGGATCCATTACAAGGGTTTGAAGAGAATCCGCAGAGAAAAGGGTTTCCAATGAATGACGTGTTGTTGAAGTAAGAGAATTGCCCTGAAGTTGGTACTGAACCGGAGAAGTTGTTGTGTGAGAAATCAGCTGATGTTAAGCTCTTCATGTATCCCAACTCAACAGGGAGGCTTTGGTTGAAAGAATTCCAAGAAACATTCAGATAGTTTAGCATCCGAATCTGCGAAATCTGAACCGGAATCTGACCAGAGATTTGGTTATGACTCAAATCCAAGTAAGTAAGTGACTGACAATCACCAAACTCAGGAGGAAACTTGCCTGAGAAGTTGTTTCTACTCATGTCAATCTTGAGAAGACTCTTCAAACTTCCAATTTCACTCGGGATTTGTCCCGAGAATCGGTTTGCGCCGAGGAGAAGAATTTGAAGGCTTTTGAGGTTCCTAATTGAGCCAGGAAGCGGTCCGGATAACCGATTGTTGGATAGATTGATCTGCGTGAGGCTCGATAACCGCGCATTGTCCGCCTCTTCTTTGGGGATTTCACCAGTCAAGAAGTTGTTTTGAAGCTCAAGAAGTGATACATTCGGCAAATAAACCAAACCCTTTGGCAATTTACCGGTTAGAAAGTTCTGACCAAGACGGAATCTCCAGAGCGGTTCACATTGGCCAAGATCTTCAGGTAAAGGACCAAACAAGAAGTTGTTGAAGAGAATAAGAATCTTGAGTCTTCTACCAAAACATAGTGACTCAGGGATCAAACCTGTGAGCTTATTTGTCGACAAATCGATCTCGATCAACTTCCCGTTTGATCCGAGTTTCGGAGGAATTTTCCCGGTGAAATTGTTGTGCCAAAGCTTGAGGATTTCAAGATCAGGAAGCTCAGATACAAACTCAGGGATCTCGCCGTGTAATCTGTTGAAGAAGAGGTTAAACAATTGAAGCTTTTGAAGACCAGATAGCTCTAGAGGAATCTCTCCTTCTAGAAAATTGTTGGAAAGATCTAAGGTCTTGAGGCTTGTCATGTTCCCTAACTCTCTAGGAACAAAGCCAGTAAGCTCATTGGTCTGAAGAAACAGAATCTCTAAGTTCTTGAGATTCCCTAACTCTGGAGGTATTGAGCCTTTTAAGCTACAATTTGCTAAATCCAAATGAACAAGATTGATCAATTTACCGATATCCGAAGGTATCCCGCCGTGGAAATTGTTGTAGTAACCTAAGTAAAGATTTTCCAGAGTTGTAATGTTGGCTATCTCGTTAGGGATTCTCCCACTAAGATCATTTCCAGACACTGACAAATACTTGAGACACAAGAAACCTCCGTAGCTTCTAGGAATCTCACCGGTGAAGTAGTTTCCTCCAAGATCTAAGTACTCGAGCCGAGTGAGTTTAGTTAGAGACAGAGGAAGTGATCCGTTGAAGCTGTTGTCATAAGCATCAAGAGTGACAAGCTGAGTCATTTGACTAAACTCAAGTAGTTTAAGCTCCCCTTTGAAAGCATTAATTGAGATGTTCAAGAACTCGAGGCTTGAGAGTTTATGGATTTCCGGCGAGAGAGTACCGGAAATGTTGAGATTAGCGATATCGATACGAGTAATGGACTGATTAAAGATGTCACAGGAAACACCAGTCCAAGAACAAAGAGAATTGAAATTTGGAATGTTCCATGAATCGAGAGAAGGATCATAGGAATCAAAGGTTTGCTTTAGTGTGACTAAGACGTTTGCTTGTCTAATTAGTGAGAGATTAAGAAATGAAACCGAAGAACAAAGGAGAGGAGAGAAAAACAAGATTAGCAAGAAAGTGAAGATTTTGTCTGCCATTGTAACATCTAAAGAGAAACATACAAAAGATCTCTCAGACAGAAGAAGGGTCTTGGAAGAAATTGCAAAGCCCTAGAGAAATGGATCGAAGAAGATCATGATCATCATGAGACATCATCATGATTTAATGTTATGGGGGCTCACAATGTTCTTTGAGTTTGCTGGTTAGAGTGAGTGGCTTAATAAGTGTGTAGAAGATAATCATCATTTCATGCCTACAATATTAAATTGTGAAAAATCATAATTGGAAATTTAAAACAAAAGTGAAAAAGAAGTTGTAGTATCCAATGCATTCTTCGTCTTTAGGATTGAGCTTTAGTTTTTTTTTTGGTGTTGGATGAGTCTTTTGCTTTTGAGAAAAGCAAAAGTAATTATATACTTTCACAAAAGATGAGAATACACATCATCGCTTTTTCTTTAATGGAGAAAAATATAAATATTGTAGATTAATGCCTCTTGCTTTTTTTTACCTCTCTTTATCTTTTGATTTGATTTTGGATTTTATTTCCAAATTATTGGGATTATTTGAATTAGGTTTCATATATATATATAGACATAGTCCACTAGTTTTTTACATAGTATTTACGTCATGTTGATTATTAAGGTTTAACAAAAACTTAGAAATTCTTGAAATCAAGATTGCCAAAATAAAGAAAAAAATCCTTAAAAGAAAGAAAGATAATAATTTAGAAAGAGAAACACAATTATCAGCTTTAGTCTTACAACTATACTTGATTGTGGTATAACTGTTTCACGCTTTCAGCTTTATTTTTCAGTTTATTATGTGAAGATTATAAAATTTTAAAACTCATATGTTTCACTATATGTCTCGTTTTAGGATTTTTCATACATTATTTAAACAAAACTATTAATTTTTATGATATCATGCATTCATGATCAGTATACTCTATGCAAGAAACTGATCTTTCTAATTAATAAACTAAAATAAAAGAGATAAAGTAAAAAATTGTTTTAAAATATACATTGAAAATACGAAACAAAATTCTTTGTGAAAATAACAATTTCTAAAACAACACTTATTACTGAATTGGAGAGAACCTAATAAGTGAATATAAGAGTCGAGTTTTACTTTAAATTTTGCAATATATTTACACTTTTGCGTGTATAATATGTCTAAATTGTCATATTTAAAATAAAAAAGGAAAAACAAGAAATATCATCTGTTTTCCCCCATAACTTACAAAAAAGAATCATCTCTAAATAACAATACCACTTAAAAAAGAATTGAAATAGTATTTAGAAATTGTAAATGTGAAAGAATTTAATACCACACAAGCACACACACAATATCAGAGATTGCTAATATGAAAATATAATTTTCAATCAAGTGACTCAAATCCAACTGTCTAATCATTTTGATCGAAATCATGAATAATTTTTTGTTTTAATTCATGTGGAATTCATCTATTAACGATTAATCATATAATTACCCTAAATTATGAAACAAACATCGTACCTTTATGTCATTCCAACGTTTTATATTTCATTAACAAAAAATTAAAATATAATCCATTAGATTTACGAGGCCATGCATTGTCTTTGTCCAACCACTAAACTAGTACAACCCAAAGTAACTAGAATCTTTGGTAATTGTGCAACTCTTTTTGTTTTGTTGTTTTCTTTTGTTTTAGAAGAAAGAAATTAATAACTTCTCTGTCAAGGATTCTGTTTCTGTTCCCACTGTTTCATTCAGCTTGAACTCCTCGAAACTTTCACACCATGAACCTGCAAAAAGATACTATAGATAGATGTACATACCTGTTGACAAAAAAAAAAAAAAAAGATAGATGTACATACCAATCTGCAATTATTATCGAATTATTTCGTAAGCTCCCCTTTATGATTATTTTTCCCCTTTTCTAAAATTTTATACTGTTTTTCTTTGAAAAAGACGCTTCAAAATTATGATGTAAACTACAATAGCAAATTGATGTGCTATACGATCTAAAAAGAAACTACTTTTTACGGTGGTCAAGTAATTGTTCACTTTGTAAGTTAGAGGATTGAGATTCAAATATTTTTCATTATGATATATAGTTAGCAACTATAGAAAAACTTCAAATTGCAAGAATATGTGGTTCTTTCACATCATTTAAAAATTAGTCTAAGTTTCAACCTAAATTAATAGATTATATAAAAACAATTTTTTTGTTTTAAATTTTGTGTTATCTACAATTAAAATAGTAGAAATTCTGGATATAGTGGAAGAGATAATTATTGGGAAAAAAACATGAGAATATTTTGATCATAATTAAGATTTACTAGCTCTTTTTTGGCACTAGTTGAGATACATTTTGTATTTACATACTATTTTAAGTATACTTAACCTATATAGCATCTACAAGACAACAAGGGTTTGAATTTCGAAGATGCTTGGCGTGGAAAAGTGTGATAAAGAATGCCTTACGTATTTATATATTAGTGAAATCTAAACCAAATCTATATACATCTTTTGCCATTTCATGGGCTCTTTTTAGTTTTATTCGATTTTTGTTTTCGGTTTTAGGTTATTGAGATGCCTAAAATTTGAGAACAACAAAGACGAGGCCCCTCCCCCATTAACTTTGCTCGGCTAAAGTGAAAAAAAGATAAAGCCAAAGATGGTCGCTTATTAATTTTTGAGCATGCTGCTTTTTTCTTCTTCTCTAAAAAAGTAAATTTTTTCTTTTCTAAACAAACGTCTCATTCTTTTACTTTTAATCTTCTACAACCATATGAAAGTTGTCAAAATGAAATTTGAGAAACACTCAATTCTAGTTTTTTCCCCGTTTGATATATAATGCTCAATTTGTGAATATAGTTAAGTAGTAGTTTTGATAAAAAAAAAAAGAGAGTTAAGTATAGTTAGTTCAAATAATAATTATTCGTCTTGTTTTGAATTTGAATTATTTGGTTATTACAACTTGTAACCGAGCTAAAAATGTGTGACAACAAAAAAAACGACCAAAAATGAAATTGTGATGGACTGGACTAGTCTTAATTCGGCATAATTGGTTTTATAAATAAATCTTAATTTCTTAGACTAGGTTCGACTTACGACTTTGAGTACTCTACATGTTACTCTGCGATTAACAGTCTAAAATTTGTTGTAATTTTGGCGGATTTGAACTTTAGTATGAACATTACTTATTTTATGTGAATCGATTTCAATTCAGCCATTAGTCTACGGTTTTTTAGCCTACGATAACATCCTTGCTGTAAACGCATCCATAACCACAAACGAAGAACCAAATCCCTCATTTTCTAAGTGTGTGTGAAATTTGGTTTGGGATGAACCAAACATTTCCATACAGAACTACAATCTTCTCTCTAGGGATTAGGGACTATAGAGTTCCAACTACATCTCTTATAGATTCTTTGTTTGTGCAAGTCGAGAAATAAGACTTAGTGGAATGGTCCAAATGGAGTGGCTACTTTCAATTGCAGAACCTTTTTAGCATTTGGCTATGGGTTTTGAGACAATGAGACTTAATGGAGGGGCTGCTTTCTTTTTTCATTGCAAAAGTTTCTTCGTAAATGGCTATGGGTTCTACTTTTTCTATTTTCCTCCTCTATGTGTTTTGCATTTTCTTCTTTGTCTTTACCATTTCTTAGAAAAGAAAACATTTTTTCCTTTTTTCTATAATACAATTTACCAACATTTTCTATCCATTCATGTTTTTAAATTTTAATTCCATACTGTAATTTATTAGATTGAATAAGGAACCAAAGACCATCTCTTGTTGAAGTGAATTCAGTATGGAGGTGGTATGGAAGCTCGTGTTGTATGTACTTAATCCTCCAATGCGAATGTTCTAAAACTGGCCAGAGCTTCGTTCGTGGAGGAAGATAGATACGATTTTCCAGAGCTTGGCGGTTCATGCTACTATTTTCCACCTATGGAAACAATGTAACAATAGCATATCTATCCATGTAACTACCATCTACAAAGGGATTGAAAAAGAGGTCCGGAATTCCATTTATGCTAGAATAAGAAATTCCAAAACCTTATGCTAACTTTGGCGTAGATAAACTCTTTCACTAACCAAATCAAACTCAATGGTTTCCATAGCCAAAAAAATTGTACTACCTTGTTTTTTTTTTGCCAAGGTATAGTATATAGATTTCAAATTTTGTAAATCTACATTCATGTTATAATGATATTTACTTTTAGCGAAGAAAGATTGAATAAGAAATTACATATATTTTTTTTGAAACATTTAAATAAAATCAATACATTATCAATGTTTAAAAAAAATATATAATCGAATTATACTATGTGTCCTTTCACATATAAGTCTTACACACTAATTCTTACTCATTCACCAACATTTTTATTTCTTAAAAAAATATAATTAGTTCCAAATAATAATATTTCTGAAATCAATAAAGGATAATTTTAAAGAAAATTTTAAAATATTTCTGAAATCAATAAAGGATAATTTGAAAGAAAATTTTAAAATTTTATATACGCAGCTAGCAAAATATTACTTTACATAACGAAAATAAATTATTCTCGGAAAATAATCAAAATATTATGTCCGGTAAAATTGATTACTAGTTGAAGACCCACAAAAGGGAGATTTAGTAAATTATTAACGTAAATCTAATCTTGAAGATTTATTTGATCACCGAAAAAGTGACAAGTTGCTTCTGTGTTTGGTAAGTAACAATTGTGGACTTGATCAGTAACACAACTATTGACTTCATTCTTTTTGGATATTTAGGGTTAGTGAACATCTGATATATTTTCATAAACTCGATCGGATTCTGGTAAGATTACCTTTCTCGTGTCGTCCCTGAAAATAAGATCTTTAGTTCATCAATCTTATTATTGCTTTTATTAATCGTTCTAAACCCTAAAACTTTTAAACCTTTTACTGTTGTGTGGGTTAAGATTAGTTTATAGGCTCACTAGTCACTTAAGTGAAGTCTTTGTTCGACTAAAAAGAAATGAACTTATTTGATATAAAAGAAAGTGTTGGGTGTGTATTTGGGTTGGGGCCCAAACACACCAAGAGCTAAGATTCAAGACTATTGAAAAAGCCCACTAGAAGGCCCAAAAGGAAGAGATATTTTGGGTGGAAACTAACCATGATTACATCTCCAAACCCACCATAAAGTACTATAAAAAGAGGTGAAATGACACATAAAAAGGGGGATCTTGGACCAGCATACAAAGGGATTATCTCTCAGATAATTAATTAAGTTTTCGCTTAAGCTCGAACTCGACCCGGATATTCTCATATCGGTTCGAGCCTCTTTGTAATTCGACCTTGTCAATACAACTTTATAATTCGATTCCTAAATACATTACGAGATTATTCGACCTCCTCAAACAACATACACGATTCGACCCTCATCTCTAAGCTCGACCCGATCTTAGTTATAACATTTGGCGCGCCAGGTAGGGGAGCAGCATATCTCTTACGCAAAATGGAATCGAATCACACGGAAAACAAGCATGGCAACCCCAATGCTCAAGCATAAATTCAAGAAATCACACCCCATGCTGTGTTCAGCACACGAAGCCCGGGGCAAGATCCGGAGACAAGTTCGCGCCCTCCGAGGCAGGCTCAGACGCGAACAAATCAGGCTGAACAAACACCAGCCCGAATAGACGAAAGTGAGCTCAGCCTCACAGACGTAATCGGTACGATCCTGAATCGCTTCAACCAGCAAGAAGAGTCGAACCGAAAAATTAACGAATGCCTCGATCTCTTGACGTCGGTCTATCCGTCTCGTCCCGAACCTATCGGAGCGTCATGCCAAAGGATCGATAGCGTGATACCGTCCATATTCGATAGACTGGGAGGCGCAAACTCTCCACATACCCCCGTAAATCCGGTTGCCGGGAGTCCAGAGGCCTCGCACCCTGTGCGACCCTCAGCTCTGTCCAGGCTCTCTGGATCGAGAGAAGACCAGGACGATCCAGACGAAGACATTCGAGACCTGAGGGAGAAACTCAGGACGATGAAATCACAGGTCCACCAGGCGCTAAGTTCGGCTCCAGAGCTCGACCGTGTGATTGAGGACGCAAAGCGTACCCCTTTCACACAACGAATTATGTCCGTCCCGGTCCGATCCAGTGGGAAGCTTCGCATCTCGACCTACGAAGGGAAGAACGACCCAAAGCGGCATCTGACAGCATTCTCGCACTCTATGAGTCGACATCACTTCCCTGCCGATAAGAAGGACGCAGCGAACTGTCAAGTCTTCGTTGAATACTTGGACGGCCCAGCTCTGGAATGGTTCTGCCGACTCGAACCGAATTCGATCGATGACTTCTTTCAATTGTCTTTCGCATTCGTCAAACACTATTCACTATACTTGCACGATAGCGCATCGGACTCTGATCTCTACGACCTCGAGCCTCAGGGGTCGAAGGAAACTCTAACAAATTACATGGATCGCTTCAAGGCGGTCCTCTCGAAAGTAAGCGTCCCAGATTCATCAGCAATCAGCGCGCTTAAGCAGGGCTTGTGGCACGAATCAGAGTTCAGAAGGGACTTCGTGCAGCACAAAGCGCAACGACTCGACGACGCACTGCATCGCGCGAGTGGTTTCATCCGCGTCGAAGAGGACAAGGCCATGAACTCGAGGAAGTACTCGGCGCTCAAACCACCTGCGCCTAAGCCTAAGCCTAAGGAGCGAATCGAGGACGACTATCAAGAACCTCGACAACAGTATGATCAAGATTACAAGGCCAAGCTCCAGGTGCACCAGGTCGGGTCGACCAATCAGTCGAACCAGGGGCAGTCCAATAAGTGGGTGCGAAGCCAAGACACCAAGGACGGCCAGTCCTACTGCACGTTCCACAAGAAGTATGGCCACGCGACCTCCTTATGCCGCAGCCTGATGAACATCCTGTTAGGCAAGTACAACAAGGGTGAAATAGCGGTCGAATTGCCTCCCGCTCAAGCAGACAAGTTAAGAAGCACCAAGGCTCGAGCTCGAACAGAGACCTGCGGGGAATGCGAACCCCCCAGTCGCTCCCAAGAGACTCAACAACCAGCAGGCGTCACCCGACGCACCCACAACCTCGAAGAGGAAGATTCTAATGATTATGGGAGGGGCTCAGCTCGTACATGGATCGGTTCGATCTCTCAAGCAACACGAGAAGATGGTCATCCAAGCGCAGCAATGCATAGTCCGAGCCGAGGTCGACATGCCAATCATCTTCTCTGAATCCGACACGAAGGGCTCGCTATGCCTCATAACGACCCCCTTGTGATCGAGCTTAGGGTAGGAGACTGCAATGTATCCCGAGTCCTCATCGATACCGGGAGCTCGGTCGATCTAATCTTCAAGCAGACACTCGTGAGCATGGACATCCCCGAGAACCTGATCAAGCCGAGCGTGAAGCCTCTGACTGGATTTGATGGCGTCACCACAATGACCATCGGTTCGATCAAGCTGGATGTATATGCCGGTGGCATAACTAAGGCAGTCAAGTTCCTCGTCGTGGATCGACCTGCAATATACAACGTGATCATGGGCACCCCTTGGTTGATCTCGCTTCGAGCCATGCCATCAACTTATCACTTGTGTTTGAAGTTCCCTACTCCAACCGGAGTATTCACCATTCGAGGCGATCAGAAAATGGCTCGAACCTGCTTCGTCACCGAGCAAACACTAAGGAGGGTGAGCCTGCACATCTCGACAACGGAGCAATCACACGCCTCAGAACCCAAGAAAGAAGTGTCAGAGCCAGTCACGATCGACCCAGCTCGCCCCGAAAAACGCGTCAGCATCGGAGCTACGATCCGAACTGATACAATTCCTCACGAAGAACGCCGAAACCTTCACATGGACAGTCAAAGACATGAAGGGTATAAGTCCATCCATCACGAGCCACGAATTGAATGTCGACCCGACCTTCAAGCCGATTCGGCAAAAATGACAAAAGCTCGGTTCGGAGAGAGCCAAGGCGGTGAACGAGGAAGTAGCAAAGCTGCTCGACGCGGGCTCAATCACCGAGGTACATTACCCCGAGTGGTTGGCAAACCCGGTCGTGGTCAAGAGGAAGACCGGTCGCTGGAAGGTCTGCGTGGACTTCACCGACCTGAACAAAGCCTGTCCCAAAGACAATTACCCCCTTCCTCACATCGATCGTGCCGTCGAGGCGACGGCAGGAAATGAGCTGTTATCGTTCATGGACGCTTTCTCAGGCTACAATCAAATCGAGATGCATCCGCACGATCGAGAGAAGACCGCGTTCATCACAGAACGCGGCACATACTGCTACCGGGTCATGCCATTCGGTCTGAAGAACGCCAGAGCGACCTACCAAAGGCTCGTAAACAAAATGTTCGCCGATCAACTCGGTGACACGATGAAGGTTTACATAGATGACATGCTAGTCAAATTGGAAAAAGCAGGCGACCACATCGAGCATCTAAAGTCGTGCTTCGAGATATTGAACCAATATGGCATGAAACTCAACCCGGCGAAGTGTACGTTCGGAGTGACCTCCAGAGAATTCCTCGGGTACATCGTAACGCAACGCGGGATCAAAGCGAACCCAAAACAGATCGCGGCTATATCTGACCTACCTTCCCCAAAGAACAAAAGAGAAGTTCAACGATTGACGGGTCGAATCGCAGCCTTGAATCGCTTCATTTTAAGATCCACTGACCGAAGTTTGCCTTTCTATCAGCTCCTCCGAGGCAACAAAAGCTTCGCCTGGGACGAGAAGTGCGAATCGGCCTTCCAAGATCTTAAGCTGTACTTGACTACTCCACCGATCCTCTCGAAGCCCGAGCTGGGTGAGAATCTATACCTCTACGTGTCGATCACCGACGCCGCGGTTAGTGGAGTACTGGTCAGAGAAGATCGAGGCGATCAGAAGCCGATCTTCTACGTCAGCAAAGCGCTCGATGGTGCCGAGTCTCGATACCCAACGCTCGAAAAACTTGCACTAGCCGTCGTGATGTCAGCTCGAAAGCTCCGACCCTACTTCCAATCACATACGATCGTGGTCATGTCTACACAGCCGCTCCGACCAATACTACACAGCCCGAGCCAGTCAGGGCGGATGGCCCGTTGGGCGGTCGAACTAAGCGAATTCGATATCGAATTCCGAAACAGAACAACAGCCAAGTCTCAAGTCTTGGCTGACTTCGTCACAGAACTGCCTCCTGGCATCGAATCGGTTGGGCGACCCGACCTTTGGAATCTTTACGTGGATGGATCGGCCTCTAGGCGCGGTTCAGGGATCGTAATCTTACTCATATCACCGTCCGGTGACATACTCGAGCAGTCCTTTCGGCTCGGATTCGGCGCCTCGAACAACCAGGCCGAGTGGGAGGCCCTAATCGCCGGACTGAGACTTGCGAAAGAAATGGGTGCACGAAGCATACGGGCTTTCAGCGACTCCCAACTCGTGACAAGCCAGCTGAACCACGACTACGATGCTCGAGACGATCGGATGAGCCCGTATCTACAACTAGCGGAGAAAATTATACTCCCTCTGTTCCTAAATGTAGAATTTTTTACAAAAAAATTGTGTTCCAAATTAATAGAGTTTTTACAGTTTTCTATGCACTTTTACAAATTCCAAAACAAATATTGAAATACTATTGGTTAAACTTTATTGAAAACTGTAAATCGTAGAAATCAATGCGTTTTCTTAATTACCGTGCATTACCTTAAACATCTATTAATTAGGAACGGAGGGAGTACTAAATTGCTTCAATAGCTTCCTCCTCTCAAAGGTGCCTCACGCCGAGAACTCCAAGGCCGACGCATTGGCGTCACTAGGATCGAGCTCGGGCACCGAACGATCCCGGTTGGAATACTACCAGATCCCAGCATCGAACTCCCTTGAGGCCAGAACAACGTAATGAGCATCGCGGAGCTCGAGACCGAGCCCGAGCCTATCCCCGAACCGATTTCGATCCCAGGAGCATCGACGTCGAGCACCGATTGGCGCGAAGAAATGATCAAGTATATCACCCAAGGAATTCTACCAGAAGACAAGTTGGCAGCTCGACGGCTCAAGACTCGAAGCGCGCGGTACGTCATGCTCGAGGGTAAGTTGTTTCGATGGAATGCAGCAGAGGTCCTACTCCAGTGCATTGCGGGGGACGAAATCTACCTAGCCTCGCTGAGACGCACGAAGGGGCCGGAGGAAGCCATTCGGGCGGACGAACCCTCGCACTCAAGATTAAAAGCTCGGGCTCTATTGGCCGACGATGCTCGTAGACTGCGCAAACCATGCGCGATGCTGTGAGAAGTGCCAAAGACTATTGAAAAAGCCCACTAGAAGGCCCAAAAGGAAGAGATATTTTAGGTGGAAACTAACCATGATTAGATCTCCAAACCCACCATAAAGTATTATAAAAGGAGGTGAAAGGACACATAAAAAGGGGGATCTTGGACCAGCATACAAAGGGATTATCTCTCAGATAATTAATTAAGTTTTCGCTTAAGCTCGAGCTCGACCCGGATATGCTCATATCGGTTCGAGCCTCTTTGTAATCCGACCTTGTCAATACAACTTTATAATTCGATTCCTAAATACATTACGAGATTATTTGACCTCCTCAAGCAACATAAACGATTCGACCCATACACGATTCGACCCTCATCTCTAAGCTCGACCCGATCTTAGTTATAACAGAAAGTATTGTGTTAGATGATCTTGTCAATTCTTTACTTTTTGGTGTAGTCTCTTCTTGTTCTTTCACTTATCATTGTGTTTTTTTTTCCTGTGGAAATAATGTGGCTCTCTTGTTGTGATTTGAGGTCCGTACGATAAGTCTATGCTACTGAAGGTCCTCTTTTTTTGAGATGCCTCAAGAACTGTTAGAGCTTGTGCAAGTGTGTATCTATGAAAAAAGTGGCAATACAAAAACGATGAAAAATATAATAATTAGTTCGGGTGGTGGGGTTTGAGTGGTGATGATTCTTCTTGTGGATCTAGATCGGAGATAAAAAATCACCAATTATAAACCCTCATTGTTAGCTTCTCTAGACACTTTAAATGACAAGAAAGCCATGATTTAGCTCGGGTTTAGTCTGGATTTTAACATAGAGTTGACCCGGTTATTAAAAAAATATTTAATAGTTCTATCTTGTTGATGTATTTTTATGACGTCGTAGCTCATCAAGGTGCAATGTCGAATTGTAGAATTGGCAATGTGTTATCATAAGATTGCTTACTGCCAAAAATGAATATGAACCTTGAAGCACATGACATTGGTGGAGTACTTACGTACTCCACGTGGATAACATTCAGTACTATTTTGAACTTAACATATACCAAAACACATATTTCCTCAAGATTTAACTCTATAGACACTGAAAATACTCACTAGAGAATTACTAACCAAACTCTATATACACTGTTTATTAAAAATTAACCTTAACAACACCTCCATCTCTTTTGGCTTATGAAACCAGCAACCAGAAAAAGAGACCACCTGATGTTACATTGCCCTTAGCAAGCATCTATATAAGGGATCTAGTGCTCAATCGTTTAGGTCATGCTGGCCATATATACCTTTGGAGCATGGTCTGATCTTACGACATGGCTAGCTGCTCTTGTCTCAAAAACAAGAGCAACTCTCCGACGGTTACGATTTAGGCCACTACTAAAAAAAGAATTTTACTCACACACGTACAATGGATCTGCTCTTTTGCAATCTGCTATGTTTAAGTAAGTTGACAGATGCATTAGAGATATTCTCCTTGCGCATCGACACCCGACCCGAAAAACTTCTCCAATATGCTTTTTCTATGGTTCACTCATGAGTAATAGCTCTCTGCTTGTCTATGAGATCTCATCTTGTTTCAATTAGGCTTTTTATATTTTTTTTTGGCCTCTTGAAAACTTTTCAGCTTCGCCAAGCTTGTGTAACAACAACAATTCTTTTGCTATATAAATTAAACATTTTATCAAAAAAAAAAAAAAAATTCACCTTTAAAAAGTTTGTTAGACTACAAAAAACTCTGATGATATTGTCACAAAACTTCTGCAACACAATGAGTACACTTAAGTAACCTAAAGCTTTCTCAATTAGTGTCACTATACAAACCAACCCCATAGGACAGTGAGGAATCAGCCTCCTTGTTTCTAAGGCAAAATTGGATGGACCAAGACTAATAACCATTTTGGAAGTTGCTTGAGAACTATTGGTTTAAAATTTCTGTTGAAGGAGAGAGATATGGTAAGATTTGCAAAAAATGGAGAGTTTTTGTTTGAAAATGAAGTTGAAGAAAAGGATTTTTGGCATCAAATGTTAGAATGTTAGAAAGGATTGATTTCAAGTTGAAGATGCGGACCAAGCGGTTATGTATTTGGACGTTTGACTTGTTTTGGTTTGGTGTGGTCGGCTTATAGTAAAAGCTTAAAGATCGATTGAATTTGGAAAGAAAAAAGAAGGAATTAACTTGGTCAAGTCAAAACCATGAAAATCACTAATTTCTAAGATTGACAATGATTTGATTTCTTATTAGGCCTACCGTGTGTATAGTGGAATATTACGTAACTCCTAAAAAATAAGAAGAAATTCCAGAGGGAAGATAGTGATTAAGAGATAAGTTGCTTACCACTTCATTAAATTATGAAAATGATTTTTTTCTTGCATATTATCTGTTTCTTGGTCTGCAATTTAGGTTCCGTATTACTTGCACGTTTCAACAATCTTAAATTAATCAGATGTGCTCTACTCTTTCCGGTAGACAAATCAAAATTCACGTGAACCTAAAACTCATCCTAAATTAATTGGTTTTATGATAATTACCTGTTAGAAGCCCCATATCTAACAACAATTTGTTTTTCTTCTCTTATAACTTAAAAATCAATTGGTAATGAATAAAATTGACTCAGTCCATCAGATCAATTAGGTTCTAGTACTCTTTCATGAACTACATCCTTCTAATTCAAAATCAATTAATATGAATTGATTGACTTGTATTCTTCTTACTCGACTAGATTATCGAATTTGGAATGTGAGATGTTCTAATACAATTACTGTCTAGGTTCATGGAATATTATCACAATTTTATAAGGAAGATTACGTTTCACATAGTTAATCCAAAAAAACACGATCACATAATGTTGATGTCTACAGGGAAAACTAGATTAAAGAGACTTATTCAACAAGTAATTTAATATAGTTAGAAGATATCTTTGGAAGAACAATGTCGATGTAATAAAGCATTCTGCTGATGTACGTATGATTGATGTTTCGGTCAATTCTAATGGAATGTCTTTCTATTTGTCGTGTGTTTATGGTCATCCCAACCCACAATTTCGTAATGAACTTTGGTTTACTCTCGAGAATATACATCAAACTCGACATGGACCTTGGCTTCTTATTGGTGACTTTAATGAAATACTTTCCAATGATGAAAAGATAGGCGGTTTTGTAAGGGAAGAACGTAGTTTTGATGCCTTCCGTCATCTCTATAGTTCTTGTGATTTACTAGACCTCAAATCAAAAGGAAATACTTTCTCTTGGTTGGGTAAACGTTATAAACACACTATTCAAAGCTGCCTGGATCGTGTGATTGTGAACTCTCAATGGCTTACAACTTTTCCTGCTTCTTATGCGGAATTTTTAGGTTTAGATGCTTCAGACCATCGTCCTATTGTCACTACAATAGCATTTACACAAGCTGTAACCCATAAGTGTTTTCGTTTTGACAAACGTCTTCTCCAATTAAAAGATTTTAAATGGTATGTTGCTCGCGGTTGGAACTCTCGTTCTTTAAGGAACAATGCTACAATTGGAGAGAAAATAAAAGCATGTCGTCGCGAAATGGCTAAATGTCGCCAAAATTCCAAACTCAATGCTGCAAAACGAATCGAAGATTTGGAAATGGAACTTGAATACACACTTTCCACAGGTTACTCAAATTATGAGGATATCTCCACTATACAACGAGAATTGAGTCAAGCTTATCGCGATGAAGAAATTTATTGGCTACAAAAAAGCCGCATTCAATGGCTACTTGAAGGTGACCGTAACACACCATTCTTTCAAGCTATAACCAAAACTCGTTACACACGGAACCATATACTTTCAATTAAAGATGAAATGGGCGCTCAATTTGTTGGGGACCTTGAAGTCGAAAAGCATGCTGAGGAGTTTTTCAATCAAATCTATGCCAGCACTAGATCCCCAATCCAACAAGGAATTTTTACAGAAATTCAACCAACTGTTACGACAGCAATCAATGAAAATTTAACAAAGGATGTTACTGAACTGGAAATCAAGCAAGCTCTTGACTCTATTGGGGCAGACCGTGCTCCAGGTCCGGACGGACTCACTGCTCGGTTCTACCAAGAATGTTGGGACATTGTCGGTCCGGATGTGATTAGTGAGGTCACATAGTACTTCCGAACTTCTCGCATGAAACCCAGAATTAATCACACAAATATTTGTATGATCCCCAAAATTACTCAACTGGTTACTCTCTCCGATTATCGGCCGATCGGTTTATGTAATGTCTTGTACAAAATTATATCCAAAATTCTTGTTAGCCGGTTGAAACTATACCTTCATGACATTGTTTCTGAGGCCCAAGCTGCCTTCATCCCTGGTAGAATCATCACTGACAATGTTCTTATTGCTCATGAGTTGATGCATTCCCTGAAAGCACGGAAACGTGTCTCAAAGACTTATATGGCGGTTAAAACAGATATCACCAAAGCATATGATCGCGTTGAATGGCACTTCTTGGAAGCTACACTTCGGGGTTTTGGTTTCAATGACATTTGGATTCAATGGATCATGAACACAGTTACCACTGTTGAATACTCCGTGCTCATTAATGGCAACCCTCAGGGTCGAATTAAACCTCAACGTGGACTCCGCCAGGGTGATCCCCTCTCACCTTACTTGTATATTTTATGCGCTGATGTCCTCAGTCATATGATCACTTCTGCTGCAAATACAAGAAAGATACGTGGTATACGCATTGGGAATGGTGTCCCACCTATCACACATCTTTTGTTTGCCGATGATTCTCTTTTCTTTTGTCAAGCAAATAATCGAAATTGCAATGCTCTTAAGGATGTTTTTCGCCAATATGAGCTATGGTCTGGTCAAAAAATAAATCAGTCAAAATCCAAGATCACTTTTGGTGATAAGATTCCTGGTGACCTCCAAATACGCTTGAAAAATATTTTAGGTATATCTACACATGGTGGTGGTGGAAAATATTTAGGGTTGCCTGAACAATTTGGTAGAAAAAAGGGATATGTTTGAGTATATTCTTGACAGAGTACGCAAACGAACATCCTCTTGGAGTGCCAAGTTTTTATCCCAAGCAGGCAAGGAGATTTTAATCAAATCGGTTGGTCTTTCCATGCCCGTTTACTCGATGTCTTGTTTTAAATTGCCTCTCCACATCACATAGGAAATTAATCGTCTCCTCATGCACTTTTGGTGGGACAAAAGGAGATAAAACCCGAGGCATACCATGGGTGGCTTGGAAGAAAATGCAATTTTCAAAAAAAGATGGTGGAATTGGTTTCCGAGATTTAACCATCTTCAATGACGCATTACTTGCGAAACAAGCTTGGCGCCTTATTCGACATCCTGATTTTTTGTTTGCAAGACTCATGAAGGCAAGGTACTATAGGGACTCCTCTCTTTTAGAAGCTACACCGAAAAAACACCAATCTTATGGTTGGAGCTCCATACTTTCTGGCTTGGACCTCATCAAAAAAGGAGTGCGACACATAGTCGGAGACGGCCACGCTATTAAAATCTTTAAAGATAATTGGCTCCCTACTCATCCTCCACGCCCTGCCCAGCTCTTGACTGGGGATCCCAATCTTTTGGTTAGTGAGCTTATCGTACGGTCCCATCACACTCAACGTTGGAATCTGGATACTATTCACAACTTGTTACAAGCCGAAGAACAAGTTCTCGTTCAGAATCTCTACCTCCCACAAATCACTACATCTGATGGTCTCTTTTGGAATCACGAAAAAAACGGTGAATATTCAGTTAAAAGTGGATATTGGTTTGCCTTTCATCAATCCCGTACTGTTGACTTCCCAATTCCGCCACCTCATGGCGATCCAATTCTAAAAGCTAAGATTTGGAAATTACCCATCATGCCGAAACTAAAACATTTTCTTTGGAAAATTCTTTCACAATCTATCTCTACATCGACGCGTTTATCCACTCGAGGAATGCAACTTGACACTACTTGTCCACGTTGCGGACTTGCCCCGGAAACAATTTCTCACCTCTTCTTTACCTGTCCAATTTCAATGTCAACATGGAGATCGAGCCAATGTCTTTGGATTCCAAATATCACTTCTACTGACAATTGCGAGGCCAATATTGCTAGCATTCTCGATTTCCAACATATAGCCACGCTTGATGCTGACCAAAAACTCCTGCCCTTTTGGCTCCTATGGAGAATATGGAAATCTCGTTGTAATTTACTTTTCCAGAAAAAGGCGGTCATACCTCAACGAATTTTCCAAGAAGCTTATGCGGATGTGTTGACCTGGATTTCTGCTACGCACAATCCTAAAACCTGTCATACTCCGAATGGTTCTAATATTCCACCAAATTTACCCTGTTTCACTCAGAATATGGGTTGGCAACCACCGCCGCAATCTCTTTTTAAATGTAACTTCGACGCTGCTTTCGATCTTCTCTCTCACCAATCTAGCGCAGGCTGGATTGTTCGAGATTATACTGGCATACCTATTACTTGGGGATCTGCTTTTCTTGGTCACTCCGCATCACCGATTGAGGCTGAAGCTAAAGCTCTTCTCCTGGCTATGAACCAGTCTTGGTTTCGAGGATACACAGACATCATTTTTGAAGGTGATAATAAATTGTTGATTGATATGCTTCACGGATCCTCCACTGTTTTTACCATCGCAGGCTTATGTGCTGACATTCATCACTGGAGCTCGAAGTTCAAAGTTTGTTACTTCTATCATACGATTCGATCTAATAATATTCCAGCTCATATGTTGGCACAACGGAAACCACTTGATTCTGTTTTTTATTCTGGAATGTATTATCCACCTCCCTGGTTGTATCACCCTTTGTACGAGGACTATGTCCAAATTTCTTTACATTAATAAAGTGTTATTTTGACGAAAAAAAAAAAAAGTTAGAAGATATCTTACACCATGAATATTTGCACAGTTTTTAGATTTTGGTTTTGGTTGAAAGTTGAAAATAACAAGTAAAATGTATAGAAAAAACATCACCAAATATTCTTCTTACAAATTCACATGAATATAAATTAAAGAACACATTAAAAACTGACCAACAAAAAAAACCCAAAGATATTTATCCACACAAAACAACCCAAATTAAAAAAAAAAGATTGTAAAATAGTTTTTTCACTTGTTCTTTTTAGTTTCTTCCTTTCATTTTTTTTGTTACGTACAAAGATGTTTTCATACTATAAGAGAAGTAATCATACCATCTTTAAAACAAATCAAGGCTTTGGTGCCTCAGCCACTGGTGCTGCCGGCGTCGTTTCAGGTGCCTTAGCCGGAGTTTCAACCACCACGGGAGCCGGAGTTTCTTCCTTTTTCCCTTCTTCAACAGGCTTCTTCTCCTCCTCCTCAGGTTTCTTCTCTTCCACGACCGGGGTTGCAACGGTCTCTTCTTTCTTGGTTTCTTCAACAATCTCTTTCTCACCACTTGTTTCTTCGGTTTTGGCTGGTTCTTCGGTTTTGGCCGGTTCTTCCACAACTACTTCTCGTGTCTTTACTTCCTCAGGGAGGAACACACACACCTTCTCGAATATGAACGTGACTGGTCCTGCGACATAGCCAGCTCCAAAGCTAGACGTAGCGTCTTTCACAGCCGTTGATCCGGGGAATTCTGAATTCACATATCATAATTAATCAAACACAATGATTAAGTAAGAGTAACTTCACTACTTTCATCTTACGAAACCATGCAAGAACAAAAATGATCTAACTAATGTAAACACTTCCTAACACAAGACATTTTTAGTTTTTAAATTAGCCAATTTGCTTAGGCAAAGGCATATAGTTATAAACTTATATATTAATATATAAATACTATACTACGTGTAAGCCACTATTGTCAGAATCTATCATCAATAGTGAAATATGACGAAACTTACGACTACTAAAATAAATATATACATATAATAACTTTGATTATACTATATGAAAGAAATATGATTTAGACTCGAGATATATATAGATGCGTATAAGAATATAAGACATGATAAGAATCCAAAGTTGTTTGCCAGCAAATATTTGACTAGAAATCAAATAAGTTTTGTAAATAAGACAAAACAGATAATAAATAAATATAAGACAACAAGCATATATTGTTGTCGGGATATATATAAATAGACACATGACAAAGTGTGATTGTATAATTACCAATTTTGACAAGCTCCTCGAGATACTTGACCACAGCTGCTGAATTCTTCTTTAAACCAGCCTCCTTAGGGTCTCTAACCAAAGCCTGACCAATTTGGAAACATACTTCTTAATGAAGATATTATTACTAAGCATGGGAATTTAATGTTGAGTAATTGAGATTAAAGAGTTTAAGAAAGTTTAGATAGGGACCTTGACTTCAGCAGACGTGGCTTCATAGGTTTCCACGACCTTAGGTTGGAGTTCTGTCTTTTTCTCCTCAATTTCTTTGTTGATTGTTTCCTATTAATACGTATCCATATTAGCAAACACATAAAACCCAAATTTTCGTATTTTATAGTAAATATAATATAATAAATAACGCTTGAGTGGATAATTATTGTAGGCCAACAAAAAAACTGAAGTGCTAAAGTCCAATTGGTACGTATTATAGTTTTTATTTGTCTTCCTTTTTGTAGGAATCAAACAAAAACTATTAACTAAAACACCTACTATATACAGAAAATAAATATCTAAATATTATAGTTTATAATCAAATAATGGTGTACTAATGGGACCTATAACTATATAATAATTAACAGAATATTGGAATTATGTAAAGTATTTTAATACCTTAGACTCATCAAAGGTCTTGCAAGCTTCAGCAGCAGCAGCTTTCTTAGCACTATTCTTCTCGAATAATTTCTTGAATTTTGGAACAACCTTATTATTCCAGTAACCCATGTTGTGTTATGTAATTTGAATTAACCTTCTGCCAAGGAAAAATAATTATTAGACATACTCAAATTTATATCTATAATAATACACCCAAGTAACTTGTGTGTGTCATGTGTCTATAGTACATATCTACTGGCGAAAAAAACAAGAGTACATAATCTTGTGTTCTACAAAACGACAAAAACCAAGAACAACAACAACAAAAATTTGTGTTTGTTGTAATAGTGTTTCTTCAATCATAATCTAAACTACTCCTAAAGATATGTTTATATATGGTAAGAGTATTATTGGTTGATACCTAAACAACACTAAAACCATGTATCTTAATTCGTAATCGTGTTTCCTGAATCGAAATCGAAACCTAAACTAATCCTTCACAAAAAAAAGAAGTTCCACTAAAAAACATAAAATACTCATGATTCAACGTAGACGATTGAGAACATAATTACTAACTTTGTTTTTCTCTATAGAATCTTGGGAAAATATTGAACAAACCCTAATAATAAAACAGAGTTCGTTAAAATGAATATAGTAACTTTTCACATATCTAAAACAATCGTAACACGTATTTATGTTTTTGATTTGTTTTGATTATGAGTTTGATAAAGAGACTTACTTGGATCTTTAGAGATCTTCTTCTTCTTCTTCTTCTTCTCAAAACACACGAAACTGATTAATTGTCTCTCTGAATTTAAGAAACCATTTCGAGTCATATAGACAAGTTTCTTTCCCAATAAACCCTTGGTTTCCTTTTTAATTCCGATTTTGCCATCCCCTCTTTTCTCGTTTTACCCTTCTTGCCTCGTTGGCATCAAAACCGTTTCAGTTATCTTTTTATTGACTAATTTTCGGTTAACACGATTAACCCAAACTAAACCGTAACACACTCATACATAATTCAATCCATGGTTTGATCCGAGTGATTGATGTGAAATCCGGAATTTTCTTAGAAGATGCGATTTTAGTACCGGATGTAAACCGGTTTCCGTGTGACTGTGAATTCAATTCCGGTTCGGAAAAGGGTTAAAGATAATCCGGTTTGTTTTGATAACCGGAAAAGGGTCAAAGACAGTAATACAAGTAAATAACGGTCAAACAGAAGATGCAACGAAGAGAATAAAGGGGTAAAACCGTAATTTGAAGAGGATAATTTTGCCAGCTGGCAGTCACATCAATCATAGTTGGCAAATATCATAAGTAGGGCCCACACCAATCTGATTGTTAATTCTGGATGGTGATCTGTAGGTGTAGCAAATACGCCTCTTGTTATCTCATAAGAAATAAATATTATAGTGTATGTTTTTCTGTTTATTTGGTTTTAATTGTTTTAACTGGTGTATTAGATTATTATGGTATATGTCAAATACTGAGTTGGATTATGATTATCCTTGATTACTGGAAAGCATGGTTTATGTTTATTTTGTTGACTATTATTAATATGAGACCCTATTAATATTTGTGGTGATGTAAGTCTATACTACTTATTCAAGTTTTATGGTAGGTGTTATTTTTTTTTTTTTCAACTGGGGTTTGAATTTTATAATTATTCGAAAGATAATAGGGTTTAAGCACACCTTTTTTTGTTTGTAAGTTTTTTAGAATCCGTTTGTCATATTTTTGTTAATTTTTTTTTGACGCATTTATTAATTACGGTATAATTATACTATGTTTTTAGAATTTTAAAAATACAAATAGAATTCGGACTGTCATACATATCTAGTTAAAAACAAATATTTAAAAAACTAATTTATAAGGGATGTTTTACGCCATGTTATAAAGTATTAACAAAGGCTGGTCCTGGGTTTTGGAAGAGATTAAAGCGTAGGCCTGAACTCCTCATAGTTATAAAAAAAAAAAAAATCTAATTTGAAAAATGTTATTTCATCATAACTAAGAGGTTATATTTCACCATATTTATTATTTTTAAATATTGAAATAAATAAGCCATGTCAATAAAAATTCTACAATAAATTGTGCAAACCATGTGATTATATACGTGTCAAGGTTTTGTAAGGTGAACTCTTTTTTGATCAATTAAGGAGGAAAAAAATTTAAAAGAATTTATAAAATTCATCTTTCTAGTGAAAGATACTTTTTGAAGTAGTTTTATCATTGTCGAAATAGACGAATCACAGGACAATACATTGACTGTAATATAGCAGATTTTTTTAGAGACATCAAAGCTCTCGATTGGGTATATGATATTTTAAAAAAACAAAAAAGATAAATGAAACCTAACTTCATAATATTTGCTTGGGAAAAGTCGGAAAACTATGGGTACGTTTATTTTGGTTTTAAGAAACCAACCGAAAGAAAAACAATTCACATGGCCTTGCTGTTTAAAAGAAATAAGGCTGTATAAAAACCGAAAATAGAGATTAGAATATAATTAAGATGATTTTAGATAAAATTAATTATAGCTAAAGACAGACATCCCACCTGCACAATATCTATCACAAACTATGAAATCTCCATCACAACATGGTCTACACTCCTAATACATTTCAAAATATATAAACAAGAAAAATAGAAGAAACAAAATAACGAACCACAATAGTTCACGATGGTATATTAATATTTTTGATAATCTATTTATATAATTATGTATCATCAACTGTTTTTAATGATAAACAAATTATCAAACATGAGTTCTTTTTAATGATTCAGTAATACTTGGCTATGATTAAAAACTATATTTTGTATGAGTCTTTTTCAGTAATATATATATATATATAATATTTTTCGTGATTTTTGTATTTTATTTATTGGTTTTAAGAGTACAACTTAATACTCATAAGGTTTCTGAAATGGTAAAATAATGGTGGCCATGATGACAGTATACATGCACATGGGTTGCCTTCAATATCTGTTGTCTTCGATGAACAAAACAATGGACAAACACCCGTTAAAAAAGATCCTATGATATATCATTCGTTTCATCAATTTTTTTTCACATATTCACACAGAGACATATATCTATATATGGCCACTGTTTTGTTCATCTACATTTTTACTAATATAAATATTTACCTTTCCATATGTCTTAGAAGGTTTTTTTATAAAAAAAAAAAAAAAATTACGTCTCAGATGTTTGTACATTTCTCGGTTTCTTTAAAATCTATGGGAAGCCATAGAAAAACCTATGGGCGCATACGAAGTCTAATATTTCAGAACCGAAGAATATTAAATTACTATTACGAAATTAAACTTAGACCTTTCTTTAACTAGAACTATTTGGTTAGTGAAATGCATTTGTATTAATTTGAATTTTGCTTCTGCATAAAAAGGTTTGTTTGTTGACTAAAAAGAACAAAAAAATGTTATTGTTATTCTATTTGCGAAAAGACCATATGTATAAATATGTTTAAGAAAATATTAATTTTGAAATAAAACCGTTTCTCGTAGTTTTGAATGTTAAAATATAAAGTTGTTCATCAAACGTGGTACATGTAACATTGTCTATTGTAATTTCTTGTGATACATATGGAACTATCGATTGTAAAATCGTATGTGGAGTGATTCGCTGTGTTTCTAGTTTTTGGAGAAATTTAAATTTTCTTGTTAAAAATCATCACTTTTAGTAACATACTGATTTTAAAATATGTTCTAAATGATATAACGAACGAGAAATAAAAGTGAAACTATCTATAAGTATGATTCGCTGTGTTTTATTTGAATTGATCTGCGATCGCATAATATGGTTTTTTCCTTTTGCTATTTAGTTTTAGTTTTTGCGTTTTCTATAGATTTTAGAAATTTGAATGGTGATTGCCAAAATAGAAACAATTAGGCATAAATGTCTTCGCAAAAAATGGAGTTTCATAATAAAATGAAACCTAATTAAACAATAAATTTGTTGGTTTTCCTTCTTAAGGATTGCTGTACATTTCGAAGAACTAGTTTTGCTAATGTTTATGAAAGCTATTTTTGTAAAAATTTAAATGGGTAGTAAAGAATATAATTTTTCAAACAATACAACATTCTAAAATCTACGACAACAACTTTAACAAAATAAATAAATCTACGACAACAATCACTAAAAGAGTCTTATTCTCTAAAATCTTGCAACGAGTTTGTGGCCCACACTTATACATAACCTAGACAAAATGGTTAGAATGTGTTGCAACGATAATCAGGCCCATAGGCTCTTTACAAACCAATGCTTTAGAGTTTAGAGAGACTCAGCATGTATTTCATTTGGGTCGCAATGGCTTGTCAAAACACTCCCACGACTTCCAAAAACCTTAAAATGTAAAACTTGTGCCAATAAACGAAAGTTTCGAACATAAACCAAACTAGACACATCCAGAAGACTAGACAACATGGAGACGGCTCTAGAACAAGTTCAACTAACAACATCAACTGCAGAACGAGTGCAAGATTGAAAAAGAACAAAGCAAAGTAGCCACACCAAAAGACATATCCAAAGAAACAGAGATCTCGAAAAGTCCTAGGTTCAAAGAAAAAATATTTTAACCTCTAACTGGAAAAACGTTAAAAAGATCCATACTTCTTACACGCGAACACTAGCAAACCAGCTTCAATGATCTATATCTGTTCTAGTCATCATGCAAACGTACTATATACAAATTATTAATGGAATAACATATATATTTTCAAATAACATTTTAAAAATAGTTAGTTGAATATACGGGATTGTGATGGATTTAGAAAACCAATACATGTACTCAGACTCACACCTACTTAGAGGATACAGTATATATTTTATAGGATTGAATAAGCCCGACTTAGAAACAAAAGATCTGATCTTCATTAACTATCATAAATCATTCTGTTTTTTATTCTTCTAATGTTAAAAAAAGATGAGCTAAAGCACTAATGTTCAATAATAAAACGTCTTTGTATATGTAATACAAAGTTTCGTCCAAGGTCCAGCTAATTAAAACTTTAACCTCGTAACCAATAAAACGCAAAGTAGAGAGATCATCTCATATGTGCAATAAAGCACTAATGTTTACCATAACACTTTTGTATAAATACGAGATATTAAATTTAACATTCATCATGAGAAATATGGAGCTGATATTATTAATCTCTCTTTGCTTAGCCACCCTCTTAGACCTCATCTTTCTAAAACACTCCTCAAAACAAATCACCACCAAACTTAACCTACCACCGTCTCCATGGCGGCTTCCGGTGATCGGAAACTTCCATCAGCTCAGCCTCTACCCTCACCGGTCACTCCGTTCGCTTAGGTTCTGCTATGGCCCACTCATGCTCCTTCATTTCGGCAGTGTTCCATTCCTTATAGTCTCCTCGTCAGACGCAGTTCGCGACATTTTGAAAACACATGACCTTAAGTTCACTAATCGCCCAATTACAAAAGTGATCAATCAAATTAAAAACGGTGGGAGAGATGTGATCTTTTCCTCTTATGGAGAATATTGGAGGCAAATGAAGGTAACATTTTTTTTGTATGTTCTTAATTTTTGATATCCTGAGTGATATTTTGATATAAATAGCTAATTATTTGATAACTGAGAAAAACAATCTAAACTAAAAAGATAAGTTTAAATATTGAGGAATAAAAAACAGAATGATTGTTTTTAAGATTGAGGAATCATGTTTAAAGTTTATATGATGTAATTTTTTGAGTTTAGGGTTTAGATTTTAGACTATTTTTTGCTAATTTTCTAAAAAATCTAGACATATCTGCATAAATTTTATTATATAACTCTTCAAATAATTTATTGCTAAACTGATATGATTTTTATATGTTACGGTAATTTTTTAAATTAATTTCTAATTTCAATAGCTTCCAACAAAGCTGAAGTCTAACATCACGGGTTTGATTGTTTCTTTTATAGTCTAATGATTCATGAACACTTTTTGGAAATAAACTCAATAAGAAATGCAAATAGAAACACATTTAGTTCCCTAATTTTAATCTAAACGAAAGTATTAAATTATTAAACGCCTTTGACTTCTTTTTTCCCCTCAAGTTATTGAGTAAGATGCGGAAAAAGAATAATTTGTATCTTCACTAATAAATAAGCGGAAAAAGAATAATTTGTATCTTCACTAATAAATAATCTTCTTGACATGTAGCTCGTATGCGTCGTGCATCTTCTCGGCAAAAAATGGTTAGGTCCTTTAAGAAAGTAAGAGAAGACTCTTCTTCTCTTAGAGGCTTGAGAAAGCGAGTTCTTCTTCTTCATCGGTAAATCTAAGCAAACTCTTTATTAATCTAACAACCGATATAATTGTGAAGCCCCGACCCCGATCACTTTGAGCCCTAGATCTCGCGCCATAACTTGCACAACAATAAATAAACATGCATTCGCTGAAAAGAGGAAAAAAGAGGGATGAGTAATTTGAATTACCCAGTGAGAAAGTTACCAGTAGGAACTCCAATACTACAAAACAATAAATGGCCAAACACACTAAACCAGAAATAGACCAAACAACACCAAACTTATTTAACCAATATCTCAGCCTTAAACATTTAACATTCTTTACTTTTTCTTTCACATTTTTTACTTATATACTTTATTTAACTATACACGGCGGAGCCAACCCCTTTCTACGGTTTTGGGTCTGTCCTCCCCGTCACGGCGGAGCCAACCCCTTTCTCGCGTTTTGGGTCTGTCCTCCCCGTCAACATTGTGGCCCTCTATGACCAATGGCACTACAACGGGCTAACGTTTGCGATCTTCCGTAGTCTAAACAAACAAAGTTATAAGTTCTGAAACGGGCTAACGTTTGCTGATCGTCCGCAGAATTATTATAACTATCATATAATATCATATATAATATAATGATCTCAAACAATACTTTTTATTCTTAACATCATTTCCTTATCAAACAATTTCCACACATCAACAAGTAATCCTTACTAATAAACAACAAGCAACAAACATACCTAGACTTAACATATAAAACCAATATCATCAAACATTCTATTCCTAGACTTAGCATGCATGAACACCTATTGGCAACTAGTACCGAAGTAACATAGATCCCATCCTCACCTTAGCCTTAACGTATCCGGAGTCTCTGAAATTAATTCACTTATCCTTTGACAACATCTCTTTGTATGAATTCATAAAGTGCCTGCAAATACCCAGCTCATTCCGAGCTCGTTTGTGCAATCAAACAATACAACTCAGTACAATTTATCATCAACCAAAACTGCACGAACGTCGCTTCAAAGTCGTGAATTACTAACAAACTAACCGTTCACTTGTCGATCCAACCGTTGATTCCAAAGTCAATATTGCCATGAACAACTCCAAAAACTTTCAGCTCAATCGGACCAAATATGAGCTGCCAAACGGACCTCCAAAGTAGCTGCATTGGTGCTGAATATTCTGAAGTTGACAAAAACGGATTCTGCTGTTTCTTGCAGAACAAGCCAAACTCGCCATGGCCAAGGAACAATTCCGATCGAGATGATTAAAAATTTCCTAGCTTCACTGACATTCCCTCTGTCATCAAGACTCAACTATATGGCCGTAACTTCTCTGATGTGACCGAAATCATCCTCCAAACACTGCAACATGAAACTGGGATAGATCCAATATTACTTAGAAATATTCTAGGGCTAGGAACAATGATTTTTTGCATCAATTTTGAGACTGATTTCCCGATGGACCGTACCTCTGATTTGATATCGGAAACCTGTTCCAGAAACTAGGTAATGTTCTCTTTCCAGTGGTATGAAGAACGATGAAAGCATCAATCGGATCGGACCAGAAAAGGCTCTCCAAAACCCTATGCCAGATCTGATTCCCGTTCTTCCTCATTTTCCTCTTCTTCACCGATTGGTCCCGATGTTCACGTCACCACCACCACGTCACCACCGCTACCTCACCGTGATTTGACGTCACCATCGTCGGCGCCGGAGCTCATCTCCACCGTCACGGCTATGTCGCCACACCTCCACGACAACATCTTCTTTTCATCATTTCTCTTCTTCTCTTCTCTTCACGACAACTCACTGTTTCTCTTTCTCTTGTATGCGACGGCAAAAAGAACGTAGAGATTAGCTTGGCTCATTAGCTTAGGGTTTAGGTTAATGGGCTTTGAGAAGAAACTTATTTCATTAGGCCTTTTTCACTTAAATTCTTTTAATAGGCTTTTTTTCCTTTACCCCAATTTGCGTTCATGGTCCAATGCATATTTCTACACTAAAATTTTGAATTTTCGGGTCAGGGCCGTGACAATTCTCCCCCACTTAACTGAGATTCGTCCTCGAATCTGTGGCATATATTCAGTCTGCTCTTATCTATGAAGAGCTATGAGATAATTCTCATCAATTCAAAGTTTTGGTCTGCATGTCTTTACTTGTATCCTTATAACTCTCCCCAACATACATAAATAGCCCACAACCTTTTTATTCGATCCTTAACTCATCAAAGGATGACGTTCGAACCTTTAAGATTCTCTATGAGTTATCCAACTCTTGTCCATGTCTTCTTCAGTACATCTTTCCATGTTATCCTTCGTGTCATATGATCGTGTTCCCATTATAGCTATTATATTCACATATTTTTTGGTCTACCAAAGTTGCTCAAGATGTAATCCATACATCTCATGACTTCCACTCGGAAAAGAAATTTTTCAATTCCTTGGTTTTGAACCACTCCTCTATCTCATCCCTTGTCGTTAACTGACTCCATTGACTTCGAGTCTTTCCAACATAACTCTTTACACCGAATTCATTTCCATCAACACCGATGTGATACTTCCCAAACACCACCACTCGATTTGGGTTTCACGTTTTCTTACATCTTTAAGTAAATACTTTTGCCATTCAAAAGGAAAATCCACAAAAAAAAAATTCTCATCATCCTTAAACGAAACAACAAGCATACACGATATCTTTTACCGCCTTTACTAACTAGCTCAAAATGGTAAGCCTCGCAATCTTTATTGAGCACAACCTTTTTCCACCAGAAATCCATTGTCCTCGAAAATAGCCACATTGCAATTGATTATGAACTTAGCTCTAACTTTCCATGTTATTTTGTATGCATTAAGTCCTTTCGTCACTGACTCTCACTTTGGCATCCTTATCATTCATACATCACTCTAGATTTTAACAACATATCTCAAGCACTCCCAATACTCTCAACATGTCATCAAATTCCCTTGCTAGTGATCACCTCATTCTCCTTCATCTTCATTTCACTTTTTGGTACTTGATTACAACATCTTGTACATCTCCAATGATCCCACTCCTCGTGTGGCTCTAATCTTCTTGATCCTCGCGATGATTTGCGTCCAAAACTTTAACCTTTGTCATTGAACAATGTTGAACTACACTCTAAGACCAGAATAGACCCCGACAAATTATTTAAATTGTGTGACTGTAAAGACTCTTCAAAAATTCGAATCTGAAAGTATATGTCCCCGGAATTTAAGAAAATCTGTTGGGAAATTTTACTAAATCATTGTGAATTCGATTCCGATTAAGCTAGCCCAACGTTCATGGAGTAACAGCTGCGGAATCGGGGCGACGATGGAGTAAGATAACCGTGACACCGTCTTTAAGCAAGCACGATGCAACAGATTCATCCACAATATATATTGTATTATATACGTTTATGTTTAGGAATGAAATAAATGTTCTCGTGGCAAAGTGGTAAGGTGGTTCGGTTTATGTCCTATTGTTCACAGGTTCGAGTCCAAAGTGTCATGTTGGTAGTTTATATTGTGAATATTGCCATGTTCGAGATTTAAAGTGATAGTGATAAACTTTGGAGGTTTAAAGTGTTAGTACGTGCCACCATGAAGGTTTTTTATGCGATTTTCTCCTAATTTTAATCTAAACGAAAGTATTAAATTATTAAACGCCTTTGACTTCTTTTTTCTCTCTCAAGTTATTGAGTAAGATGCGGAAAAAGAATAATTTGTATCTTCACTAATAAAGAATCTTCTTGACATGTAGCTTGTATGCGTCGTGCATCTTCTCGGCAAAAAAATGGTTAGAAAGTAAGAGAAGACGAGATAAATGCAATCACATAGAGGCTTGAGAAAGCGAGTTCTTCTCTTCTTCTTCATCGGTAAATCTAAGCAAACTCTTTAATAATCTAACAACCGATATAATGAGTAGAGTTGCTTTGGGAAAAAAAATATGGCAGCGATGAAGGCAACACACTCAATATCAAACCATATTAAAGACATACGTGGAGATCTTGTCAGAATTCCATCCCGGAGAATACATTCTTAGTTTGGCGTGGTTTGATACGATCCGTGGTCTGGATAGTAGATTGGAGAAAGTGAATAACGATTTTGATGAACTTCTGGAAAGAGTGTTGCAAGAACATGCATGTGAAGATAGAAAGATATATGATTTCGTTGATATGCTGCTAGAGATTCAAAGAGGGAAGACGACATAATTTAAGTTTGATTTAAACAGTCAAAAACAACAAAAATCCACTTAGTTAATTTAATTTAATTTATAAAAACTTGAAAACATCACTTACTTTAGAATAATTTTCTCTCTCTATAACATCACTTAAAATCAGCAAACGGGGGGGGGGGGGGGGGGGGGTATTGTTTGAATGGAATTCTTCTGCAAAAAGAGATAATTAAAGAAACCCACCTCAAAATGTCAACTCATGTTTTTTGTCCGAAAGAGATGAACATAATGTCTTAATTGTGTCACTATCCAAATTCAACCGGCATATTCTACGTTAATATGTTCGGAAAGAAAAAGAGATGGACTTAATTATGTTAGGTTTGGAAACAATAAATCCTACAAATTATTAATATGTTCGGAAAGAAAAAGAGATGGACTTAATTATGTTAGGTTTGGAAACAATAAATCCTACAAATTGAAGTTTCTATTTATTGATTTCAAATAGTTCGCTTATATTGTTTGAATGGAATTCTTCTGCAAAAAGAGATAATTAAAGAAACCCACCTCAAAATGTCAACTCATGTTTTTTGTCCGAAAGAGATGAACATAATGTCTTAATTGTGTCACTATCCAAATTCAACCGGCATATTCTACGTTAATATGTTCGGAAAGAAAAAGAGATGGACTTAATTATGTTAGGTTTGGAAACAATAAATCCTACAAATTATTAATATGTTCGGAAAGAAAAAGAGATGGACTTAATTATGTTAGGTTTGGAAACAATAAATCCTACAAATTGAAGTTTCTATTTATTGATTTCAAATAGTTCGCTTATATTGTTTGAATGGAATTCTTCTGCAAAAAGAGATAATTAAAGAAACCCACCTCAAAATGTCAACTCATATTTTTTGTCCGAAAGAGATGAACATAATGTCTTAATTGTGTCACTATCCAAATTCAACCGGCATATTCTACGTTAATATGTTCGGAAAGAAAAAGAGATGGACTTAATTATGTTAGGTTTGGAAACAATAAATCCTACAAATTATTAATATGTTCGGAAAGAAAAAGAGATGGACTTAATTATGTTAGGTTTGGAAACAATAAATCCTACAAATTGAAGTTTCTATTTATTGATTTCAAATAGTTCGCTTATATTGTTTGAATGGAATTCTTCTGCAAAAAGAGATAATTAAAGAAACCCACCTCAAAATGTCAACTCATATTTTTTGTCCGAAAGAGATGAACATAATGTCTTAATTGTGTCACTATCCAAATTCAACCGGCATATTCTACGTTAATATGTTCGGAAAGAAAAAGAGATGGACTTAATTATGTTAGGTTTGGAAACAATAAATCCTACAAATTATTAATATTTTCGGAAAGAAAAATAGATGGACTTAATTATGTTAGGTTTGGAAACAATAAATCCTACAAATTGAAGTTTCTATTTATTGATTTCAAATAGTTCGCTTATATTGTTTGAATGGAATTCTTCTGCAAAAAGAGATAATTAAAGAAACCCACCTCAAAATGTCAACTCATGTTTTTTGTCCGAAAGAGATGAACATAATGTCTTAATTGTGTCACTATCCAAATTCAACCGGCATATTCTACGTTAATATGTTCGGAAAGAAAAAGAGATGGACTTAATTATGTTAGGTTTGGAAACAATAAATCCTACAAATTATTAATATGTTCGGAAAGAAAAAGAGATGGACTTAATTATGTTAGGTTTGGAAACAATAAATCCTACAAATTGAAGTTTCTATTTATTGATTTCAAATAGTTCGCTTATATTGTTTGAATGGAATTCTTCTGCAAAAAGAGATAATTAAAGAAACTCACCTCAAAATGTCAACTCATGTTTTTTGTCCGAAAGAGATGAACATAATGTCTTAATTGTGTCACTATCCAAATTCAACCGGCATATTCTACGTTAATATGTTCGGAAAGAAAAAGAGATGGACTTAATTATGTTAGGTTTGGAATCAATAAATCCTACAAATTATTAATATGTTCGGAAAGAAAAAGAGATGGACTTAATTATGTTAGGTTTGGAAACAATAAATCCTACAAATTGAAGTTTCTATTTATTGATTTCAAATAGTTCGCTTATACATGTATTGTATTGTCGGGTAGAAACTAAAATGAAATTTATCATCCTTTCTTAGGACATGCTCCTAGGGGGAACAACAACAACTTCCACAACAATGGAATGGATAATGACATAGTTTCTGAGATATCCAGAATGCATGCAGAAACTCCAAGAAGAAATCCGTTGGACTTCCCGCCACAACTCATACGTATCCGAGGAAGAAGTTGAGAACATGAGCTACTTAAAAGCCGTAATCAAGGACCCCCTAGAAACTCGACGCAAGTTCCCTCTTATTGTCTACCCATCTTCGGTTTTATTCACCATGTAATCAACTCTATCCTTTGTCATGCATGCTTTATTGAATAATTTATTTTGTAAATATTTTGGAATTTTAAAAACGGAACATAACTTTGATTTAGAAGACAAGGTTATGAGGTGAGAAGAGGTTATTTTACTATCATATGAAGCATTAGAGTGTTAACATAGGAAAAACATTTATGGAGTTTTCATACTACAAGCCATCCAAACACCAAACAAGTTTCTGTTTGTTTGTAACTAGTACTAAACACACACGTATAGAATAATTAAAATCCCTAGAGAGAATGCATGTTTCCTCTGATATGATATCGCATGAACCGTAAGAACGATTGATACACTGATACACACACATACATGTATAAAAAAAAGAGAGGCCTCTTTTTGTGTCTCGCAAATCACACATAGCGGATTAACAAATAACTTAAGGCCCAATCGATTATCTTATTATTTGTTAGGTTATGATTCTGAGTGAAGAGTCGAAACAACAAAAAAACAAAAGTCACTTATATAAAGCTGGATACGCACGATTTATATCTCATTACATCGTGACACATGTCAACTGATTAATTATTTATTGACATATGTCAACTATTAAAAATATTATTTATGTACTAATTTGAAAAGTATAATTTCTATTTTTTTAAATAGAAACTATTAAAATTAAAAGAGTTAGAGAAATAAAACTTAGAATTGGGAAATTGTAAGAATAGAAAATCTATGTAAGTTTTTTTTAACACTTGATTATCAGAAAATCTATAAATCTATTACATCGGCGCTAGATATATTCGATATACAGCCTATGCGATTAGAGTGAACAACTTCCACAAACTTCTCCATGATGCAGTTTTCCATGTATGACATCTTCCATGATGGACAAACTCTCTCCGACGAACGGCTCTACATGTACGACATCTCACATGATGGACATGGTCTCCCTGGACGATAGTACCTCTGAAAAACTTTTTCTCCATTAATCTACAAGAAACTGTATTATATGGGATTCGAACCCCAAACATGGTGTAGAAACCTTTAAACCCTTGACCATTGGGCCAAGAGGATTCCACAATCTATATAAGATTTAAAATGTAAAAAATTGAAAGAATAAGACTATTTATGTACTGATTTAAAAAGTATAATTTTGACATGTGTCAGTTATTAAAAAATATTATTTATGTATTGATTTAAAAAATATAATTTCCATTTAAAAAAAGTAGAAACTATTAAATCAAAAAGGTTAGAGAAGTAGAAAGGGAAATTTTATAAATAGAAAATAGATTATCTATGTAAAATTTAAAATGTAAAAAAAATTGAAAGAATGAGATTATTTATGTATTGATTTAAAAAGTATGATTTCTGTTTTTTTAAATAGAAATATTCAATAAAAAAGGTTAGAGAAATAAAAACTTAGAAACTAAAAATTTCAAAAGTAGAAAATAGAAAATTTATGTAAGATTTAAAATGTAATTGTTTTTTGAAAGAACATGATTGATGTTTATTATCAAATAGATTCAATTTGAGTTTATATAAGATTTCAAATATGATTTTGGAATCTTTACATCATTTAGAGGAATTATTTGAGGATTTATGGATGATTTGAACCATTTTTATTTTATTTTAAATATTAACATAATTGTAAGTTCTTATTAAATAAAATGGATTTTAATTTAGAGTAACAATCCAATATAAAAAATTAATATTAATATATAATACTCACATATTATGCGGGTCCTAATCTACTGAAATATACAAATAAATACGATGCTATGTTAAAATGTACATACCGAGCCAAACGAATCCCCAGATGTAATGTTAAGGCAATCATGTTTGGAATTACGTTTATAGCTCGTTTATAAGTAATAATAATTCATATATTTCATTATAAAACATAAACTAGTTTGGAGTTCATATCCCTTAAATATTATTAAGGAGGTGATTTTTTAAGAAAAAAGTTAGGTGTCTTTTTCTCATTCAATTTTAAACAAAAAAACCATGTCAAATGTGACATGACAAAAAACTAATTTAATTAGCCCATTAACTTTAAACAATTAAACAATCTTAACATGACACCATTATATGACGATCTGATCCTCTATAAGTTAAAGATCTTTGTGATGTATTGCATTTTTGACGCATTCTAACCAATGTTTTCAATGGATTTTCGGGTCTTTTCTATGTAATTAGAGTCTTTTCAGGATAGAACACGTTTGGATGAAGTCTAAGGCAAAATAGTAAGGAATTGGAGCAAATGTGCAGAAATGTCAGAAGTTTGGCACTTGTTGAGGCACTGTCCACCGATGGATCGAGCTGAAATTTTGACACAAGATATATCATTGAGTTATCTTTCATTTGGAGGTGAATTTAGGATATTCCAACGGTGAGATCAAAAGTTACGCAAGTTTTAGTGAAGACATGCGAATCTACCTAAACCGACCGGTTCACTGGAAAAAGGAAAATTGCAGATTTTCCTATTCTGACTTGGTTTTGTCGTGGATTTCGACCAGCTCGTGATTTTACCTATATTTATGATATTTTTAGCCATTATTTAAGAAACACATTATTTTCTATTCATACTTTTGTTTCACTCTACTACATATTTGAGAAGATTTCTGAACCCCTTTGGATTTCTTATTTTATGATCATGAGTTTTTCTTCATCTCCTTTTTGTTTCTTTATCTCCATGTTTGAGTAGATCCATAGTTAGGTTTTAGGGTTTCAAGAGATTTCATGAATCGCAAGAACTAGATATAAATATGGATTTGTAATTGTCTTCATCTACCGTTGTTCTTATTGCTTGAATTAGACTGATCACCTAGTTCCTGATGTTAGGTTGTTTAACGCATCAAAAGTGTTTGTTTAAAATCCTGAACTAACATAGATGAGCAAATCGTCCTTAGCCAACGAAAGCTGATGTTAAGGCGATTTGTGAACATATCAAACCAATTCGTTAATGCTTGTCTTCAATTCTAAATTCGAACGACAGTTTAAAATCTTAGGTTGTTAGATAAAGTCTCTGGTGCCACGATAGTGGATTAGTTATACCTTTATGTTTGAGTTCTAGATTGAGCTGAGTTGTTCCCTGAATAATTATCTGGTTCGCGATCTCTGATTTTCTGCGAAAATCCTTAAATCCTAACGTCTTTTAATCCATAGTTTACATCGTTTAATTGCTTTCTCATTTACATTATTGCATACAACAACCTTTCTTACCATCTTAGCTTAATTTCTATTCATATAGTTTGAAGTGTAAACTTGGTTCTCGTGGATTCGATCCTTGAAATACTACAACCATTTGTTGTGCACTTGCAGTAGTTAAATAGGGTTAAAACATGTGTTATCACTTTGCAAATGATTTTAGTTTGTTTATAACTATTTGTTAAGGAGTTGATAGATTATAACATTTATAATTTTTAAACCTAATCTGCTCTATTGATTGTTATATATATATATATATATATATAAACCACCGTAGATAATAAAAAGAAAGGGCAATTTCCAAAAATACCACTTTTTAAGTTTTTTTTCCAAAAATACCACCTCGAAGTATTTTTTCCAAAAATACCACTTTTTTTCTAAAGTTACAAAAATACCACTTTTAAAAAAAATTCATTTTTAACATTCAAAACTAAACCCTAAACCCCAAACCCAAACCCTACCCCTTAAAACTATACCCTAATTTTGGAATAGTTAACCCAAACCCAAAAAATTTAAATTTTAAACCTTAAAAATCAACTTTTTAAAAAGTGGTATTTTTGGAACTTTGAAAAAAAAGTGGTAGTTTTGGAAAAAAAAATGGTATTTTTGGAAAAAAAACTTTAAGGTGGTATATTTGGAAAAAAAACTTCAAAGAGTGGTATATGAGGGAATTCCTCAAAAAGAAAATTCCACGAAAATCATGTGAAGGATTTTTATTCACTCTGATTTATTTATGTAAATATTATTATAATAATTTATCTTCTACATATTGATTTTCTTATTTAGTTACAAAACTATACATAAATAATAAAATATTCTAATTTTTTAATACTAAAACAGTTATAGTTAATCCCAAAAACTAAATTGGATGTTGAAGCTAGGGGATTTTTTTAGAGGAATTCCCTTATATACCACTTTTTAAAGTTTTTTTTCCAAAAATACCACCTTGAAGTTTTTTTCCCAAAAATATCACATTTTTTCCAAAGTTCCAAAAATACCACTTTTTTAGAAGTTGATTTTTAAGGTTTAGAATTTAATTTTTTTGGGTTTGGGTTAACTATTCCAAAATTAGGGTATAGTTTTAGGGGGTAGGGTTTGGGTTTGGGGTTTAGGGTTTAGTTTCGAATGTTAAAAATGAATTTTAAAAAAGTGGTATTTTTGGAACTTTGGAAAAAATGTTGTATTTTTGGAAAAAAAACTTCAAGGTGGTATTTTTGGAAAAAAACTTAAAAAGTGGTATTTTTGGAATTTGCCCATTTTTTTAAACGCAGGAAAACCTATTGTTTAAAATTAAAAAAAAAATATTATATATATATATATTTGATTTAATTTTGAGTCAAATATTCTATCATCTGTCGTCTTATATATATATGTTTTGACCATAAAATTATACGAAACTAAAACTTAAAAAAATTTGAACATAACACTATTCACAAGTTTTAATAATATATTTTAAATTTTATAAATAATTTAATTTTAAAAGAATATTAGCATAGAACGCGGGGAATCATCTATTGTTATAAGGGCAATTTCCAAAAATACCGCTTTCTAAGTTTTTTTTCCAAAAATACTACCTTAAAGTTTTTTTTCCAAAAATACCACATTTTTTCTAAAGTTCAAAAAATACCACTTTTTCAAAAAAATTATTTTGAACATTCAAAACTAAACCCTAAACCCCAAACCCAAACCCTACCCCCTAAAACTATACCCTAATTTTGGAATAGTTAACCCAAACCCAAAAAATTTAAATTCTAAACCTTAAAAATCAACTTTTAAAAAAGTAGTATTTTTGGAATTTTGGAAAAAAATATGGCATTTTTGGAAAAAAAAACTTCAAGGTGGTATTTTTGGAAAAAAAACTTATACGAGGGAATTCCTCTTGTTTTATAATTCATATATATAATTTCTCTTTTTTTCCCAGCCATCCTTAATGTAACTTGAATTACGAGTTGACGATGATTTATATAGAATTCAAAACATCGTCACCCTTCTCTTGGCGCACAAAGCGGACTAGACCACATCGTGAAGAGCGATTTCAAAAGAGCTGGTAAGATATTATAAAGAAAAATCATTTACGTATATTACCAACAAGTAAATTACACAACATTTCAACGGTCAGAATTTAGAGAAATTACGTCGCATATCATCTTCTAGACGTGATTCACAAGATGAATATCGTCCACACAATTATTGATAAAAAATTGACCAAATAAGTGAGATTCATGTGATTATATCAGCTTTCGCTATCGGAAGAAATAGACAAGCCGGCCCAATCACAGAAGTTGACGAACAGTATGTTATTATTAAGCTATGCGTTTTACATCATTGTACCAAACCAAATGTCGGTTTGTTTATCTTGGTTATTGTTATTGGTTAGATGTTAAACCAATCCTTACTTAATATAAAACAATGTAATCAGGTTCATTGAATGATAATAACGGAATAACAACTTTCCCAAATCTTATCTTGTTCCTAATTCGTCTTTTCTAATATGGTATCAGAGACCGAGATCAAATTTCTCTTTCGATCTTGTTGATTTCCGCTGTTTTTCTTTAATCTGGGCTCGTTTTTGATCGGAGAATCTTTCGATCTTCCTATTCTGCGAAAGATTCAAGCTATTCCGCTATGAATCACGAATTTCGCTCTCTATCCTTTTTCTGAGCTGCGAAGCTTCTTACGATGAGACTCGGACGAAAGGTTTCGCGTCGCGGTGCTCAAAATGGTTCCTCGTCAAGACGATATGAGGTTCTATAGTCAGACCTAGTGAATCGGATTGTAGATTCAGGATTTGGTCTAGATGCAACTCGATGGTGAAGTCCAGGATTCTTAACTCCGTTTCAAAAAAAATTTACAAGAGTATCTTGCGGTTTAATGATGCATCTGCAGTTTGGCAAGATCTCAAGGCTCGTTTTCATATCACCAATTTGCCTCGATCTTACCAGCTTTCTCAACAGATCTGGTCATTACAGCAAGGCTCTATGGATCTTTCTTCTTATTATACGAAACTTAAAACCTTATGGGATGAATTGGATGGTGCTACTTGTGTGGAAACTTGACTCCATTGTGATTGTTGTAAGGCGACTACTAAGAAGGCAGATCATGCTAAAATCATTAAGTTTTTGGCTGGCTTAAATGACTCATACGCCACCATTCGAAGCCAAATCATAATGAAAAAGCATGTCCCTGATTTGTCAGAGATTTACAACTTATTGGATCAGGATCACAGTCAACGCAACCTCCATCCTATCTCTAATGCTGGTGTTTTTCTTGTGTTTGTGCCTGAATCTTCTACTATTTCTGTCAATGCAGCTTCCTCTCCTTACCCTTCCCAGAAGTCTCGCCCCATATGTGCTCATTGTGGCTATACTGGTCACACTGTGGATACTTGCTACAAGATTCACGGTTATCCGATGGGTTTTAAACACAAGTCCAAGCAGTCTTCTGAGAAGCAATCTTATCCTGCTAAGTCACAGCCTTCTGCTAAGCCAGTGGTGGCTCAAATGACTCTTGCTTCTTCTTCTGATTCTCAGTTTTCTGGAGTGGTCAAAAGTCTCTCTAAATATCAAATTCAGGGTATGGTTGATTATTTCAATTCTCAGTTGCAGATTCCAACAGCTAATCAATTCTCCATAGCTTCTCCTCCTTCTGGCACAATCACTGCACTTCCTGGTATGGCCTTCTCTTCCTCCACTCTTTGTTTTGTTGGAATGTTGAAAGCCACAGGACATGCTTTGTCTAGTGATTCTTGGATCATAGACAGTGGTGCTACGCATCATGTTTCTCATGACAAGAATCTTTTTAGCCAATTATCTGATACATTAAACAGATTAGTGAGTTTGCCTACTGGTTTAGGGATTGGAATCTCAGGGATTGGCACTGTCAAGCTAAATGATTCTTTAGTCTTGCACAATGTTTTATACATTCCAAATTTTCGGTTAAATCTTCAAAGTATAAGTCAATTGACCAAAAATCTTGGATATCGTATTGTGTTTGATGAGGCTTCTTGTATGATTCAGGATCCTACCAAGGAGTTGATGATTGGTCAGGGTGATGCGGTTTCTAATCTCTACGTTCTGGACACTGCTACACTTTTTGATCCTTCTCATACATACTTCTGTCATAATGTTGTTGCTGATTCTACTATTTGGCACAATAGACTAGGACATCCATCTCTTTGTAGAACTGATTTACTCAAGGATGTACTTGGTTTCACAAAAAGGAATAAAGATTTTCATTGCAACATTTGTCCTCCTGCAAAACAAAAAGAATTATCATTTCTTTCTAAGAATCACATGACACAGCATGCTTTTGATCGCTTACATATTGACACTTGGGGTCCTTTCTCAGCCCCTACTGCTGAAGGTTTTCGCTATTTCCTCACTATTGTTGATGATCATAGTCGAGTGACATGGGTTTATTTGATGAAGACTAAGAGTGAAGTACTGACTGTGTTCCCTAGTTTTCTGCAGATGATTGAGACTCAGTATAAGACAGTGGTTAAGGGTGTTCGATCTGATAATGCACCTGAGTTGCGGTTTACTGAGTTGTATAAGAAGAAGGGTATTATCTCCTATCATTCTTGTCCGGACACTCCTGAACAGAACTCAGCGGTAGAGCGGAAGCATAAACACATCCTCAATGTGGCTCGAGCTCTTCTGTTCCAAGCTTCTATCCCTATTGAGCATTGGGGTGATTGCATCCTCACTGCTGTGTTTTTGATTAACAGGATTCCTACTCCTTTATTACAGAACAAATCTCCTATACAGGTGCTCAACTCCAAAGAACCTGACTATAGTGGTTTAAGGGTGTTTGGATGCTTGGGATATTGTTCAACTTCTAAGCATCGCACCAAGTTTCAATCACGAGCTAAACTAAGTGTTTTCATGGGGTACCCTGCAGGGTGTAAGGATTACAAGATGCTGGATTTGGAATCCAACTCCACTTTCATTTCCAGAAATGTAGTCTTCCATGAAGACATCTTTCCGTTTGCAACAGGTCAGTCATCTCCTGACAATAATCTGTTTGATTTTCCCTCTCCATCTTTGGAATGAACTACTGCTGATAGGACTAGTTCTCCGGTTTTGGATCCTCATCCTATCAATAGTGATGTTCCTGATGTCTCAGATGGTACTAAAAGAGTTTCTAAACCACCCATTTACCTTCATGACTACTATTGCAATGTCACTAATACTGAAGTTCCATTTCCTTTGGCGGCTTATCTCTCTTATGATAATCTCTCTGAGGAATATGGAGCTTATGTATGTGCCATCAATGGTCTTTCCGATCCTGTCTCTTTCAAACAAGCCAAGACCTTTCCAGAATGGTTACAAGCTATGAATGAAGAGTTACAAGCTCTTGAGAGTACTCACACTTGGGATATTTGTTCTTTGCCTTCTGATAAACATGCAATTGGTTGTAAATGGGTCTACAAGCTCAAGCTCTTTGCTGATGGAAGCCTAGAACGCTACAAGGCCCGTTTGGTCGCAAAAGGCTATACTCAACAAGAGGGTATAGACTTTCTTGAGACTTTCTCTCCGGTTGCTAAAATGACCACAGTAAAGAATTTGTTGGCGGTTGCAGCTACTAAACATTGGAGTTTAACTCAATTGGACATTTCAAATGCCTTTCTTAACGGTGATCTATATGACTCTTCCTCCTGGATACACACCCAAGGCTGGTGTTACTTGACCTCCTAATGCAGTCTGCAAACTTCGCAAGTCTCTTTACGGTATTAAACAAGCATCACGGCAGTGGTTTATCAAGTTCAGTAACACTCTTCTTCACCTTGGTTTTCAGAAATCTCATGTTGATCATACTCTGTTTACTAGGAATGTTGAAGGGATATATGTTGCGGTTCTTGTTTATGTTGATGATATAATCATTGCTAGCAACAATGATGATGCAGTTGTGGATTTGAAGTTAGCTCTCAGTCAAGTTTTTAAACTTCGTGATTTGGGTGCTTTGAAGTATTTTCTTGGCCTTGAGATTGCTAGGTCTAGCAAAGGCATTTCAATTTGTCAAAGGAAATATGCCTTGGGTATACTTGAAGAAACCGGTTTCCTTGCTTGTAAGCCATCTTCAATTCCCATGGACCTAGTATCAAGTTGCAACATGACTCATATGAACCCTTTCTTGAAGATATTTCGCGGTATAGAAGATTGGTTGGCCGTTTGATGTATTTGACGATCACTAGACCTGACATCACTTATGCTGTTAATAAGCTTTGTCAGTATACTAGTGCTCCCAAAAAATCCCATCTACAAGCAGCTTATAAGGTGGTTCGATATTTAAAAGGCACCATTGGCTTGGGTTTGTTCTACTCAGTGGACTCTAATCTTCTTTTGACAGCGTTCACTGATGCTGACTGGGCCTCTTGTCCTGATTCTAGACGTTCCACATCCGGCTATTGTATGTTCCTTGGTGATTCTTTAATCTCTTGGAAATCCAAGAAACAACAAACTGCCTCACATTCCTCCACTGAATCTGAGTACAGGGCTATGGAGTTTGCCATCAGAGAAGTTGTGTCTTTGGTAAATCTACTTGGTGAGTTTCACATCTATCAAACACAGCCTGTTGCCTTCTTCTGTGACTCTAAAGCAGCTATGCACATAGCCAACAATGCTGTTTTTCATGAACGTACTAAGAATGTGGAGCTTGATTGCCACATTGTCCGAGAGAAGATTGTAGTGGCCTCATCAAGACTCTCCATTTGCGTACTGAAAATCCGCTCGCCGACGTCTTCACCAAGGCTTTATACCCTGGTCATTTTCACTCTCTCATAGACAAGATGGCTCTTAAATCCATATACTTGCCATCTTGAGGGTGGGTATTAAGCTATGCGTTTTACATCATTGTACCAAACCAAATGTCGGTTTGTTTATCTTGGTTATTGTTATTGGTTAGATGTTAAACCAATCCTTAGCTTAATATAAAACAATGTAATCAGGTTCATTGAATGATAATAACGGAATAACAACTTTCCCAAATCTTATCTTGTTCCTAATTCGTCTTCTCTAATAGTTATTATATTGCTTGGGTACGTGAGCTAAAATGATGGGATGCTAACAAATTACTAGTATATAGTAAAAGTATAGTGTAGTCAAGAATCACCAAACACAAATGATTATATATATATATATATATATAATAACATCACTATACTATCGTTTAGTGTATCAGAAATACCATTTTATATATCATACTTTTATAAAAGTTTATAAAGTAAACTTAAACAGGTAAACCCTTATTATGGTTTAGTTTAATATTTAGTTTCTTAAGTTTAAGTTTCATTTTTTCTTAAAATCTTATCAATGTTTAGTTTAATAGTTCTTAAATTTGTGTAATTTTAAGAACACAGTATATTTTTGGCGAAAACATAATAATTTATGTATATTTATAGCGATTTTTTAAAACTTTACATTATTAAACTTTAGAAAAATCACATGTTTGTGATATTTTTGAAAGCACCGCAAAAACATCGAACTTGTGGCACAAGTATTTACTGAATAACAATGTAGAACCTTGTTTCATAATTTAAAAACACAATCTCAACCTTAATTGATACTCCGTTTATTTTCTTGTTTGATGTTTTAGATTTTTTACACATATTACAAAAATACATAAATGTTTAGTTATAAATGTTTTATTTTCTTACTAAACAATTTCTATAAGTTTTACCTAATAACAATTTAATCAAATGACTTAATATGTCTTGGAATCAACAACTCAGCATTATGCTTTCATTAAAACTGCATAAAAAAGATAAAAATCAATCTTTTAAAAAACAATTCTTCTAAAACATCAAATAAAAAAGAAGGGATGGAATTTTTTAAAAGTGGAAGTTATACAGGGAATTAAATTTAAGAAATCCAGTTACACATATTACCAACCACACCTTAATTATTGTTTCTTACTACTGCCTCCGTTGTAAAATAGTTGTTATTCTAGGTGATTTCACGTGTATTAAGAAAACATATTAGAATTTCTATTTTACCCTTGAAAATGAATTTGACTCTTACTATTCTTCATAAGATTTGAGGTTAAATCTGGTATTTAAAGCCAAAATATTCATTGAAAATGTAAAACGACAACTAATTTGATAAAAAAAAAGCGTAAAACGACAATTAATATGAAACGGAGGGAATATATATCAATGGGATACTAACAAAATAACTGAAGAGTCTAGGAAGAGACAACAATCACCAACCACATTTAACATAAAAAAAGAATAAGAGCCAATCACGAAAGATTTAAATGTGAAAAAAATAATGAGGTGATTTATTGTCATTAAATAATGAGGAGTAGTATTATATTTTTCTTTTAGTTATCACGGAAAACATGTTCTTTTGGTAACTTTTTATTTTGCTATTAGACGTTTAATTTATTATATGATGTCTTCACAAAATAAAATCATAAATCCGAAATTAGAATCGTTAAGTTTTACTTGATAAATTAGATACTCTCAAAAAGCATACTACATGCCAAAGTCACTAAAGTAGTGAAGATGAAGAATGAAATATTTAAGTCACTTCAGTACTATTTTCGTAATTTCTCTTAGCTTTATAGCTATGGAGAGTAGCTACTAAAACGCAATCACACACTGGCTAGATCGGATAGTTATCTTCGGATAGTACTTCTTACCGCTCCTTTCATCACTTTGTTTTCTCACATTCTTTGTCCATAGTACTTCTTACCGCTCCGCTCCATATTAGAGACTTGGTATTCTTTTCCCTGTCCCAACCACTTCCCCAACAACTCTTTGTACAAATCAAAACTTAATATGATCTATATTGTAGTAGAATCAGAATCTCATAAGATAAAACAAGTTACGGTTCACAAAATTCACAAAGAATTATTTTATTAATCAAATGTCCAAAGGTCTTTGTGATCATGCCAGCAATTGATTTGTAGTTGTTACATACTCAATCATAGCTAACTTTTTCTCTACCAACTCTCTCTAAAAGTGATGTGTATGTGTTAAACATGATTCTTAGAATTATTAATAACACGTGTTATGGCAATGAACAAGTAAGCATTCATAAATCATATCATAGCAAGTGAGTATACGTTTCATCCACACTTGTTACTCTACTTTGATATTATTAGTTTTTTCCCCGCTAAAGTAGTTGCATACGGACTCTGTGGTACCAACATATTGTCCTTTGTTTGCTAGTTTTGTAATGAATGTATTTTAGTTCTCCGACCATACTCATCATCTAATTTCTTTTGTCCACCAAAATCTACCTTGTTTCACCAAAAATGATATCATTCACATATATGATATATCTTACATTTGTGCCAAAAAGAAAGAAAGATATATCTTACATTTATCAACTATGTCTTTTACATTCTCTCGCCATTTAGTGTGTCCAGATCATCGAAACAACAACATTAGAATAAACGTTTTATTAAATGTTCATGTAATTTATATATATTTTGTTCTTTTGTTATTTATAATTTCTAGTATATGTTTAAAATGAAAATAAGTAACTAAATGAATAAAAATAGTAATTTTTTTAAAGAAATATGGTAATACTAATACAGGGAGACGAAATAAAAATAAATGTTGAAAATGATGAAAGAAATGTCACGGGAAAAGTGTTCGAAAAAGTTTGAATAGATTTCGGAAAGATACATGTATATGACTAACATAAAATCATTTAGAGATTTGTCTGAAATAAACGAATTTTCATTAAATCCATGATATGGGTTATTAGACAGAGTTATCATGTTTAAAGTCGAGCTAATTCGTTTCGCCATGTAAGCGTGATAAGTGAGACATTTATGAATGAGTGAAAAATTATCTTATCGCACGTTGCACTTGCTTTGATGAATAAAGCGTTATCACCATATTTATTGTAACATCATAAGTATTTCAATTGTAAATGATAGTTCATGTTTGACACATTCACATATAATGTCCGGCTACGTTATGTTTGCATTAGCATTTAACAATCAACAATCAACATCAAAGCTTTTTGGGAGATATCTTAATAAGATTTGAATATGAAAAGAATTCTCTCCGAGATAATGGATTGTTAGATGGTCACCGAAACCGTTTCTTCTTCCCGTGATTATAGCTTATTTTTGTTACCAAGTGCCACTAAACGATTGTTACTTAAAAAAAACAAATTATCCTCGATAATATTTATGTTATATCCTTTGATTATATATATATATATAAACGTTAATAAAATTTATCTTTTAAACCTAAAATTATTATATTTATATTAATGATTCGTAGTTAACAATTTAAAACTAAAATTTCGTGCAATACCCCCTCCGTTCCTGAAATCAGATCTCCAATTGCAAAAGTGGTTTATGCCATGCGCTCGGAAGTGTAGTGCCTCTTTAGCTTGCACACATGATATGGACGCTTTGGATCTTCAAATCCATTATGGAATGGGTAGTATACTTTTTTTATTTTCTTGTGGTAGTCCATTAACACACATACTCGTCACATCCAACTAAACCAATTTTAACATCGGTTGGCAAGCAACTCAAAACAATAATTGAACTGAAAAAGAAATGTATTGTTTTCCAGTAAAGTAATAGAAAAACTACCTAAAAGTTTTAATAATTTCTCTTGATAAATAAAAATAAACATTAGGCTCCACACTACATTCACAACACATAATGCACATAAAGCCACCCATTTTTATTATTATTATTATTATTGCTAATACAATGCATTCATTATTAATTCGTTTAAAATTTAAAAACCATAAAGCTTAACATATCTTTTTCAACAGAATTCACTAGATTATTTTCTCAATTTTTTGAAGAAAAAGAAAGTCATTTTCTTTTAAAAAATACTATAAAAATAACATTTCAACATTTGTCAAAAGATATTTACTCAAGATTTAGTACTTTTATTTTAATATAGAAGTGCGTAACAAACATTTATCCGGTTTGTCAGATTCTACCTGCTAGATGCTTGGTCACTTTGAGTTAACAACAACAAAACAACACAAAAATGCTAAATTCACTTTGAGTTAGCGACACTAACAAAAATACAAAACACATTTTGACATTTGCCACTGCCAGCTAGTACGAATTGAAAAATCAACGTGATTTAACTTTGGGTTGACGGCTTATTTAACCCCCTATAAATGCCATTAAACCGCTTTGACCCCAAACTTTTTAGCTCGTCGTTTTAGTACCTATAGTTTAAAAACTAATCATAACCAAACACGAACTAAAAATCTCATTATATTTAACCCAATCAAATTGGTTAACCTTAAACCATTCATTAACCCAAGTTACGGTTAAGTAGACCGTAATTGCGTTTCTAAAAATCAAGTTTGGCCTAATCCCGTGTTTTAGTGGCCAAACTCGTTCAGACAAAACCAGACAAAACCTTAAGCTTCTTACTCTCTGTTTTTATACCTAAGAAATCGATTTGGGGAAAACTCAAAATTAGGGTTCATAGAGATTCTGGGTTTAGCTTTGTTGTCGACGATGAGCAGCTATTCGTCGGGTTCTAGCTTCGTGAGTGCAAGAACTCAACAACCACGAGGCATTCCTACGAGTTGCTGGTGCGGAGAGGAGATTATTACATACACCTCTACGACAAAAGAGAATCCCTATCGACGGTTTTATCGATGTTCAATTGCTTTGAAGGTAAGTGTATTGTAGTAGAATGCAATTTAAGTAATGTAATTTTTAATTTGTGATGAAAGAGTCAATTGTAATTGTGTAATTGTAAATTGTTATAGAGGAAACAAGAGTCGCATTTGTTCAAGTGGATTGATGAAGCATTCGTTGATGAGATAAATATGGCAAATGAAAAGATTAGAAGACTTGGTGAAGATATGAAAGACGTGAAAAACATGATTGCAAGTTCTATGGAGGTCCAAAAGAAAGTGATTGAAGAGGCAGAAGAGAAGATTACAGAGAAGATCAATGAGAAGATTGAAGCAGAGCTTGTCATTGCGAAGGAAAAAAATGGAGAAATTGGGTCATGAGATGGTGAGCTCAACCGTGAAGAAAGTATGTGTCGTGGTGGTAGTGTTCGGATCATTGGCTTGTGTTTATGGTTGTTTGGTTTGAATGGTATGTTGTTGTTTTGTTGTCAATGGACATGTTAAGTTGTTTTAGTTATCATATGTAGTATGTTGTTGTTTTAGTAATGCACGAGACCCATAAGTTAAGTTGTTTTAGTTATCTTTGGTTGTACAAAAGACTAAAAGCTTAAACACATCAAACCCATCATTTTGGTTATACAAAAGCTTGAACACATCATTTTGGTTATACAAAAGTTTGAACACATCATGGCTGAGTCTAGGAGTCAATGGTTGCTTGAGTTGCTTGACTTGGTTGAGTGAGTGAGATGATATCAGCTTCTTTAGCAGATGAAGCACCCTAAGATAAAAAAGTCGAATTCATTATCGCTTAATATCAATTTTTACTTACAAAAACACTCATCATTTCAAATGCATTATCAAACCATTACCTTTTCAATCTTGAGCTTCTTCTTTGGTCTTGAAATGACCAAACCGTTAGTAGATGATATATGATCAATCTTAAGCTTCTTCTTACGAGTTGAGATGGCTTGAGCACCCTAAGACACAGTAAAAACATAAATCATCCACTTAAACTTTCACTAAAACAGTCCACCATACACTTAAACTTTCACAAAAGCATACCTTCTTCTTAGCTCCTTTCTTGTCTTTTTTAATCTTCTCCTTAGGAAACTTTTTACATCCAGCTGCATTGTGACCAGGTTCTTTACATTTTGAGCAGTGGATAGTACGCCCTTCTCTTCCAAGTTTTTCTAACTTAGTCTTCTTAGGCTTCTTAGTCTCACATTGGCCTTTTATTTTTGGAAATTTCTTCTTTCCCTTTTCTCTTCCAGGCAGTTTTGGTTGTGGAGGTGCAACTACCAAACGATAGGTGGAAGTCATCCAAAACCGTGGTCCTCTGACTGGTATGTTGGCTGACTCATAAGTGTCACGCCACATCTCAACTGAAAAGAACCCAGAAACATGGTCTTTCACATCTACACCATTATTCATCATTGCACCATAGGCATGTTCACATGGAATGCCTGAAATTTGCCATTTGAAACAACTACAAGTACCTTTAGGGATGTTTACCGTGTATCCATTTCCATCAAGCATAACATCATATAATCCATGAGTGCATGGAGTTACGGTGACCCGATCAGCATCTTTCTTTTCTTCAGCAAGAAGATCAACAACATACTTTGAAAACCTTCCTTCATGCTTCCCTGACTTTTTCTTCCTCTTCACAATACGAGCCATTACTTGTCTACTAATCATTTCCAGCATTGGAATCAAAGATAATGCTCTTGCCTTGGTAATGGTTGAGTTAAAAGACTCAGTCGCATTGTTATCAACACACTCACAGAAACTACCAAGTCTAAGGTGTGCAAGACACCAAGTCTCTGGTTTCTCCTTCATGACATCATTAAACAAGCTCAAGTCATAAGCTTCTAGGTGCTTCAAATTCTCCTTATACTATGTCAAACTGTAACTCCAAGCAAGCTGCCAAACTAATAGTGGCAACAACTCCTTGTTAACAACAACAACATCAACAAAAAAACAAAAACAAAGCATTACGTTTTCTCACTTACCCTTTCGTTTCGACTTCCTCCTCGGTCTTGATTTCAACTTCCTCCTCGGTCTCGACTTCGACTTCCTCGTCGGTCTCGACGTCGACCTCTTCAACAACACTGAGCTTTGGATCCGACTTCTCCTTCCTTGACATACCTCCTTCGTTCGACACTAGTTATCAATTTACAGTTACCCAGAATCTCTATGAACCCTAATTTTGAGTTTTCCCCAAATCGATTTCTTAGGTATAAAAACAGAGAGTAAGAAGCTTAAGTTTTTGTCTGAACGAGTTTGGCCACTAAAACACGGGATTAGGCCAAACGTGATTTTTAGAAACGCAATTACGGTCTACTTAACCGTAACTTGGGTTAATGAATGGTTTAAGGTTAACCAATTTGATTGGGTTAAATACAATGAGATTTTTAGTTCGTGTTTGGTTTTGATTAGTTTTTAAACTATAGGTACTAAAACGACGAGCTAAAAAGTTTGGGGTCAAAGCGGTTTAGTGGCATTTATAGGGGGTTAAATAAGCCGTCAACCCTTTAACTTTAAGTACCGCCCCATTTTTAAATATAAGGTCTGCCCGCTAATTACATCCATTTTTAATTTTAGCATAGTTTAGTTATTACTTTTTTGACCAATTTATTTTCCTACGTAAAATAAAAAACCGTTTGTTATATTTTCAAAATGCTAATAGAAGAATACTAGATCAAAAGTCAGAAATTCTATAAGCTTTGAGTGGTAACACTGATGTAGTATATTACAATCAGTAAAATAGCATTGCAAAATATAATACACTATTTTTTTGATACTATCATATTTTACCACTATTTATACTGTTTCGAATTGTATTATCATCTTGTATTGCTAACTCTCCCCATGAAACATTGGCCTTGACAAAGGCTATCCCAACTCACTCTACATCTACCACCAATATAGCATGTAGCTCTTTTCCCACTGCCACAACCACTACAAGAATTAGTATTTCTCCTAATTTGGTAACGCTCTCAACCCCTTCTATAGGTTCATTGACTAATGAAGTTGTGCAAGAGAATGTCTTTGGTAGCAAATTTTTGGCTGCCTTGGACTCGGGAGTATTCAGGTTATGAGATGGGTGTTGCTTCTCAAACTAGAGGCGGAATGTCGATCAAACCTACGCAAAAGGTTAAAGAGATGCAATGGTAAAAGGACGAGGTAAAAGGGGACGTGAGGGCCGAGGTGACCACGAACAATCTTTTTAGAAATTCAGAGTTTCTTCTCTTGATGTTTTTTATCTATCTTAAGAGCCTAGTTTGTTGTACTCTTTATATCTTTATGTTTTATCATAAAAAAAACTCTCTAAAACAATATGATCTCATCATCATGTCATTGTAATAGTTACTTTTACATTTAAATAGAAAGCCTTTTCTAAAAAATAACAATAATTATATATTATCTTGTATTACCAATCTAATCAGACCATATATGTTACCAATGAGAAACATTTATTTAATAGCAAATTCTTGGCTTTAACAAAAAAAAAACATTTATTTCATCCTAAAACTCAAATGCACGTATCTTTTGAAAACTCGAAAATTTGTCACTAACGCAAAACCCCACTTGGTAGAACCATCTATTATGATATTATACAAGATTTATTATATACCAACTAAAACGATGGATCCTACACACTATAAAACACAAAGTAGAGAGCGATGCTCTAATCACACTATCACAAACCAAACAGGCAAACATAATATGGAAATGATATTAATTTCTTTGTGTCTAACCACCTTCTTAGCCTTTTTCCTAAATGCACTCTTCAAACGAATCAACAACACAAAACCTAAGTTACCATCTCCATGGCGACTTCCGGTGATCGGAAACCTCCACCAGCTCAGTCTTAACCCGCACCGCGCTCTTCATGCCCTTAGTCTCCGGTATGGACCACTTATGGTCCTTCATTTCGGAAGTGCTCCTGTTCTCGTGGTCACTTCCCGTGACGTAACTCATGAGATCATGAAAACATACGACCTTAAGTTCGCAAATCGCCAGAAATCAAAAGCTATTGATATATTCATGGATGGTGGTCGTGATATAATATTTTCATCTTGTGGAGAAGATTGGAAGAACAAAAAGGTTTTTTTTTCTTGCATCAACTATTCCTTTTTAATTTGACAATTTATCTTCATATTCCCGTTTATGTAGGCTTATATCGGATGGATTTATATGACCGGTCTCCAAATTTTAATATGCGCGGTTCATCACAAAAAAATAGACTAGCCACCAACCATGATTTATTTTTGCTTTTTAAATCCCAAAATATCAAAATACTATCTGTTAATAATTTTGTTCGTTCTTTCAAAAGTAGTGTTATTATATGATTTGAACGTAAATTTTGGTATGAATAATTTGATCTACCTTTTGTGCCTTTATTAAATATTACTCTCTATGTTTGCTTTAAGGGATGCTTAAGATGATTTTTTTTACTCCAAGTTAAAAGATGTTTTCACTATTCTATGTACTTTAAGTGCATATTGTTTTTCCATTCGTTGAATTGTGTTTAGGTATAATAATTGATCTTTTGTTTCAGAAAACAATACAAACTAATTGTTATTAATTTTTTTTATGGGTTTCTAAAATAAAACCTCAATTATTATCTACCTAAACACAATTTAACCAATCGAAAAACATGAATAATAGAATAGTGAAAAATAACTAAACTTAGAACAAAAAGTTCCTAAAATCATCATTTAAAAAACATTTAATTTGTTCTCTACTCCGCATGAAAATTGTTCAGAGCAACACTTGTATTGAAATCGACAATTTAAGAATTTTTTTTTTCAAGGCATTGACGGGTGTATACAATCTAACATTTGGAGTGATTTCTTTTAATTTGTCAAATCTTATGTTATTGAATCATGATTTTTTAAAATTTTATTAAAATGTAGTGTTACTGAACTAGCGATTTTGAAAAGTATATTCAAATCCAATTTTACTGAAAATATACGAAGGATTTGATTTTTATTGATTTCAAAGAATTTCAGAGGAATTTTAAAGGAATTTTTAGTTAAAAATACTGAAAACCAAATCTCATGGTTTTAAGTGGGATTGTAGAGAAAAATTTGCTAGAATCACATAAAATCATATAAAAACTCATTAAAACCCAAACCCCTCTAAATGCTAAATTGAATCTCCCTTAAGCATGGCTTTATACCAAACATTTTTTACATCCCAGTTTAAGACGGCTTCTTTAGGACAATCATTAAGACATTGTTATTTTTACAAACACATGATTTATAGTGCGACCTTGAGCATTTTTAATGAAAAAGGAAATCAATATTTTAAATCTTGAAATTTATATTTAGAAGAAATTAAAATTTTAAAAATATATAAATAAACATGAAAAAACTTTTCAATTGATGTAAATATTGATTTGGTAGATTTTGTTTGCAAAATAATATTTTTGGGACATATATTATATAAGCATTATTAATGTAATGCTACTTAGAAAGCTGAGTATTTTTGTAATTTATCCTTCTAATTTTTTCTTTGCCAATGATCAAATTAATTTGCTTGCAGAGTCTATGCGTGGTGCATCTGCTCAACAACAAAATGGTTAGGTCCTTTGAGAGCTTAAGAGAAGGAGAGATAAAATTAATGACAGATAAACTGGAAGCGGCATGTTCAGCTTCTTCATCAGTAAATCTAAGCAATGTAATTATGGCTCTTACGAACGATGTCATATGCAGAATCACCTTTGGTAGAAAATATAACAGCAAGGAAGGTGGAATTGATGTCAAGAAGTTAGTGATGACATCTTCTGAGTTCTTCGGCAAATTCTTTTTCGGCGATTTTATTCCGAGTTTGGCATGGATCGATAGATTACGCGGCATAGATGATCAAATGAAGGACTTAAATAACAAGTTAGAAGGTTTTTTAGACAACACAGTGCAAGAACATGTAGATGCTGATCATGAAGAACCATCAGATTTTGTTGATGTGTTGCTATGGCTTCAGAAAGACAAAACCAAAAAGTTTCAGTTTGACAAAAATGACATAAAACTCATCCTCAAGGTAACACAATCCATTCCTTTTCTTTCCCGCATATTTTCAAGAATTCTTTTGAATTTGCTATACATGTCAAATAATTTCGAATGAGTTGAGTTTGGGTAAAATCAACATTTTTTATTGTTGAGTTTAGATTTCTGATTTAGTCTCCATTGTTATATGTTTGCATTGATAAAAGAAAATACATTTGATTTTTTTCTTACAAAAACCAAAAAAGTTATTAATTAGGAAACGTGTATTCTTCTATGCAAGGATTCATAATATTCCACATATATAATATAAATAATAAGACTGGTGTTTAGTTGGTAATGCTAGAATTTGTACTCAATGATTTTACTTTTGATGAAATTGTGTCACTAGTTCGAATTTCTAAACCGTTTTCGTTGACAAAAAGTGTATAAATTACTATTTACTAGAATAGAAAAAGAAATGAATGTTTTTTTCAATAAAAACTAGACTTTTGATTTGGATCAAGGGTATGATGTCACTGGTCTAATAATTTTACGTATCAATCAATTATCAATAGCTAAATAATTTTTGGTTTTTCAGGATATCTTTTTTGCTGGAACAGCCACAACTGCCTCACTACTAGAATGGACACTGACAGAGCTATTTAGGCATCCAAAGGTTATGAAGAAACTTCAAGATGAGATTAAAAAAATTTCGACGCATAATTCAAATGTAACAGAGAAAGAAGTTGAGCAAATAACCTATTTACATGATGTGATCAAGGAAGGGCTACGGTTGCATCCCTCTGGTCCATTACTATTCAGACTACCAAGTGAAAATGTCCAATTAAAAGGATATGAAATTGCTGCAGGGACACAGGTAAATATACTTTTAATTCTATAAGACTAATTAAATCTAGATGTCAAAATATAAATATGCTTGAGTTGTAACACAGGTGATAATCAATGTTTGGGCAATCCAACGAGACCCTGCGATATGGGGACTTGACGCAGATGAATTTAGACCGGAAAGGCATTTAGAAGCTAATTTGGATTTTAATGGTACTGATTCCAAGTTCCTTCCATTTGGAGCCGGGAGAAGACTTTGCCCTGGGATCGGATTTGCTATGGTCATGGCCAAATTGATACTAGCCAACGTTGTGAAGCGGTTCAACTATAGAGTCGAGGTCGGACCAACGGGAGATGATATGCCTGATTTAGTTGAAGCATCTGGTATCGATGTTTGTCGCAAGTTCCCTCTAATTGTTTTTCCATCACTTGCGCAGGCATGAAGGTATATATAGCTTGTTCACTTCTTTAATGATGATTGAGTGTGACCTTTGCTTTTGTGTTCCTTTGTGAACATATTTGATGTATATGTAAACTAATGTGGCTGCTGTGTTTTATGAATAAAAATACCAGATATTTTATTTGGCTATGCGGAATTAAAGTAAAATAGTAAATATATTAGTGTGAAAACTTTTATCAAGATGTAAAAATGTGTCTAAAAGACTAAAACTACATTATAGCTGAAAACCAAAAACACAAGTTTATTACTTTTTTTTCCGTAATGTAAAATTTATTCAACAAAAAACATTGTTATTATTTGTTTTTTGTTAAACAACAAAAAACATTGTTACAATAAGATGCTTCACTTTTGAAACTGGCTATAAAAAGTATTCACACAAACAATAAGAGAATAGACATAGAAGAAATGGAGAATTAGGATAAGTAGATAGCAAGAATACGTGTGATTATGGGTTTCACCGACTAGTTGAATAGTTGAATAGTTGAAAGCACAGTGAAGAGTATATTTCACCGACTTAACCCACAAAAAAACTGTTTTTCTACGCGTTTTCATCTTTATCCACGAGCATATCACCAACCACTGATTCGTTGATGCTATTGAGAAGGTGTTAGTCTCCAGATAATAAAAATCACAAATAAGTTTGTATTGAACAGTAAATAGTGAACTATTATATTCAACTAAATGTAAATTTGTACAAGTATAGTAAACTAGTATAATTTCGTATAAATAGTCAACTATTATTTGATCTTATAGATGACTATTCGCACATAAATTGGCTGATAACGGACTATCTAATAGCTGACTACTCGTACATAAATAGTCATCATGATGAGATGATATATGACTATTTTATACATAAATAGTGAACTATTTTTAATCAATATACAATTTTTTAACATAGTGAACTATTAATACATAAATAGTGAACTATCTTATTATATAAAGGAGAGTTTGTCAAAATTGTAACTCATTAGATGGTGACATGTGTCTAATATCGATTGAGATGATGACATGTGTCAAAATACTACAATTATGTTAACCAATATAATAAAGACACATTAACATATTTTCTTATTGTTTCATTAACATATTTCTAAAAGGCAAATCAAACAAATTATTTAAAAAAAAATATAGATACCATTAAGTTAAACAACAAAAAAGGCACATTAACATATTTTTAGTGTTTAATTAACATATTTCTTAAAGGTAAACAAAAAACTATATGTGCCAAAATGTAAATTATTAAAATAGGAAAAGTGTTAAATCTAAAAAAAAGTTAATACTTCAACAAAAAGCTTTCGCAGAAAAAAAACTATTATACAGTATAAAGGTTTTCAAAGAATACAAATTTTTTTACATATACTTTTCAACATAATTATAGAATATTTCAATATAAGTACTTTCAATGTTTTAAAAAGAAAATGGTATGAAATCTTATAATATAAAGTTGTATGCGCACCAAACTATAACTCACGAGATTACGACATGTGTCATTGTTAGTTTAGATTGTGATCTAATCTATATTATTTACTTTTTAAATCAAATTATAGTTTAATTTAAAAACTAATAACAAATCAAAAGAAATTGTCAATAAGAAAAGAAAAAAAAATAAAGTTGAAAGAAACGGAATTAATGAAAAAGTATAGTTATAACAAAAATAAGGCAAAAAAAACTGCATAATAATTAGATAAAAGATAGTCAATGCAATTGGAAAAAAAATTAAGTGTCGACAAAAAAATGTATAGTTGTTATCATGGTCAAATAAACTAAGGTAAATAGGTTTAATACCAATTAAAAAAAATAGACAATACAATTAAAAAAAGAAAATTAAGCTTGCAAAATGGTATAATTGTCATTATGTTCAAATAACAAAATGTTGTTACTCAAATAAAAAGGTACAATATCATATTTTCAATTAGCCAACGAAAATCTATAATTTTACACAATACATGAAGACCGTTCCCAATTTTAATATGACATCAATTTATTTTGTTCTCTTAATCAAGCGAATTATAAATTCGAACTAAAATGATACAATATAAAAAAGATTATTTATGCAATTGGAAAAAAGTTATCTAATAATTATACGGATTTCAATTTAAAATATATTTTTACGGGTTTTAATTTATATTATAATTATACGGGTCATAACTACCTAGATTATCAATTTTGATATCTAATAACCGCATATTATGCGGGTCCTAATATAGTTTTACATAAAATAGTGAACTACTTTACTTTTGATATATTTCGTATGTATACTAATGAAACCTTTGAATATGCAGTGTGTCCATTTTATAATATATAATGGAGATATTGAAGATCAATTTCATACGCCAAGATTTAATGAAAGATCATCAAATGGAATCGTGATCAATCAGAATGAAATCCGAATCTACATTGATGTAATGGATTTTTAAGAATTTTAATGGTAATATATTTTTATTGTAATAGGTTTTTTACTTCAATAATTTTTTTACTAAATTGTCATTAATCAATTCACTAAAGGCATTTTTGTCATAATGTACCAAATTAATGTTACTCACCTAATTTGATTTTACTCAATGTTACCCATCTATTTTAAGCTACAAAGACTAATATACACCTAATTAACCCTATTAATTACTAGTTTATTCCTATCCAAATACTCCAAATACCTTAATACATATATTCAAACAAAAATTTAATAAGTATACTAATCTAATTAACGTAATTACTATTATTAATTTTTTTTCCAACCTAACTATTAATCAGAAACAACCATTCGAATAGGAAATCCAACTTGGTGGCACGGTGCTTACCACTATTATTAAATTAATATATATAAAATTCATCTTAAATTTCGTATAGTAAATCTATCATTAGGTACAATTGATTATTGAAGAATTCTTGGGTTCACCCCTAGGGGTGAACCAATCCCATTCACCCCCTTCTCCTCAACTATTGAAAGTATATACGAAAACTAACTGTGTCTGAGTTGGTGGCGTTTTTCAGCCTTAAACCACTCATTGTTAATATCTGTCGGATTTACTTGGCCAGATGGTGAACATAATGTCTTGAACCATCCGAAGTTTGGTGTAAACCTAGACAACAGTTAAAACCCAGCTTCGTTTTCTCATAGAACGTAGTTCTCTAGTGGTTCATTTTGACATTGAACTTGGAGAATATAACATTTTCCTTCACTCTCCTAGAAATGGCCGCATTTCACACTCACAAGGTGATTTACCGTGAACTTTGTTTTCAAAAGTATCTTGTATTACTTCATTGGTATCTCAAAGTTATGGACTTGAATCATTAAAAGAAAAACTTATCTTCTACACATACATGAAGCACTTTTCATCATCCTATGAATTGGGAGAAGACAGAAAGTCTCTCAGTGCTCTTAGCAGATTAAGTTTGACTTAGTTTTCCTTTTGAACCTACATCTTGGGATTTCTAGTCATGTAGGTGGGGTTTCCGTCAAACCTCCTCTTATGTCATAGGCTTTAAACCCATTCCTCTTAATGATTTATCATTATAAAAATTACTCAGTCCCCGGGCTACAGCCGATTGATTATCATAGTGTACATGTAATGCTACCATTTTATATGTTTTGCGTCTATCGCATTCTTTTTATAATTTGACATTATAACTTGTAAATATCAATACGATATACGGTAAACAATAAATGTTATTCAATTTCTTTTTTACTTTTTATATATACACATGTATCTAACATATTAATGTTATTCAATTTCTTTTTTACTCTTTATACTTTTCCTTCTTCTTTTTTCATGTGACTTATAATCTTTACATTTTCAATCTTATAGTTTACTAGTTTTTTCAGTTTACACAAAAATGGAATTCATTAACGGTAAAAAAATAAAATGATAAGATATTACTATTTTATTTTATAATTTTTCTTTTTTATGTTAGGTTAATAAATTTCCTTCTTACAACATGAAGAAGATATGGTAAATGATGGATAAGTCGAAGAATTTAAATTTTTATATAATTGATATATACTAATTTTTTTCATCAAGTAGAAGAACTTTCACTCCCATAAGTACGTTGTTTGCTTTAAGATTTATAGCCTCCCACTTTCGAAGAATATATGCAATAGTTCGATGGTAAACACGATTTTGATCTAATTGATAGAAAGTTTAATAGTTTTGACTAATTTGTGGGATGGTGATATTCATGATTTGCAAAGAAAATTAAGGATTTAGGGTGCACTTTAAATTGTGGGAGGTGCATGTTATTATATAGTTTTTGGATTTGCCTTTGCTGAAGTAATAACATTTTTGGAAGGTTGAACATATGTTTACTTTTTCTTTTTAAGTAATTTATGGTTTAACATTTATAAGGTTGAATGTATGTTTATTTTTCCTTTTAAAATAATTTATGGTTTAACATTTATTTTATTTTTATATATTAAGTTTCATTTTTGTGATGTAATATTTATTTTGTTTAACATAATGGTATTTATATTTAGCTTCTCTTTTTAACGATTTACATAAGATTTGGTTTGGCTGTTAGAAATATGTTAATGAAACAATAAGAAAAATGTTAATGTGTCTTTATTTTTTTGGTTTAACATAATGATATCTTTATTTTTTCTAATTGTTTGATTTTAAATAGAGTATTTTTACACGTGTCATCATCTCGATCGATAATAAACACATGTCGCGATCCCGTGGGTTACAATCAATTCCTGACACCGGGTAACTATTACAACATATTTACATATTTCTTATATATTTTTCCATACGAGTAAAAATCTGACACATATATTTTTTGTTTGTAGATTAAATCTATTTTTTCAGAGATGAAGACATAATTAACGGAGCAAATTTTCATAGATGATGAAATATAATTGTTTTAAGGGTTTTTCATACTTGCCTTAATTATATTATATGGGCAATTTCATCCTATATTTATTATCTCTGCTAGTTACTTAAATATATTTTGGACTTTTTATTTACGTAATTATAACTCATGAAAGTAATATTCTCCTAATTAACCATTTTTTAAACGTCAATTTATTATTTTTTATTACAAATTAAGAAACTATTACATCGACGATTCTACAACGAGCATGCATTCCGTCTTGATCCACGTCATGCCAGACGGTTGTACCCTGCTCCAAGCTGAAGATCTCTTGCAAGCTTGTCTCCATTAATCTGCCAATATAATAAATCACATCTTTTGAGATTCGAATCCTAGACCTCTTGGTGTAGAAACTTTAAAGGTCTTGGTCAACCACTGGACCAAGGGAGCTTCCACAAAAATTGAATATTTAGATCCTATATTTAGAAAAATTAATAACTAAATTCGTAGAAAATTTGTTCTACCTGACGGGGTAGATGATAGATAATGTAGTAGAATTTATATTCTATCATGATAGAATATATTGAAAACGGTAGAAAACGTATTCTAGATTAGGTAGCTGTTAGTGCGATTCGTGGAATACACACTCTACGACAGTCGTAGAACATAGAGCAAGCGGTAGAACACAAAATCTACGCTTGGAAGATATACGTCTAGTACTCAGAATCAGAAGAATACCGACCCGTAGACGTAGAACGTGGTTTTCGAAGCCGTAAAAGCAAACTATACTATTACTTTTGAACATTATTTTTCACTAATCAAAATATTTTGATATATACAAATGATTATTTCTTAGGTGTTTATAATTTTAATATTTTTTTAAAATTTTAAAACTCTTTACTTCTAAATATTTTTATTCGGTTAAGGGTAGTTAAGGCAAAAAAATGGCTAAAAATGAGAAATGAGTTGGACGACACATTGAATTTCAATGTGTGGCAATTTTACAAATTTTTAATTCGTTCTTTAAGTCGCATGAAGATTGTTAAAAGTTAAAACAACATACATGTATTGAAACAAGACATTTACAGCCATTTGTTTTCAAGGCATCCACATTTACACTTTGCTTTTACCATTTACAACTGTCTGTATAACTCACGGACACAAGATTGATAGTGAGAGCTTAAGGATTTTAAATTAAAAAAAAATCTATATTTTAAATCTGGACATTTATATTTAGAAGAAATTTGAATAAATAAACATGCCATTTGTTTTCAAGGCATCCATATTTAGCTCATGTCTCCAAGCTCTTATGGATCTACAGTCGTTGTATTGTTTTCATCTATCTCTTGCATTATTAAATGTTTTATCCTTTGTTGTACTAAACTTAGAGTTCTTGGAACTCATATCTCTCTTTGTAATCTGGTTGATCGTTTGAATGAAAGCAAGATGTTTGACAAAAAAAAAACATGAAATTTTTAATTGATGGAAATATGCTTGGAGAGAGTCTATAGAAAGCTGAATGTTTTTGTGATTTATCCACCTAATCTTATAGTTGTACTGATCAAATTAATCAGCTTGCAGAGTCTATGCGTGGTGCATCTTCTCAACAACAAAATGGCTAGGTCCTTTGAGACCCTAAGAGAAGCAGAGATAAAATTAATGACAGATAAACTGGAAGAAGCATGTTCATCTTCTTCATCAGTAAATCTAAGCAATGTCATTATGGCTTTTACAAATGTCATATGCTGAATCACCTTTGGTAGAATATATAACAGCAAGGAAGGTCTGAGTTCTTTGGAAAATTCTTTTTCGGCGGTTTTATTCCGAGTTTTGCATGGATCGATAGGTTATGCAGCATAGATGATCAAATGAAGGTCTTAAATAACAAGCTAGAAGGGTTTTTAGACAACACGGTGCAGGAACATGTAGATGCGCTGATCATGAAGAGCCATCAGATTTTGTTGATGTGTTGCTATGGCTTCAAAAAGATAAAACCAAATAGTTTCAGTTTGACAAAAATGACATAATACTCATCCTCAAGGTAACAGATTCCATTCCAAATAGTTTTCCACATGTTTTTAAGAATTCTTTTGAATTTGCCGTACATGTCAAATAGTCTCCATTCTTTTATGTTTCATTGATATCAGAAAATACATTTAGGTTTTTTTTTTTACAAAAACCAAACAATTATTAAATAGGAAACGTGTATTGATTCAGAATAGTTTTTTTTTCTTTTTCCACTCTTATATTCCACTTAATCGAAATACTTGGTTGTTTAGTTGGTAATGCTAGACTTTGTACTCATGATTTTACTTTTGTTGAAATTGTGTCACTAGTTTGAATTTCTGAACCGTTTTGTTTGACAAAAAATGTATAAATTACTTGAATAAAAAAGGAATATGAATATCTTTTTCAATGAAAACTAGACTTTTGATTTGGATCAAAGGTATGATGTCACTGGCCTAATAACTTTACTTATCAATCCATTATCAATAGCTAAAACATTTTTGGGTTTTCAGGATATTTTTTTTTTGCGGGATCAGCCACAACTGCCTCACTACTAGAGTGGACATTGACAGAGCTAATTAAACATCCAAAGGTTATGAAGAAACTTCAGGATGAGATTAAAAAAATTTCGACGCATAATTCAAATGTAACGGACAAAGAAGTTGAGCATATAACCTATGTACATGATGTGATCAAGGAAGGGTTACGGTTGCATCCCTCTGGTCCATTACTATTCAGACTACCAAGTGAAAATGTCCAATTAAAAGGATATGAAATTGCTGCAGGGACACATGTAACTATATTATAATTCTGTAAGACTAATGAAACTTAGATGTCAAAATATAAATATGCTTCAATTGTAACACAGGTGATAATCAATGTTTGGGCAATCCAACGAGACCCTGCGATATGGGGACTTGACGCAGATGAATTTTGATCGGAGAGGCATTTAGTAGCGAATTTGGCTTTTAATGATACTGATTCCAAGTTCCTTCCATTTGGAGCGGGGAGAAAATTTTGCCCCGTGATTGGATTTGCTATGGTCATGGCCAAATTGATACTAGCCAACTTTGTGAAACGGTTTAGCTATAAAATCGAGGTCGTAGCAATGGGAGATGATTTGCCTGATCTGTTGGAGTTGAATAAGTCTTTAAGGAGTAAAGACGTTGCCGACTTTTTAATAGTCTTGTTGTTTGAATAAGTAAAAGCCGAGTCTTAAGTTTTGAGCTAGCTTATAGGAGTTAATGGCTTTATTTCCGTTTTTTGTAAACAAGACTCTCTATATAAAGAGAGCAAACTCTTTCGTTTCATTATCAATTCAAATAAGTTTTGATCAAACTCTGTTTCTAATCTAAAAATTGGTATCAGAGCTTTTATCACAAAAAAACTAGTGAGAGAGAGAAGAACGAAGAATCCAATGGGAGATATCAACGGTACAAAAAGCTTTGTAGCTTCCGCTATTCCACGGTTCGATGGTTACTATGACCATTGGGCTAAGCTGATGGAGAATTTCATTCGTTCGAAGGAGTTTTGGGATCTCGTAGAAATCGGGATCGTGAGGCGTGAAGGAGTCACCCTCACTACGGAACAAAAAAGGCGTTGGATGATCAAGTGTTGAGGGATCTGAAACTCAAGAATTTTTTGTATCAATCAATCGATAGGGAAATTATTGACACGATCCTTAACACTGAGACGAGTAAGCAGATCTGGGATAGCAGGAAACAGAAGTTTCAGGGATCAACGAAGGTGAAGAGAGCTCAACTTCAAGCATTGCGTAAGGAGTACGAAATGCTTCAGATGAAAGAAGGAGAAACCATAAATGGTTTCTTTGGAAGAACTCTTTCCGTTGCAAAGAAGATATGAGCATATGGAGATGAGATGAAAAAGAACACCATCGCCGAAAAGATCTTAAGGTCTTTAACAAAGAAGTTCAACTATATCGTGTGTTCTATGTTGGGGTCAGATCTCACTCCGGTAGAGATCGTCAAGAAAATGACTAAGTACCAGAAGTAGGCGCGTAGTTATCTGGACCTGCTCTGTCTTAGGGACTAGCTCTGTCTCAGGGACCAGATCTATCTCTGGGACCGGCTCTCCAGAATAACTGGGACTAGGACCGGCACCTTTCCAGGACGACGTCTATAGTGGTCATTTAGACTCCAGGAGACCGTTGCGACCATTTCACTTTAAGACAGAGAATGGGCCGAGCGCCGGGCCCACACTGGAAAGAACGAGTCGGGAGCCCACGAGTAACAAGTCACGCCGACCTCTACTGCAAGACTGGGCCTGGAAGACGAGCTCTCGGATTCGGGCCCATGCCAAGGACAAGGTCGAAACCTAAAGGCGGCGCCGACTATGTTGATAGAGAATCCCGAAGATTTAGGGATTTGAGCTTATCGCTTTAGGCATAGATTTAGACCGACTTAGACTTGTATAAATAGACGGAGGATACCTCCAAAAAGAGGATCCGCAATTTTACACAGAAACTATTGCAAAATCTTAATAAATACGCTCTTGAGATCTTCGCTAAGTGTTTCTCATCTCAGAGCTTTCAGACCTAGACCATTGACTATTTCAACTGTGCAGGTTTCCACCACCACAGTTTGGCGCTAGAAGCAGGGGACTTGAAAGCTTCTTACTCCGAAGAACCACCGCGAAGAGATCCAGAACACGATGACTGACGAACGACGTATCGCAGATCCAAAAGACGTCGCGCCGGGAGATCTGGAAGAGGGTGAGATCCAGGCTGAAGGAGATACCAACAAGGACCAAACAACTCGTGACGATCCGCCACCAGCAGGAATGGCTCGCGCCGATCTCCCTGGCGAGAAGTCGAAGGAAACCCCGAGAGCGAGCTCGCTTCTCCCTGAGTTGATGCAGAAGATGAGCGCGACACTGGACGCATTGCTGGAGAGCGCCGAGCGGCAAAACAGAGCCAACGAGACAATAACCGACGAGCTCAGATCCATAGGAGCAGACGTTCGCGCACGACCCCTCGAGCCAAGTCTGTTCAGAAAACCGGTGGCACAAATCTTTCCATTGGCGCTCAACTTCACCACACCGATAGGATCGTCGAGCCAACCTCGGCAACATAATCCATCAACCGCTGCAAACGATGGACGATCCGCTCTTTTAGCTCAGGCACGACGGGAAAAAGCGAAAGTCGGCGACGAGCCGATAGACCTCGATAACGACGACGAGGACCTGGCTAGAAGAGTCGTTCCTGAAACAATCTTCACTGAGACAGCGAGAGATCGGCAGGGAATGGCCAAAGCAAGGAACGATGATCCTCAACACATAGCTTCACAGCAATTCTCCACCATCAGGGACGATGGCCCCGTGAGGAGAGTCACACGCAACATTGATCTCCCGGAGGAAGAAGTGGCGTGGTGAACCACTACAAGGCAGAAGCATGCCGACCCACAAAGGACGGCCCAACAACGTTCCACCGTTTTCAACGATGAAACCGGTCACGGATATGCCAGACATGTTTCGGAAGAGGAGGAAAACGTTGGGTGGGTGAAACAGACAGAGGACGCTGAAGCGAAACAAGCTACGTTTCAAGCCCAACATGACCAGATGGCCAAATTTCGAGCTTCGTTAAGTAAGACTACTGCCGAGTTGAAGACTATTCGTTCGCAGATGCATCGTGCCACTAGCAAGGCGCCAGAACTCGATCTGATCCAGGAACAAGCTCAGCACACTCCTTTCTCGGCACGCATCACCAAAGCTCGAGTATCAGACCCATGCAAGATTAGGGTGCCAACCTACGACGGGACCAAAGACCCAGCTGACCACCTCAACGAATTCAGCGTGGCTATGACAAGATCGAATTTCAAAGAGGAAGAGATGGATGTCGGGAAGTTCTTGCTTTTCGTAGAAAACCTCAAAGGACCAGCTCTCAAATGGTTTAAAGGGCTCGAAAGTAATTCCATCGATACGTTCAAACAGTTGACAGAGGCCTTTATCAAACACTACTCCATCTTCATTGAGACTCAAACGTCAGGCGCTGATTTATGGTCCATGAACCAAAGACCAATCGAGTCCCTCAAAACTTTCATCGAACGTTTCAAGCTTGTACTATCACAAGTGAAAGGGATAGAGGACTCAGACGCACTCCGAGCGCTGAAAAGAGCCATATGGCACGAATCTGATTTCTGGAAGGAGATGTCTCTCAACGAGCCTTCAACTATCCAGGATGCCCTACATCGAGCAACGAACTACGCCAAAAGCGAAGAAGAAGCAAAGAAACTTGAAAAGAAGTATGGGAAGTCAAAACAGAATAATGACAGCGACCTCCAGCCAAGTCAGTCGCAAAAAACCCACGGTAGAGGTTATATCCAGCACGAGGGTGCCTCAAAAGGAGCCCACAATTATCAAGTGGACTCACCCGACGTTGGTCGAGGTAGAGGCCGCGGTCGCGGCCGAGGATTTCCTAATGTGTGGACCGGAAACTCAACCTATGACGGGTCGCTATACTGCGACATTCACCGCACCCACGGGCACTCAACAGTAAACTGCCGATCCCTCGGCTCGGCCCTCGCCCAGAGACTGCTGGACGGCAAGCTTAAGGAGGACCTCAAGCTCGAAGATTTTGAAGTCAAAACAGATCAGGCGCCTGCGCCCGAGCCTGCACCTACCGAGGAGGAACCACCCAAACGCGGTAGACAAAACGAAAACAATACTCAAGGCGGCCCAAGAAGGAAATTATTCATGATAATGGGAGGATCCCACTACTGTTCAGATACGATTTCCTCGATTAAAGCATTTCAGCGCCGAGCTGAAGCTAGCGTCAACTGGTCTACCCCGTCTAGTTTCCCTAACGACACAATCACTTTTGAAGAAATAGAAATGATCGGAATCGACAAACCGCACGACGATCTACTTGTCATCGAAATCACTATCAACAACATTGACGTGTCCAGGGTCTTGATCGACACGGGAAGTACCGTCGATGTAATTTTCAAAGATACGCTAAAGCGGATGAATATCAGCTTTGACGAAATCAAAGAACAACCAAAACCCTTAACCGGTTTCTCAGGAGAGACCACCATGACGCTCGGAGTAATCAGGTTGCCCGTTGAAGCTGGAGGAATCGTCAAAGTTGTGGAATTTTCAGTAGCAGATCACCCAGCGATATACAATGTCATCCTGGGAACCCCATGGCTTAACGTAATGCGCGCCGTGGCATCTACTTACCACCTATGCGTGAAGTTCCCAACAAAACAAGGCCTCAAGGCGATTTACGGAAGTCAGAAGGAGTCTCGCGTATGCACTCTCACCTAACACAAAATTTGGAATCCCGTTACTGACCCGGTCTCGAAAGCTGAACGAAAGAAGATGAAGAAGAACAGAGACCCGGTCAAAGAGATTTACGAGAAGTTGTAGCAATTACAGGTCGAGGAGGACCGCGAGTTGAGAGCGTTGCCTTCCTGCGAGTTAGTCGTATCAGTTTGCATCGATGACAAGAATCCAGAACGGTGCGTCGAGATCGGCGCTAAGTTCAACAATACAATCAAGAAGAGACTAGTCACGTTTCTAAAGCAGAACATAGGCACCTTCGCTTGGGCAGCCGACGACATGCCCGATATTGATATTAATGTGGCCTGCCACAAATTGAATGTTGATCTGTCATTCAAACCAATTAAGCAGAAGCGAAGGAAACTAGGACCTGAAAGAGCAAAGGCAGTCAATGATGAAGTCGAGAGACTCTTGAAAGTGGGATCGATTATGGAAGTTAAGTACCCCGATTGGCTGGCAAATCCAGTCATGGTCAAGAAGAAAAACGGCAAGTGGCGGACTTGCGTAGATTTCACAGATCTAAACATGGCCTGCCCCAAAGATAGCTTCTCCCTCCCACACATCGACCGGCTCGTCGAGGCAACATCAGGCAATAAACTCTTGTCATTCATGGATGCGTTTTCTGGCTACAACCAGATTCTAATGAACCCAGCCGACCGCGAGAAGACGGCGTTCATAACGGATCGCGGCATATACTGTTACAAAGTCATGCCTTTTGGCTTGAACAACGCTGGAGCCACTTATCAACGCCTAGTCAACAAGATGTTTGCCGACCAGCTCGGCAAAACCATGGAGGTTTATATCCATGATATGCTGGTTAAATCATTAGACGAGGAAGACCACGTAGTCCACCTAGAACACTATTTCGAGTGCCTGAACAAACACAATATGAAGTTGAATCCAACCAAGTGCAGATTCGGAGTAACCTCTGGCGAGTTCCTCGGATACCTGGTCACCCATCGCGGCATCGAGGCAAATCCAAAACAGATCGACGCACTCATCCAAATGTCCTCACCAAAATCCAAGCGAGAGGTCCAACGACTCACTGGGCGAGTAGCCGCACTTAACAGATTCATCTCAAGGTCCACTGATAAATGCCTTCCATTCTACGACACGCTACGAAAGAATAAGAATTTTGAGTGGACAGAAAAATGCGAAGAAATTACCTAGCCAGCCCTCCAGTGCTAGCAAAGCCAGTCCATGGCGAACCTTTGTTCTTATACATAGCAGTCTCCGAAACGGCTGTCAGCGGAGTCTTGGTCCGAGAGGAAAGAGGCGAGCAGAAGCCCATCTTCTATATCAGCAAGTCACTGACAGACGCCGAGACTAGATACCCAGTAATGGAGAAGCTGGCACTATCCGTTCTCACAGCCGCAAGAAAGCTGAGACCCTACTTGCAATCACATCCGATAGTAGTCCTTAGCCGAGCGAATACGACATTGACTATCGAGGCCGCACTAGTGCAAAGTCACAAGTCCTGGCAGACTTCCTTATAGAACTGCCAAACGAAATCAAAGAAGTTGAAGTTCCTAGCCTCCCTTGGCTGCTTCACGTAGATGGCGCATCATCAAAAAGCGGTTCAGGCGTAAGGATACGATTAACTTCACCAACAAAAGAAGTACTCGAACAATCTATCCGCCTGGGATTCGACGCCTCGAACAATGAGGCAGAGTATGAAGCGCTCCTAGCAGGACTAAGACTCGCCAAAGGATTGGAAATCAAGAAAGTTTCAGTATTTTGCGACTCTCAACTAGTCGTGAATCAGTTTAACGGGGAGTACGCCACCAAGGATGAGCGAATGGAGGCCTACCTTCAAGTCGCCAAGGACTTAGCAGCACAGTTCCAGGAATGCACGGTAACACGTATTCCTAGAGAAGAGAATACAGACGCCGACGCTCTAGCAGTCGTCGCTTCTAAAAATGACGAAGACGTTCGCAGAGTCATCCCGTCGAGTTTATCAAGAAGCCAAGCATTCGCTTGGGCAACTCGGTAAACGTGGTAACCCACTCCCAGGCAGCCAAGCATAAACCACAAGGAGACTTGACAGAACCCGTTCACCTCGAACCTACTAAGGCGTCCCGTCCGACAAAGAAGGCTCGTGGCACTCAAGCAGAGCCGACCGATCCCGAACCAGCCGAGCCAGCTTACTCTCCTCCGATCATGACGACTCCTCCTGAGACAGCTCACCCTGGAAATCCCTCGCCAGAGACGGCTCGGCCTGAACTCAACAGGACGACTAGCACCGGAACTGATACACCATCTCCTCCCGAAGCTCCGGAGTCAACCGACCAAAACCAGAACGCAACGTCAAATCCTGAATCGACCTCACCAACAGACGTAACTTTACACAGGGAGATTCAACAAACCCACTCTGAAACGGCTACAACAGCCCCTTCCAAGCCAGATGGTCCACTACCTATGGAGACGAGTACGTCAGATCCTGCCCAATCAGAGACAGCCCATCTTGAGGTTGAAGAAACAGCACGTATTCCACCTTTACCAACATTCCCCTCTACGCCTGCCACAACGACCAGTACTCAACCAACAGAAGCGGACGGCCAGCCCGCTCAGAGCGATAAAGAAATTCTAACTAAGGGAGTGGCAGAAGAAAAGGAATACGGTTGCGACACACCATGGATGGACCAAATTCGAGGATACATAGCCGATGGCGAGTTACCAAAGGACAAGTGGGCAGCTCGCAAACTACAAGCACAAGCAGCTCGTTACGTTTTACTTGACGGCAATGTCTACAAATGGCAATTTTCCGGGCCTTTGCTCGCCTGCATTGAAGAGAAAAAAGCTATGCAAGTAATGGAGGAAATTCACAGCGGATCTTGCGGCAACCACTCTGGAGGACGAGCACTAGCAATCCGAATCAAACGCCATGGTTACTTTTGGCCCACTATGATCCAAGATTGCGAGAAGTTCTCCTCACACTGCGAAAAATGCCAGCGACAAGCCCCAATGATTCATCAGCCCACAGAGCAGCTCTCATCCATTACTTCGCCTTATCCGTTTATGCGCTGGGCCATGGACATCGTCGGGCCCCTCCACCCTTCGCGACAGAAGCGTTATCTCTTGGTGCTGACAGATTACTTCTTCAAGTGGGTCGAGGCAGAGTCATACTCTAGCATCAAAGATAGACAAGTGGAGAAGTTCATCTGGAAGAACATCATTTGCCGGCACGGCGTGCCTTATGAAATCGTCACTGACAACGGCTCGCAGTTCATCTTCGCCAAGTTCGACCTTTTCTGCGATAAGTGGAACATCTGCCTGAGCAAATCTACGCCACAATGTCCTCAAGGAAACGGACAAGCCGAATCCACTAATAAGACTCTTATTGCAGGACTCAAAAAGCGTTTGGACGAAAAGAAGGGACGCTGGGCAGATGAACTCGAAGGCGTCCCATGGTCCTATCGAATGACTCCAAGGCGGGCTACAGGCGAAACCCCGTTCGCCCTCGTCTACGGAACAGAATGCGTCATCCCACCAGAGGTACACATTCCAGAAGTCCGCCGTAGGCTTCTCCCCGAACAAGAAGGACTCAACCACTTGTTGCTCCTAGATGAGCTGGACCTAGTCAACGAACGGCGCGACCGAGCACTACTTAACATCACTCGCTACCAGTTGGCTGAGTCCAAGTACTACAATTCCAAGGTCCGCACCCGGCGATTCTACGAAGGAGACTTGGTCTTACGCGAAGTCTTCCAAAAAACAGCAGAGCGGAACGCCGGTAAACTTGGAGCACATTGGGAAGGACCATACGTCGTCACTAAGGTCATCCGCCCGGGCGTATATGAACTCGCAAACATGGAAGGAAAAGCTATCCCACGATCGTGGAACGCACGACACCTCAAGAAGTACTACCACTGAACTCCGTCCCGCTACCTCAAAAATCATCATCACACTCAATCATCCATACATCAACAACTTACCATGAACTACGGGTGACTTGATCCCTGCAAAGGGTACGTAGGCAGCCCATTTTCGGATGGGTTCAGTTGCCCCCCTCCCAAAAAAGAGGGGGGGGAGTGGGGTACGTATACTCGTATACTCCCACCTCTCTTTGTAGCAAACCTTTATGAGAATAAACATCTGCTACAAAGACTTATCAAAACAACTATCTCTATTACATCCATTACGGATAACTCAAGGTCTAACTTAAACGACCATCAATGTCTAACTTAAACGACCATCTCAAACCGCCGCTGCTGGCCACAGCGACGACTTCTCACAAAAACTCTGCAGAATAAATACGACAACATCCACCATTGGATAAAGCGCGCTATAGAAATAAAAGTGGTTCATTATAGGAGCAGGTGCGTTTAGAGAGAAGCGCACATGTAACCGAAGTGACCGGTCCAAAACCCAACAACATCGTTGGTCAAAAGCGACGATCGTCACAGGAGCGGTCATGATCGAAAGAGCGAACATGATCGTAAACCAAGTCGTTCGTTCAGAGAACCCAGTTATACTTACACTGGTAACAACCACGATAAAAGGAATGCATGTTCCGATGGTCAAACATCTACAAACAAAGTACGGTTCGTCGTTACTAAGATTTTCTTTGAAAGACTAAGCAAAAATGTTGAAAATAAGATCATCGATAAGCTAAAAACCGCATTCATTATCATCTTGCAAAAATACAAGGTAAAATCATCCAAGGATAAAACCCGTCCAGACGGTGAAACATCAAATCCAGAACACCTAAAGCCGAAAAACATAAGGCAGCCTCCTAGGTGCAAAATCAAAGTCAATATCTAAAACATAAGCAATAAAAGCGCTAACAGATGCGCAAAATACAACTAAGGAACGGTCTCCTCGTCCACTCCTGGAGGAGCAACCTGAGTGACCGGCACCCCCTTGGCCTCCGTCTCTCCAAAGACGTCGTCAAGCCTCGTATCCTCGGTAAGCGCATTGATCCTCGACCCCTGGAAATCCTCGTCCGTCCTCATCTCCTCAGGAGCCCCAACAGTCCCAGCGCCCTCGGCGACATCGTCAATCCTGCTCTTGGCCACCTCGGCCCTAACTCCGCCGATTAGGGAGAACTTCCCATCTACACTAACTACCGCGGCCTTGCAAGAGCTGGTGCCTCCAAGGAAGGACCCCAAGGGATCGGCTACACCGACGCTCGCCGCGTATGTCTCGAGTGTCTGGTCCTGGGTGGCCGCGATGGGCGCCTTAACCTTCAAGAAAGAGAGAAAAAGGAGTGTGACTGTGAAAAAGAGAAATAACTGCATCTACCCGAGGGAGTAACTACGTTTATAAAGGGAAGACCACTAACCCGTGGATCAAGAACGTGCAAAAGTCCGTGAAGGCTCTTCATCAACCGCTCGAAACGCTCCTCGTCCCCGGAGTGCTCCGCTACGTCGGCGGTAAGAAAAGTGAGCTCGTCCTCTAGCTTGGGGGGCTCCTGACCGTCAAGAAGGCCCAGCAACAATCTGGCAAAGTCGAGATTGGCTACTCTCTGCACCTGGTAGACCATGTTGCCTCGCGGATCGCCCTGGATCTCATCAAACTTAGCCCTGGCACGAGTGAACTTTCTCTAGAGACTCCGGATGTGCTCGTTCACCTGTCTCAGCTTCTCCGTAACTGCAACAAGCTCACTACCACGCTTCGTCAAGATGGCGGCCGAACATTGCTCTCTCTCCTCCGCGGCGGCAAGAGCCGTCACGGACCTCTCCACCTCGGTAAGAAGGGCCTTCGCAGACTTCTTTGTCGCGGCCTTAAGCTAGACTATCTCTCTGGATTTGTCATCAAGCTCGGCATTCTTCTTGTCTATTGATGTCCACGTCGTAGCACGCTCAGCTAGAAAACCCGCAGCCGCGGAACGTGCATACTCAGTACGACGCTTCTCGTCCTCCAGCTCCTCGTTCAAGTCTTCGACCTCGGCCTCAAGTTCATGTCCCACCTTGTTCAAAAGGGCTAGAAACTGCCAAAAGAAAAAAAAAATAAGAGACAGAAAAGTGTCAAAAATAAGAAAAAACGCTTTGTGTTAAAGGACAGCAAGCAGAAAGAAAGGGTAATCTACGTTCAGTCCATGCGCATCATGTCTCCGGAAGACTTCATGTTGATCGGAGCCAAGTCGTCGTCATGGAAAACCATAGTAGAGAAGAGGCGTCTAGCGGAAGCCTTACTCTCAAAGACGCTACTGGACACACGACGGGGAGGCGAGGTGGATCTCGCCCGAGCCCTCTTCGGCTCTAGGTCCACGTCAATCACGTCGTCCCTGTCAGATGATCTCTTGCGGTCGTCGCCCGCATGACCCTTCCCTTTGGCCGCCTTCTTGGCATCGTAGTCGGAAGGAGGAGGAGCGGGCAGAGCGGCTACAATCTCAGTCCTAGTCAAAGAAGGGAGACGTGATCCCTTAGCAGCAGTGGTAGTCTTCCTGGCAGAAGTGTCACGTGGCTCAAAAGGAGGTACAGTAGTCGGCTCAGCAGAAGCGGACGCAGTAGTCGGCCTAGCAGAAGCGGGCACGGTAGTCGGCTTGGCAGAAGCTGGCGCAGTAGTCGGTGTGACAGAAGGTGGTGCAGTAGTAGGCACGGCCGGAGCTGGCAAAGTAGTCGGCGCCGTAGAAGTGGTCGCAGTAGTCGGCGTCGGAGGCTTGCCGCTCCCCGTAGTCCTACGCGCTAAACTCCTGAAAGATCGCGGACGCTCCATCTCTGACCGAATGTCTCCTGAACAATCTAAAAAGCGAAAACTCGAGACCGAAGAACCTCCAAGGAAAGCTCTCGCTTTCTCGACACGTCGCAGTGAGAAGTCTTTCTTCCAATTGCACCCCCGAGCGCTGAGCAAATCCCAGACTATCTTCCAGTTGCTAGGAACCTTTGATGTTGGGCCTATCACTGCAAAAAAAAGACATGAACATAGCAGGAGGTTAGAATCGGTACAAGAAAGACAAACACGTCACGAGCAGTAAAAGTAAAACTAGCCGACTCCCAAAGATAGACAACGGGGCCGGCTACCCTTTGTAAGCCATTTCGATTCGATTAGGCCTAGTCTATTTCCCAAAGTCTCTACGCATATCGGCACGAAAAAGAAAAAATCCATCCATTGCCGGTCTTAAGTGCCAAATCCGTGGATAAGTCTAAGATTCTTCTGGTTTACAGCGAAGTATACAAGCAAGAAGAGGACCGCCGAATATCCACAAAGCGCATCAGGTGATGAACATTTAAAGTTTCCCCGCACTCATAACTCCGAACGAGGGTTCCTACTAAGTGAAGAATTCCTCGAGGGGTGATTTGCGAAATAGAAAGTCTGTACTTTGCTAGAAGCTCGAGAATCACATACGGAACGAGAAACCACATGAAGCACGCCTCGAGAAAGCTCTCGTACAAAGTAAAACACCCCTCTGGAGGATCGTCGGCTCGTTCGTGAGGTTCCGGAACCAAGAGCTCTATTTCATCAGGGATGTTAAGTTTCTTTCTCAAAAGAGAAAGTGACCTTTCCGTTGATAGAGTGGATCCTGGTGGATCCGGAGGTCTGAATTTTCTAGCACGATGCTTTCCACGAGTCGAAGATGTTTGCTTTCAGAGAAACAAAGCTAAGTCGAATCTTTCGTTTATCTCGTCCTCGTCCTGTTCCACCTTTACATCCGGAGGGTTACATGTATCAACGATTTGCTCGTCGATAAGAGACGGACTCTGTGCATTTGCCGCGTCACTCACATTTGAGACCAGGGCTCGAGTCACCTCTCTATCTTTACAAGGACGAAGCCAGGAGCTGGACTCCGCATCAAAACAGTTTATCTCAAAACTTGGTCCTGGGCTTTCTAAACTACTGGTCCTATAGTTTGAAATGGATTTTAGAAACTCCTCAAAAGACGATGTCAGGCTTAACATGACCTCGTTGCGGTGATAGCTCGAATCAAAACGCGTAGCGAGCCGAGTTCGAACGGTGACTTGCACTCGTGACGTGTCCGCGGACTTTAAAGTCCGGCCTTACAAGGAAAGGAAAGCCGAGCTCGTATCTGTTTTTATTCGACAATTTAAGCCTTCACGAAATTACTTGAATCTGAAACAACCGGCTCAAAGTCCCCGTGGCACCGCATGAGGCAGAGTGTAGTCAATAGTCAAGTAATTTCTTGGTCACCGTGGCACCATTTTCACTCATTCACTCCACAACCGGATCTCGCCGGAAAACGCAGGAGATGACGACCGAAGAGGAACGGAGACGTGAATAGGAACCGGATCTCGCCGGAAAACGCAGGCGACAACGACCGGAGACGAACGGAGACGTGAACAGGAACTGGATCTCGCTGGAAAACGCCGGTGACGACGACCAGAGATGAACTTCTTAGACACGACGATGATTGGAAGACTTGACTCGTTGGATCTCGGGCCGACGACGACAGTGGGACCTCACCAGAAACAATGGTGAGCCACGGCAGTGATGGAGGAGAAACGATCCCCGTCGAAGACCAAGCTTAATCCTCCACGCCACGACGGAAACGACAATTCCACCGCAACAGAGGTGTGGAGACGACGCCGTGGAACGGCCGACGACGACAGAGGGACCTCACCGAAAACAATGGTGAGCAACGACGGTGATGGAGGAGAAACGAACCCCGTCGAAGACCAAGCTTAATCCTCCACGCCACGACGGAAACGACGATTCCACTGCAACAGAGTTGTGGAGACGACGCCGTGGAATGGCTCGCGGCGACTGGAGCTGGCCGGAAAAACGGGATGCTCGTCGGTGGTGAGGAGAGACGAGCGGCGTTACAAAAAAAAAAGGAAAAAAAAAATCTTTTTGTTTTCCCAAAACCCTAGATCTAAAACAGAAAATTGAGAGAGAAGAGAGGCTACCTTTCTTTTGGAGGAGTGAAGTTGTGGAGAAAAGAAAAGGGGAAAGAGTATTTATAGTGTTACTGTCAAATCTCTGGAGCGGCAAGTTTCAGTAGTCAGCGGGAACAATTTTGATTTCTGAAATGAGTCAAGCGTTTGATTTCCAGCGGAAATTAACAATTCTAATTTCTAAAGAAAATTTATATTTCCAATTTTCAGCGTGAATTAAATTTTCAGCTTCCGGAAAAACAGTATCTTTACTAAGTCCGGAAAGCAACTAAACAGAGACATAACGTCCAACTCAGCATTAACGTGAACATGTGAGAGTTGGGCAAGATAAACGAGTTTTACGAGCTTTAACGAGAACAAGCTATACAAACTTTACAGGACCAGTTCCTCTAAACTTTATGACACCAATTCAGAAACACAAGTCTATTGAAAATCCTTACTGGGATATGCGTTAAACATGAACACGAAAACTCAGTGACGTCGGCGGGTCCTCAGAACAAGTTTTCACAATCTCGTCTCGTCAAACGCAGGTCGAGCAGTACATTTTCTTAAGAACCTCACTACGACTCTTTTACCTCGGCATCATCATACCTGATACTACCGAGCTGGGGGGCTAACTGTTGGGGTCAGATCTCACTCCGGTAGAGATCGTCAAGAAAATGACTAAGTACCAGAGGTAGGCGCGCAGTTATCTGGACCTGCTCTGTCTCAGGGACCAGCTCTGTCTCAGGGACCAGATCTGTCTCTGGGACCGGCTCTCCTGAATAACTGGGACTAGGACCGGCACCTTTCCAGGACGACGTCTATAGTGGTCATTTAGACTCCAGGAGACCGTTGCGACCATTTCACTTCAAGACAGAGAATGGGCCGAGCGCCGGGCCCACACTGGAAAAAACGAGTCGGGAGCCCACGAGTAACAAGTCACGCCGACTTCTACTGCAAGACTGGGCCTGGAAGACGAGCTCTCGGATTCGGGCCCATGCCGAGGACAAGGTCGAAACCTAAAGGCGGCGCCGACTATGCTGAGAGAGAATCCCGAAGATTTAGGGATTTGAGCTTATCGCTTTAGGCATAGATTTAGGCCGACTTAGACTTGTATAAATAGACGAAGGATACCTCCAAAAAGAGGATCCGCAATTTTACACAGAAACTATTGCAAAAGCTTAATAAAAACTTTCTTGAGATCTTCGCTAAGTGTATCTCATCTCAGAGCTTTCAGACCTAGACCATTGACTATTTCAACTTTGCAAGTTTCCACCACCACATTCTATTGAGGAATCAAACAACTTGGACACACTGACATTAGATGAGCTTCAGAGCAGTCTCATAGTCCAAGAGGGTCATAAGAGAGGCACGGTAGAAGAAGAACAAGTGTTAAAGGTGTCGTATGACATTAGAGGAAGAGGTTTGGGTAGAGGAAACTACAGAGGAGGAAGAGGTCGAGGTAGAAGCAACCGAACTACTGTAGAATTCTATAGATGTCACAAGCTAGGACATTTCCAATCAGAATGTCCTTTTAGGATAGCAAAGCAAACTATGTTGAGAAGGAAGAGCTTCTACTCATGGCTTTTCTAGAAGAAAACAACTCACAAAGAGATCGTGTATGGTTCCTAGATTCGGGATGCTCGAATCATATGACGGGAGATCGGAGCTGGTTCACTGAGTTGGATGAGAGGATGATGCATACAGTGAAGCTGGGAAATAACACGAGGATGAGAGTCCAAGGACAAGGAAGCATAAAGCTGCTTCTAAGCGAAAGAAGTCACATTATCCCGAATGTGTATTATGTTCCAGGGACTTTGTGAAGTATGTGCAAAGGGAAAGCAACATAGAGAGACCTTCCCAAAGCAAGCGAAGTGGAGAGCAACCGAGAAGCTTCAGTTGATACACACAGACCTCTACGGTCCGATCACACCCACTACCTCGAGAGGAAAGAGGTACATTCTCACCTTCACGGATGACTTTAGTAGAAAACATGGGTTTATTTGCTTAGTACTAAGGATGAAGGGTTTACAACATTTAAGAGCTCCAAAGTGTTGGTAGAGAATGAGACTAGAATGAAGATAAGAGGGTTGAGAAGTCATCGTGGTGGAGAGTTTACCTCTAATGAGTTCAATAAGTTATGTTTGTCTCATGGCATTAAGAGACAAGTCACAACGGCTTTCACACCACAACAAAACGGTGTCGCGGAGCGCAAAAACATGACAATCATGAACATGGTTTGGTGTCTTCTTATGGAAAGGAGGATGCCAAAACGTTTCTGGGGAGAAGCAGTGAGCTGGACTAACCACATTCTGAACCGGTGCCCTACATCTGCAGTCAAAGAAAAGTCTCCACAAGAGTGCTGGACTGGAGACAAGCCGGAAGTTGGACACTTGAGGGTGTTTGGTTGCGTTGGCTTTTCTCATGTTCCAAGTCAGAGCCGGGTGAAGCTGGATGACAGAGGAAGGAAGAGTCTATTTCTTGGGATAAGTGTGGTCTCTAAGGCATACAAGATGTATGATCCTCTGACCAAGCAAGTCATAACAAGTCTGGATGTTATGTTTGATGAAGAACAAAACAGAGAATGGGGTACAACAAATGATGAAGAAGCTAGAGATATACTGATTATTGAAGAAGATGATGGAGAAACAGAACCAGAATAAGGAGCTACTGATTCAGAGGCACCAGTAAGTGATCATGAGGTTGATCAAGAGGCTGACCAAGAGGTTGATACATCCACTAAAGAACATAATGAACCGCCAAGAAATACATTTCCAACAAGACCGAGAGCTCCACCAAGATATCTGCAAGACAATGTGAGTGGAGATGATGAAAATATGGAGCTGCAATATCTTGCTCTCTATACCACACAAGACGATCCATTCACATATGGTGAAGCGGCTTGTGAAGGCAAATGGAGAGAAGCAATAAAAGCTGAGCTTGAGTCCATTGAGAAGAATGAGACATGGGCACTTGTTGATTTACCTGAGGGTATGAAGAAGATTGGGGTCAAGTGGGTATTTAAGACGAAACTAAATGAAAGGGGTGAGGTTGATAAGTTCAAAGCTAGACTGGTGGCAAAGGGATACTCACAAGTACATGGAGTTGATTACAAAGAGGTGTTCGCACCGATAGCAAGGTGGGATATCATTCGTATGTTGCTGGCCGAAGCAGCTAAAAGAAAATGGAGTGTGTATCAACTCGATGTCAAAAGTGCTTTTCTTCATGGAGTCTTGAAGGAAACTGTGTTTGTAGAACAGCCAGAGGGGTTTGTGAAGAAAGGACAAGAACACAAGGTATAGAAGCTGAAAAAGGCACTCTACGGGCTTAAACAAGCTCTGAGGGCGTGGTACAACAAGATTGAGGAGTACGTTATGAAAGAGGGTTTCAGTAGTTGCGAGTATGAACACACTCTGTTCATAAAGACTGAGGCGGAAGGGAGAACTCTCATTGCAAGCTTGTACGTCGACGATTTAATCTTCACCGGAAGTGATGCTGATATGTGTGAAGACTTTAAATCGTTAATTAAGCATGAATTCGAGATGACGGACTTGGGGAAAATGAGTTATTTTCTAGGAGTTGAAGTAAAGCAAGGTGAGAGAGGTTTCTTCTTGTGCCAAAAGAAATATGCCTCAGAGATGCTTAAACGGCTTAGAATGGAAGATTGTAACGCGGTCAACAATCCTATGGTCCCTGGAACAAGACTCTCCAAAGACATGGAAGGAGGATATGCATATGCTACACTATACAAACAGCTAATTGGTAGCTTGATGTATCTCACAGCCACGAGACTAGACATTATGTTTGTGGTTTGTTTTCTGAGCAGGTTCATGATCGAACCAAAGGAGGCGCACCTTATGGCTGTCAAGCGAGTGTTAAGATGCATCAAGGGAACTTTGAAGATGGGCTTACTATACAAAGATGGCGGGGAAGGCAGTCTTAAAGCATACACTGATAGTGACTTTGCAGGCGATATAGATAGCGGTAAAAGCACGCCAGGGTATGTGTTTCTAATGAGTGGTGCTGCGGTTGCTTGGAGTTCGAAGAAGCAACTTGTGGTCACTCTATCTACAACAGAAGCAGAGTACGTTGCAGCCTCTGTGTGTGCTACACAATGGCTTTGGATGAAGAAGATACTTAACAGTATTAATCAAGAAGAAGAAAGATGTATGACGATACTATGTGATAACAGTTTTTCTATCAAGCTATCAAGGAATTCGGTGTTTCATGGGAGGACAAAACATATCAAGGTTATGTTTCATTTTCTTCGTGACTTGGTGAGAGAAGAAGAAGTTACTCTAGTTCATTGTGGAACTCAAGATTAGATTGTAGACATTATGACGAAACCACTGAGGCTAGAGACATTTCTAAAGTTGAGAAACCTGCTTGGAGTTCAAGAGTTTCAAAACAAGCTGTAATGATGAGGACATTTGTTAAGAACCCTAGAATGAAGTAAAAAGGTTTCTTATTAATTTAGTTTGGAGGCAATGCCATTATATAGTGGTTACAACATTGACCTAATATCGATCTAGCTATCGGGCCTATATCGGCCCAATACCCCCTCTCAAGGTGGAGTGTGGAGATTACAAACACCCAACTTGACAAGAAAAGCTTCAAACTCGCGACGTCCAAGTGCTTTCGTCATGATATCCGCGAGCTGAGACGTGGTAGAAACATGTTTAGTAGTAATGGTTCCACGAATAAGATGACAATCCTTACGAATGTGTTTAGTGCGAGCATGGAAGACCGGATTGGCAGCCAATTTGATAGCAGAAAGACTGTCGGTATTGACTAAGGTCGGTGCTATACATGGGATGCCAAGCGACGGAAGGAGCTCACGCAACCAAATTATTTCCTTAAGAGTATCTACCATAGCCCGATATTCAGCTTCAGTGGAAGACAGAGAAACAACCTCTTGTTTATGTGTTTTCCAAGATAGAGGGGAACCACCAAGTTGAATGAACCAGCCAGTAAGAGAACGACTAGTAAGAGGACAAGCTGCATGATCAGAGTCACACCAAGCAGTGAGGACCAGGTCGGTGTTGGAACGAAGAAGTATACCTTGACCCGGACTGTTTTTGAGACATCGGACGACACGCAATGCGGCCTCCCAATGATCAGCTTTCAGATCATTCATAAACTGAGAAAGAATATGAATTACATAGGATAGCTCGGGGCGGGTCGCACTAAGATAAATGAGTCGACCAATAAGCCGACGATACTTCGATGGGTCATTGATGGTGTCACCTTTGGCGAGTGCAAGTTTGTGGTTCTGCTCGAGGGGAAAAGACGTTGGTTTGACGCCGAGAAGACCTGTTTCCGTGATTATATCGAGGGCATATTTGCGTTGGCATAAGTATATGCCACTTGGACTACGTGCAACTTCAATACCCAAAAAATAACGCAGAATGCCAAGATCCTTCATATGAAAACAGGAACTCAAATAATGTTTGAAGTCATCTATAACAGCAGGAGTACTACCAGTGATAATAAGATCATCCACATAAACCAAGACGTGAACACGGTAGTTGTCGCGCTCGAGAGTGAAAAGAGAATGATCTGATTCATTTTGGTCAAAGTCATACGCTATCAAGGCGTTACTTAACTTTGCATACCAACACCGCGGAGCTTGTTTTAAACCGTACAAAGACTTGTGAAGACGGCAAACCTGATTTTTGTTATCGGTACGAAAACCCGGAGGAAACTGCATATAAACCTCCTCATGAAGATCTCCATGAAGAAACGCATTATGAACATCCATTTGGTGAACCTACCAATCCAAAGAAACCACTTGTTGAAGAAAAGCACGAACCGTAATCATCTTCGCCACAGGAGCGAAAGTTTCGTTGTAATCGATTCCTTCTTTTTGATTATTACCAAGAATAATGAGTCGAGCTTTATGCCGTTCGAGATCACCATCAGCCTTAAATTTTAACCGAAATACCCATTTGCAGCCAAGGGCTTTCTTGCCGGGAGGAAGGTCCACGATAGTAAAAGTACCTGCATCCTCAAGAGATAGAATCTCATCTTTAACAGCCAAACGCCAATTCTCATCGAGAATGGCTTCGTTGTAATTTTTAGGCTCATTGCTCGAAGTGATAGCCAAAAGAAAGACTTGATACTTCTCAGAAAATTGAGAGCTTGAAAGATAATTATCAATAGGATATGGTGTTGCAGATGGATATGGCTCGTGAAGAAGTTGAGTCACGTAATCTGCAAGTTTGACAGATGGTTTTTTCGTGCGTTGCCCTTTACCTAAAACCGCGGGTTCAGCCTGAACTGTGTCCGAGGAAGAAGTTGGGAGATCACACGAAAAAGTTGAAGGTGAAGATATCGGTAATGGAGACAACAGTGATGTAGGCGTTGGGTCCGAAATTTCAGGTATTTCGACAATGTTTGGCGAAGCTTCGACTGATAGAAGTTCAGGAGTAGTAGAAGCTGACTTTGCGATGTCAACAGTTTGTGTGTTGGAATCAACAATGGTGTCAAACAGAGCATCTTCAAAAATAGGTTCAGCGTCGATTGGAGGAGAAAGGGTCGATGTGGCTTGTGGTGGTGCTGCGAACACATTAGCAAATACATGAAACACGTCTTCTTGGAAGAGAACGTCACGGGAAACAGAGACTTTGTGTGTCTCAAGATTATAGACTCTCCATCCTTTCTGAGCAAACGGATAACCAATAAAGATTGATTTGTTGCTACGAGAAGCGAATTTATCGCCCCCATGTTTCTGATTATGTACGTAACAGACGCAACCAAAGACACGCAAGTGAGTCATAGGAGGAGATCGCTTGTAAACAAGCTCAAATGGTGTTTTCCCGTGGAGTAAGGTTGTAGGGATGCGATTGATCAAGTAACCAGCAGCGAGTGCACAATAACCCCAAAACTGTACCGGAAGATTGGCCTGAAATCGTAGCGCCCTTGCGACATTAAGGATATGGCGATGTTTGCGTTCTACTCTACCGTTCTGCTGAGGGGTTCCAACGCAAGATGTTTCGTGTATAATACCCTTTTCAGCGAAGTATGATTTGAGAACTATGAATTCAGAACCGTTGTCACTTCGAACCGTATAAACATGAGTAGAAAATTGACGTTCGACAAGTGCAAGAAAGTTCTTAAGATGTTGTGGTGCTTCTTGTTTCGATTTTAGTAGATAAATCCAAACGCCTCGTGAATAATCATCAACAATGGTGAGAAAATATCGGGAACCACAAATAGCTGATGTCCGGTATGGACCCCAAAGATCACAATGAATCATCTCAAACGCAAAAGTTGTCTTATTAATACTCAAAGGAAAAGAATCTCTTGTTTGTTTAGCGCGAATACAGATATCACACGCCTTGGAATCAAAATCAACATTACTAAAATCCGAAAAATTCAACATCTTTAAAGCTTTAGAAGACGGATGTCCCAAGCGACGATGCCACACTTCACTAGACAAAGAGCCTATACTTGACAGTGTTGTTGCGACTTCGAGACTTCTAAAGAAGTAGAGTCCGTACTGCTGCTCAGCCACCCCAATCAGCGTCATCGTGATGCGGTCCTGAATAATACACAGCCGATCAGTAATCTGAAATAAACAACCTCTGTCTCTAGTTAACTGTGAAACTGAAATCAGATGACATTGAAGTCCATCTACGAAAAACACATCCTGTAGACTAAGAGATGAACCGAGACGAACACGACCATGTTTATTTGATGTAGTCAAACGACCATCAGGAAGTTTAATCGAGACGGGTGCCATATCACAAATATCCACTAAATAATCAATCGATCCCGTCATATGATTTGAGGCACCCGTATCAATGATCCATGATTCGAGAAAATACGTACCCGTTAATCGTGTGGAAGGGGATGATTGTCGATCTCCAAGAATCGTGAGAAGCTTCTTCCATTGATCCTCATTTAAACCACTTATACCAATACGATCAGCGTCTGTCAAAGGTGTATTTGTGGTATGAAAAACGTGATTATTTGGACCAGCACCATGAGACGAACCACTATTTGCAGCAAACACATGGTTTGTTTGATGAGAGACAGATGTCTTTCCTTTTGTTGAACCCGTCGAGGTTGAAGTAGAGCCACGACCCATTCCTCCCACCATGGAGGATAGCCAATTTTGCGAAAACAATTGTCAACTATGTGTCCGTTTCGACCACAAAGAGTACAGACGAGAGAGAGATCCTTGATTGGTGAAGAGTGGGTTGGTCCGGAAGTAGTTTGAATCGCAAAGCTCACTCCATCAACACGTTCAGCGGTCATACGACCCAGTAGCTTTGATTCTTCATCTTGAATAACAGCGTTGTATGCTTCTTCAATGGTTGGGAGAGGGACACGAGATAGTAAGGCAGATTTGACAGCTCCATACTCGGTCTCATCAAGTCCCATAAGAAACTGATGAAGACGATCTTCTTCTCTTTCCTTTCGAACTTCTTCCATAGTCTTAGCTTGTTGATAGTCAGCAAGACTACGCCATAGTTGAGTGAGCTTGCCGTAATAAGATTCGACGGGAAGCCCCTTTTGTCGACAAGTAGCCAAATCCGTTTTGAGACGTTGAACTCGTTGTCCATTCTTCATCCCAAATCGTTTTTGGATATGCGTCCACAGCTCATGAGCATCGTCAATATGTGACATTGACGAAGACAAGTTTTCTTCAATTGTAAGTTTCATCCAAGACACGACTAGTGCATTATTTGCAATCCAATCTTCGAAATCGGCGGACGTCTCTTCAGGTTGTGGTATAGAGCCGTCAGCGAATCCAAATTTCTTTCGAGCTTTGAGAGCCAAGCGCAGGTTTGTGACCCATTCGTCGTAGTTATGGCCACGCAAAAGAGGTTTAGAGATCAAGTTTCCTGGATTGTCTCCCGAAGTTAGGTCATATGGTGATATGGTACGTCAAATCTCTGTGCGAGCTTGTGTGGTTGCATCGGTGAGAGCAGCCGCTGTGTTTGACATCGTGAAGAAGAGGGATTGAAAAAATTGAATACGAACCGTAGATTATTGAAATTGTTGCGGAAGAATTTTGAGAAAACTCAAGATCGAGAACACAAAAACCTTATAGTAGTTAGGTTTTTAAGCTCTGATACCATGTTAAGAACCCTAGAATGAAGTAAAAAGGTTTCTTATTAATTTAGTTTGGAGGCAATGCCATTATATAGTGGTTACAACATTGACCTAATATCGATCTAGCTATCGGGCCTATATCGGCCCAATAACATTTTAGCTTGGGGGAAGGAATGTTGGAGTAGAATAAGTCTTTAAGGAGTAAAGACGTTGTCGAGGTTTTAGTAGTCTTGTTGTTTGAATAAGTAAAAGCCGAGTCTTAAGCTTTGAGCTAGCTTATAGGAGTTAGTGGCTTTATTTCGGTTCTCTCTGTAAACAAAACTCTCTATATAAAGAGAGCAAACTCTTTTGTTTCATTATCAATCTAAATAAGCTTTGATCAAACTCTGTTTTTAATCTAAGATGATCTAGTTGAAGCATCTGGTATCGATGTTTGTCGCAAGTTCCCTCTCGTTGTTTTTCCATCAATTGTGCAGGCGTTAAGGTATTGTTCACTTCTTTGACGATGATTGAGTGTGACCTTTGCTTTTGTGTTCCTTTATGAAGAAATTTGATGTATTTGTAGACTAATGTCGCTGCTATTTTTTTTTTATGAATAAGAGTACCAAATATTTTATTTGACCATCTGAAACTAAAGTAAATTAGTATGGAACGGGACAACAACATGATTTCCCGAAGTCCTATTTGGAAAAAGAAAAAATATTATACATCTACAATAATAATAGAAAATTGATAATATAGAAATTAAATTTCTTAGTTTGAGATTTGAAAGTGTTACATGCTATTTTGATTTTAGATATTATGACTGTAGTTTATGTAAATTATGTTGAATGAAGATGAAAATATCCCTCAAACAAACAATATGCCTCGAAACGATTGGATAGAAGAAATACGCCTCCATATCACATAGGAAAAACTGAAAAACAACCAGATAAAATTGAGAAGCTTGACGGTGGCGAACAAAGAGCAACAAGCTTTATCGATGGAGTGCATCGCGAGTCTTGATGTGATGCATTCCCGGAGAAAAACTATTCAAGGTTGTAACACCCGTGAACCAATTTCGAGAAATTGGAAGGATGTGTCGATCGACATAAGTGATGTGTGTTGATCAACACAACTGTTGGTTCGGTTTTCTGGTTCGATTTTGATCGTCCGGTTTACAGCTGGTTTGTGGGAAACCATAGGATTGTGTTTATAAACTGATTGGCCGTGTTTCTAAGTGAGAAAAGGTAGAGAATCAGAGTTATAAACATTTCCTAAGAGTTTTATCGTTCCCAGAGAGTTCCTTTTGAGAGTTTCGATTGGATTGGGAAAAGAGGTTCGATTATTGTGCGTTTGGAGTAGAAAAGGAGTAGATTTTCGTGGCTTGTGGCGGTGATCAAGGCTGATCTCGTGGTTGTCTCAATTTCCATCTTTTTCTCTATCCAAATCTAAGTTGAGTGCGTGACCATGGCTTATAGGTCGATGGATCGTTAGGGATGCTTGGTGATAGGTTTGTATGCGTTGATTGATCATTTGGTGATTGATTCATGGCTGTGTATGCTTGGTTTTGTGCATCCATAACGAGGTGAAGTGTCGCCCGACACCTAGAGGTTGTGTCGAGCGACACAGAAGCCTGGTATGTGGTGTATCGTCCGACACATATGGGTGTGTCGATCGATACAAGACCATTGCGTCGAACGACACCTAGTTGTTGTGTCGATCGACACACGTATGTTGTTACCCTTTTGAGCTGTTTTGTTTGATGTATTGTGTGTGTGTTTTGCTTGAGCGGTCCAACGTGCATGAGTGCGCAGTCGTAGATGGGATGACTGTCTCACTGAGTATATATGATAATACTCACGCATCTCTTTTTCCCATGTGATGCAGGTGTGACCGTGGGATCATGGCTAGGAGGAGGAGGATGATCTAGGGTCTCGGTTGTTTGATTTGTGTTTCTGTTATTGCGTTAGAACTGTCATAGGTTGTTGGTTTAGTTCTGCAACCTTTGAATTGGTTATTGTTTGACTTTTGTTTCGATTTAATGGAATTGATTTGAGTTGTTGTTATCCGCTGGTTGTTTGTGTGGTTGTTTGGTCGTTGAGGATAACATGTATGGGAATGCTAGTCCGAGACCAATGTTTAATTGTTAAAAAAAAAACGGGTTGGATCACTTCAAAGGTTCTCTACGAGACCCACAAGGGGGAAGGAAGAAATCACTTAGGAGGTCGTTCTCTCCTGTTCAAAAATAAAGAAACTAGGTTTTGTTTTACTAACACTATTTTCAGGCTACCAAAAATATGATGTCAAATGTCAAGCCTATCAAAGGCACACACACCAAATGAAGCTCATTCTAAGAGAGGACTATTTTCCACTACTGTCGTTTGTTCATTTGTGTGATGGACTATAGACGCTCTAGGTTCGCTCAAACAGTCTCATGGAAAGAAAAATATTCTAATTTTGAACTACCACTTCATAAAATGGGTAGAATCCGAAGCCTTTTACGAAATCAAAAGAACGGATGTACAAAAATTCGGCTGGAAGAATATTATTTGTCGCCATAGAATTCTATATGAGATCGTCACCGAAAATGATCTGAACATGATGTGTAACATCTTCGAAGATTTTTGTGCTAATGGGCATCCAATTAAGTAAAATGAAATGGTATTATCTACGCGAAAATGACCAGGCAAAAACTACCAATAGACAAACTAAAAAAAACATTTTGGCAAGAAAAATTGACTATAGACCAAGGAACTCGACGGCGTCTTATATATGGGGGGCGCTTGGTAATGACTTAAATTTAGACTTTTGCTGTAGGCTTTTGGCTGTAAAAATTTTGGCTGTTAATGCTGTAACTTTAGGCTGTAGAGATTTTGGCTGTAAATAAAAGACTGTTTGGTAATATAGAATCTTTGACTGTTATTTTAATAAATAGTTTTTTCACTTATTAATAAAAACTTATAAATAAAGATTTTAAAAAGGTTTTAAATTACCTTACGGAAAAATGATGGAGATGCCATGCATTTCTGTAATAGCACAAGTTTTAAATCAAATACAATTTGAATCTACACAACACGAAATGACCATGCATACAAAAAAAATGAAAATTATAGTACAATACCTGTTGGATTTACAAGTAGAAAATAAACATTACGTTGTTGTATTTATAACATATAGGGATCTTCTAACAATAATATTTGAACATTTTGAGGTTTTTAACTTTGAATTTTTCTTAGTTTTTGTAGAATCTATAAATACCATTTTACTTTCCCCAAAACTAGTTCAATTACAAACAAAATGCTGATAATTTTTTTATTCATGTTGCAATACATTGATATTTTCATTCATTTGACAAAAAATTATTTTTATTCATTTTGCAAAAAGTTGTAGTTTTCATTCACTTTTATAAACTTTTGATATTTTTTCATTTATATAAAAATGGATCTCAAAAGAATAGAAAAAAAAAGATAGTAATTAATCAATCAAAACATTTTTGTTTTAAATTATATATAAATCTATAAAGAGCTTTTGATAATTTTGGGAAAATAGAAAAATAATAAATAAACTCATTTGCAATTGTTAAAGCTTGGTTACGGAGGCTTTAAAAAAATGAGTATAACAAGAACAAAAAGTTAAAGACAAGCTTTTAAGTCTTAAAAATTAATAAAGCTCTTAAATCATGCTTGGCAAAAAACATGCTTTAAAAGCTGTTAAAAATTTTAAAGTCTTAAAAGACTGTTGCCAAGCAGCCCCATGGTCTCGTCGAACCACAATTATGCGTTCATTCGGGAAAACGCATTTTTCCTGGCACACAAATTCAAAGGTGTAGCTCTCTTCGAACCTTGTTTTGGCAGCATCCGCTAGGTATTAGTGACTCAAAACTAATCAAAGAAAAATTCTTTGATTGGTTGTCCAATCTCGAAGAATAAAAAATTATAAATTTGTTACACCAATATTCCCAAAGAAGGATACAGAGGGAGGTTTGAATAGAAAGGACAGATGACTGATTGATCGAAAAAATAGTTAGATGAGAAGATTCTCGTTCCACTTAGAAATCAGTCTAATAAATCACAGGAACAAACTCCATGTTTAGTTAATTTCAGGTTAGACACGCTTAAAGAGGCCTTATGATAAATCAAACTCGGATGGATTGCATATAATTTTGTAAGTATTTTTATTATCAATTATTTTATGTCACGTCTATATAAATTTCTCTTAGTTTTTACGAAATAAAGTTACTCTTGTAATTTTTTTTATAAATTTGAATTTTTACAAACCTATATAATAGCTGTATTTTTGGAAATGAACATGAAACAAATACTACTTTTAAAATAATATCTTAAAATTGATATTTCAAAAGTAATAATAGTATGTTCGATAAATACTAGATAGCTATTAGTTAAACAACGGTTGAATTGTTGTTTCTAGGCCTGGCCAAAATACCCGGGTCTGAATAGCCGAACATGTAACTGACTAAAACAATCTGAATCTGTATCCGACCCGAAATCTTACTGGTAAATGTATGGGTACAAAATTTCTACACTCGAAAGAACCTGTACCCGATAGAAACCGACCCGAACCTGAATATGTACCTGTTTGTGTATGTCTAAATATTTTTTGTCACATTGTCAAGTAGTTTGAAGTTTAGATTTTGGTATTTTATGACATTTTCAAATAGTTAGAATTTTATGTTTGGTATTTCAAATTTTTTTGTGTTGTTGCTTCAAAAATTTTCTGTTACATGTTATTTTTCTATAAATTTTGGAAAAAACAAGTTTATAGTATAATTGAACCTGAAAAAATATAAACCCGAATGAATTCGAACCTGTACCCGACCTGAAACCTAAAAGATTTCATTATAGATACATAAATTCTAGATCCGACGGAACCTAAACCCGACCCAACCCGACCAGAAAACCCGTTTGCCCGGCCCTAATTGTTTCGTTGGGTCCATCCGTCATATCTTAATCACATATATTAAATTAAAAAATACCACTTGTTATTGCGTGGGCCTGCCCTGGATATTCTTTTGTTTTTATATACCATTGCAATCCTTCCAAACATAATAAGTCGTTGTTTGCCAGGCTTAACGAATCAAAACAAAGTCAAGTTGATTGAAACTGGCGAAGGTAAATGGTAAAGTGTTTAATGAGGTTCACCAAATAGAGACAAGCTTGAGGATTACCCCAATTACTTGATGATAGGTGGTTACGTATGTTATGATCACATCACATTAGTGTCTCAATGGTTTCTCATACAATCCATGAAATAATTTTTTTTTTTGATAAAAGAATATTATGTTTTCTATGCAAGATGGTACAAGAACAATGATTTTGGATGATCAAACAAATTAAGATGGAACATTGTTGAAATATATTATGACAAAGTATCTATTAAAAAGTATAGAACATTGTTCCTCTATATATATATAAAATAAAAATTTAACTTATTTGTGAAGAGATATTGTAAAAAAAAGAATATCTATTAGAATATGGCTTTACATATTTTCAATTAATTCATGAAGATAATTTGGTATTAAATGTTTACTTTAAATTAAAATTGATATCACATTTTTCTTTTAAAAAATCAATACGAAAATTCTAAATTTTAGAAGGACTTAGGTTCTAAATATGAAAATGGACATTAATTGCCAACATAGAACATTGTTGAAATATATTATGACAAAGTATCTATTAAAAAGTATGGAACATTGTTCCTCTCTATATATAAAAAAATAAAAATTGAACTTATTTGGGAAGAGATATTATAAAAAAAAGAATATCTATTAAAATATGGTTTTACATATTTTCAAATAATTCATGAAGATAATTTGGTATTAAATGTTTACTTTAAATTTAAATTGATATAACATTTTTCTTTTAAAAAATCAGTACAAAAATTTTAAATTCTACAAGGACAAATGTCATAACTAAGTAAAAATTAGATTTTAAATATGAAAAATAGACATTAATTGCCAATACCAAAAGTGACACATGCCAACTTGTCAAAGCTTTAACTTAGTGGAACCTTAAAATATTATATAAGATTTGATTACATGACTAGATTACATAATTTGATAGTTACTATGGACGTAAAAAAAGGAGTTATTTTTTGTCAAATATCACATTTTTGTTTCGCTGAGGGTCTTAAAATTGGTTGGACGGGCACTTGTGGTTTCGGAATTGGAAAAACCATTGGATCATTCCGTGGTTAATTCCGTGGTCTGAGAATGTGGAAAATTTGGAAAACCATTAGATCATTTAGTTACTCATTAAAATAGCACATCTCCATAGTAATAATCCATTATGTGAACAAAAAAGAAGTAATAATCCATCCACGACTTTATGGTCACGTGAACCAGTACATTGTGCCTATAAATTTGATAATGAAAATGGATTCAATATCAAAGGTAGTGAAGATGGAATCCATACGAGTTTTTGGATCTCAAGTCTTTCTTCCTTCTCCTAACAAAGTCTCTTGCATTCCGCTGACGTTATGTCTCACGAAGCCTCCAAAGTGTATTCGTTTGAAGACAACTTCTACTCTGACTTGTGATGCACAAGAAAGTAATCGCACTTTCAAGAAATTGCAACCTCTCCATGGACTGATCAATTTCACTCTGTTTCCATGGATGTCTCGGTAAGTCCATTATGGACTGTCCATATATATATATATATATATATATAGCTAATATATATAGATTAGCGAAGGTTAACGCATGTGTACATATCTTACTTTTTGGAAATGGATGGGCTTAGGAAAGAAATCGATATACTGAAGCGGGAAGTGAAGAAAACACTCAGGTCTTCCCATGGCATTGACTCGATAAAGAAGAGAATCCATATGGTATATTTGTTGAGGAGCCTTGGCATTGTATGAAACGACCCGACCCGTTTTTTTTTTTTTTTTTTAAACATTTAAACCCTTGGTCTCGGATTAGCATTCCCATAAATGCTATCCTCAACAACCAAGCAACTCAAGAAAATAATCAACAGCGGATAACACAATAATAACCAAGTATTCCATTTCATTAAAAATACTAAACTAGTTCAACACACTTCCAATAACAATTCCAATACAATAAAACCAGCAACCTAGCGGAGTTCTAAACAGAAATGGAAAGCAATAAAACCACACAGCACGAAACCGAGACCCTAGATCATCTCCCTCTTCGTTGCCATGATTCCACGATCACAATTTGCCTTTACCTGCATCACATGGAAAAAAGAGATGCGTGAGTATTATCATAAATACCCAGTGAGACGGTCCTCCCATCTACGACTGCGCACATAGACGCGATGGATCCGCTCAGGCAAACATACATCACACAATCACACAAACACAATCAAACAACACGGCTCAACCACAGCCCAACAGGCGGCCTGTCGATCGACACTACCACTAGGTGTCGATCGACACCCCTGTTCAGACCTGTCGATCGACACACCCACGGTGCCTGTCGATCGACAGCTCAACTGGACCCTGTCGATCGACACACCCACGGTTCCTGTCGATCGTCGATCGACAGCTCCACAGGACCCTGTCGATCGACACAACCTCTAGGTGTCGATCGACAGCTCCTCGATCACCTGTCGATCGACACAACCTCTAGGTGTCGATCGACAGCTCTCGTGTGACCCCTGTCGATCGACACACATAGGTGCTGTCGATCGACAGGCCGTCGCAGATTCATAGGAGATCGATCAATTATCCTCTCGGATCGATTCCTCCCCTGCGATAACACGAAACCTGCACCACAAACACAATCCAACAATCCATACACCACAAAACACACAGAAACAACATCAATCATCACAATTAACCAGTTTTAACCTACCACCATACAACCCTAACGAATCCACCGGCCCAGAAGCCATGGTCACGCACTCACCTTAGATGTTCGGATAGAATTTGCTGGATAATGAGGCTAGAAACAGATTCAGCTACAATCACCACGAAATTCCTCTTCAAATCGATCAAGAACGAAACCCTAATCCACAAACTATCAGGAACAAGAGAAACTCCTCTCAAAACTCTTTGTTTCTGATTTTTGGGACTTTGGTTCGCTCAAATGCGGCCAAAAACCCTTATATACGAAGCCCTAAGGTTTACCCAAACCGGCCCGGTCCAATTGAACGACTTAAATCGAACCAGAAAACCAGCCAATTCGAGCACCTGTCGATCGACAACCACTAGGTATGTCGATCGACAGCCCTTAAGAGCCCTGTCGATCGACAGACCACAGGTGTGTCGATTGACAGCCCCTCCATTTTACCAAAAATGGTTTACGGGCGTCACAATTCTCCCCCACTAAAACTGGATTCGTCCTCGAATCCTCTAACTCTACTCAACAATCTACCCTGGCCTAACCCGCCATCAACACCGGAGACTACATCTACCAGACCCTCTCGAGGTTCACATCCGTCCTATGCACATAGATCCGTCTCAGACATTGATTGCCCATAGCTCATAACCACCATCTAGCTTTGGGATCGTCACCCCTCAGCTCTAGGTGTCTAGTATCAACCCACCTCAGTCCGCGCAGTCCTGACGGTGTTCGATACTCAATCATCTCCACACACCTCAATCCATCAAGACACACAGTCTATCAAGCTCTCGGTATGCAGAGATCTGCCAGAGGTCGCAACCTCCCAAACTATCCCCATACCCTCACGATCTCAGTCCGCGCAGTCCTGACGAACGATCGGTATGCGGGGAACCCACTGTCTCCCGGAGAGACACATCTCTCAAGATCTGCCGGAGACTAATCTCCAAGAAAGACCGAGGTCTAACTCCGAGCTATGCAATCAATTCCTAACGTCTATAATGCACCTCTGACCGGAACTACCTCCTAAGGTCTCACATGATATTCCCCTCCCGGAATACCATCACAATCGTGATCATCACAGATCACCCGGACCATCCCTCACCTCGGATGTCCCTGCAGAGTCTCTCCCGGAACTAGACAGTTCTAACCACCGTAAAACTTCTATTCCGAGACTCTCTCTCACACACACACACACAAACCGCTAGAGTCCCCACCGAAACTGGCAAGTTCTATCCGCAATAAAACTTCCATTTCGGGGTTCTCTAACCACAAACACATGACTCTCAAAGTCAAACACATAAGAAAAACACTTTCTTATTCACTGGAAAAATGTCATAATCATTACAACTTTAATGAAAATACAAAAATCCACAACCAAAAAAAACCTCACCACACACGGTGATCACAACACAAAAACTGAAACTGGGAACCACAAAGAAAAACGAATTCACTCTTCTGCTTGCTTCTCGAACCACTTCTTGAACTTCGTTTTCATCTTTGCCTCTGGTTCCCAAGTCTCCTCCTGAATACCTTCACAGTCCCACAAGACTCTCAACAACGGCACTCTCTTCCGGCGCAGAATCTTGATACTTCTCTCAAGAATCCTAACCGGCCTCATCCCAATAGTCAGATTTGGCTGAAGATCTGCAGGAATCGTCACTGCTACCTCCTCAGAAGCATGCAAGCATCTCTTGAGTTTCGAAACGTGAAACACATCATGGAATTTCTCCATAATCGGAGGCAGCTCCAACCGATAAGCAACTGGTCCCACACGTTCCACAACCCGGAACGGACCCATGTACCTCGTACTCAGCTTATCCTCAGATATGGACCTGTTCAGACCCCGCATCATCGCCATCTTGAGATACACTCGATCTCCGACTGCAAACTCCAACTCTTTGCTTCTCCTATCGGCATAACTCTTCTGCCGATCCTGAGCCTCTTTCATGTTCAGCTTCATGTTGGGGTCGGATTTCACCCGCTGAGCCTCGACCTCCAAAGTTATGATGAGCAACGCGCATGTTTCAAGCAAGCAAGAGGTAATATAACCCCTAGGTCATTTCACCCACAGAAGAAGGTGAAGACCTCCTGAAAACCCCTAAATCCTTTGAACCTTCTACCTGTTGAAGGAACCTTCGAAGTGGTCTTCGTCTCGGGAGGAGCCATGATGCAGCGTCGGAGAGGTCACAGAGCCAGCAGAAGGCGCTGCAGAGACGAAGACTGCCTGGCACTAATGTCACTGAGCAGTGACACCGATGACAGGCAGTGGTGCCGACGTCACTGCCCAGTGACGCCGATGTGCCTGGCCTCATCGGCATCCAGGCAGTTGACATCGGCGCCTGAGCCTTTCCATCGGCTTCAGGTCCTTCAACGCCCGTCAGAACTTCAGCAAGGGTTCCAGAAGGTTCAGCATGTCAAAGCCCAGCAGCGAAGCCCACGTAGGCTCGACCGACATAGGCGAAAAAGGCAATCCCTAAGGGTTTAGGAAAAAGGCTTAGCCGACTTAGGGGGTTATATATAGGAATGCAGAAACACTTGTAAAGATTCATTCACAATTTTATCACACAAGCAATACAAAGCAATTACAAACCCTAATTTCTCTCTGCTCATCATTGTTCTTCATAGCTTATCTTCAGAAATCTCTGCTTCCTCTCGAAACCCTTACAAATCTAATTGTGCGAATTCCGGCTTCCACAATTTGGCGCCGACCAAGGGGACTTAGAGAATTTCTTACACCAAAAAGCTACGTAACAACTCAAAGATGGTGAGTGGCGAAGAGAACGCGTCCCGCAGAGACAACCGGGAAAGAGAGCCTTCGATCGAGGCTACCGCTGCAAAAACACCTGCTCGTGATGACCTAACCGAGGTGAAGAAGATGCTAGAAGACTTCTTCACCGAGCAGAAGAAGCAAGCCAAGATGATCGAGGAAAACTCAAAGGAACTCAAAGCTCTTTCGCGAAGAAAACGCGAAAGACCCAACACGGCGAGACTCAGGGCGCGCGTCGACCCTCAACGCCTCGACTTCTCAGCGCCTCGCACTACTCAGGGAAACCCAGAGGACCTACCACCACCACCACCACGTCGGGAAACGGACAAGTCTCCCGAACGCGTCGTGGATATCTCTGGCCAAGAAGAACCAGCTCCTACAAAGCGTGCACGCGCGGAAGGTGCAGAAGGCAACAGACAAGAACCACGCGCCTCTGATACTCGAAGAGCGTCAGGCTCTTCCAAGACAGAGATCGTGAAAGAGACCTCGGAGTACACCAACTACTCTAGCAAAGAGCGGTACAAAAAAGAGCAAGAGTGGTTTGCAAGGCACTCGAAGGGTACTGCCACTAGTACCTTTTGAGGCCTCTGGAACGAACTACGAGGCGACTTAATCCCTGCAAAAGGGTACGTAGGCAGCTTGTCTCCGGACGAGTTCAGTTGCCTTCCTTCGTAAAAGGAGGGGGGAATGGGGTACGTATACTCGTATACTCCCATCCTTTACTTCCACCATGCTGAAAACATCAAACATCCTTTTCTGGATTTATTAGACAAGTCTCGAGCACTTCGTCTACGTCCTTCTCAGGATTCACTTGACACAAGTCTCATAGACTTCATCACTTACATCCTCTATGGATTATTCAAAGCCTTTTTCAAGCAAGTTCAATCCACTGTCGTTGTTGTTGGCCACAGCAACAATGTGTGAACCTGAACACATTGACATCCATCATCGGATCCTAAGCGCGCTATATAAGTTATAACGATCAGTTTCTGGGCTTTTGACCCCGGCTGATTCTAATGTTCAGATCCTGGGCTGTTGACCCTGGACGTTCATTCAAAAACCCAACAACAGCGTTGGTAAAAAGCAGCTGTCAATGATTACTTAGGTTTATACACCGAATAATCATTCAGAAAACCCAACAACACGTTGGTCAAGTCAAAAGGTGTGATCGCTTCTGAACAGACGTGTTCGGAAAGCACCGCCATTCTACAAAACCCAACAACAATGTTGGTAAAAATGGAAACCCAACAACAAGCGTTGGTAGGAAAGGACCACAAGCGCACTTGCGATTTTGCTACTCTACAATCAAAAACCCAACAACGACGTTGGTACAAACAGTCAAAGGCGTTTCAAGTGTAAACGACCATCAACTTATACTAAAGGCTTGGTCAGCAAAACAATTATCATTACTCTTATGATCTATCAAAGACAAAACAAAAAAAGCATAAAACGAGAAAGTCAATCAGTCATCGATTTCCTCGTCACCATCCTCATCGTCGTCTGCCTCGACGTCGTCTTTATCTGTCTCAACGTCGTCGTCTGCCTCGACGTCGTCTTCGTCTGTCTCGACGTCGTCGTCGTCTTCCTCGACGTCGTCGTCTGCCTCGACGTCGTCGTCGTCTGCCTCGACGTCGTCGTCGTCTGCCTCGACGTCGTCGTCGTCTGCCTCGACGTCGTCGTCGTCTTCCTCGACGTCGTCGTCGTCTTCCTCGACGTCGTCGTCGTCTTCCTCGACGTCGTCGTCGTCTTCCTCGACGTCGTCGTCGTCTTCCTCGACGTCGTCGTCGTCTGCCTCGACGTCGTCGTCATCGTCTTCCTCGACGTCGTCGTCATCGTCTTCCTCGTCGTCGTCGTCCTCGACATCGTCGTCGTGCCTCGACATCGTCGTCGTCCTCGTCTGTCTTGACGTCGTCGTCGTCTGCCTCGACGTCGTCTTCGTCTGCCTCGACGTCGTCGTCGTCGTCTGCCTCGACGTCGTCGTCGTCGTCGTCTGTCTGGACGTCGTCGTCGTCGTCTGTCTGGACGTCGTCGTCGTCTTCCTCGACGTCGTCGTCGTCTGCCTCGACGTCGTCGTCGTCTTCCTCGACCTCGTCGTCGTCGTCTTCCTCGACGTCGTCGTCGTCGTCTTCCTCGACGTCGTCGTCGTCGTCTTCCTCGACGTCGTCGTCATCGTCTTCCTCGACGTCATCGTCGTCGTCTTCCTTGACGTCATCGTCGTCGTCTTCCTCGACATCGTCGTCGTGCCTCGACATCGTCGTCGTCGTCGTCTGCCTCGACGTCGTCGTCGTCTGCCTCGACGTCGTCGTCTTCGTCTGCCTCGACGTCGTCGTCTTCGTCTGCCTCGACGTCGTCGTCGTCGTCTGCCTCGACGTCGTCGTCGTCGTCTGTCTGGACGTCGTCGTCGTCTGTCTGGACGTCGTCATCGTCTTCCTCGACCTCGTCGTCATCGTCTTCCTCGACGTCGTCGTCATCGTCTTCCTCGACGTCGTCGTCGTCGTCGTCGTCTTCCTCGACATCGTCGTCGTCGTGCCTCGACGTCGTCCTCGTCTGTCTTGACGACGTCGTCGTCTTCGTCTTCCTCGACGCCGTCGTCGTCTTCCTCGACGCCGTCGTCGTCTTCCTCGACGCCGTCGTCGTCTGCCTCGACGCCGTCGTCGTCTGCCTCGACGTCGTCGTCGTCTGCCTCGACGTCGTCGTCGTCTGCCTCGACGTCGTCGTCGTCTGCCTCGACGTCGTCGTCGTCTGCCTCGACGTCGTCGTCGTCTGCCTCGACGTCGTCGTCGTCTGCCTCGATGTTGTCGTCGTCTGCCTCGACGTCGTCGCCTGCCTCGACGTCTTCGTCTGTCTCGACGTCGTCGTCGTCTTCCTTGACGTCGTCATCGTCTTCCTCGACGTCGTCGTCGTCTTCCTCGACGTCGTCGTCTGCCTCGACATCTTCGTCTATCTCGACGTCGTCGTCGTCTTCCTCGACGTCGTCGTCGTCTGTCTCGACGTCGAAAAAAAAAAAAAAAAAAAAAACGGGTAAAGGCTTCTCTTTCCCTCAGCGGATACCAAAAATCTTCAGAGAAAATTTTCATTCTCGGAATTCATTTGTCCCGTTGCGAAAAACATCGTTGACTTCAGCAAACGCAACGCGGAGTCTTAAAATCTCCGGAAAGAAAAAAAAAAAAAAAAACTTAAGTACGGATGTCATTGACGACAGTAGACGCTATCAGCTCTCGCAAGCAGAGCACGAAGTCTTAAAATCTTCGAAAAACGGAAAACAACGTTTACAGTGTTATCAACACTAACGACTCAAGCCTACGACATCATAACTTTGAACAGCTAAACTCGACACCCAATGGTCCTTAAACTCGACACTGTTATCATTAACACTACCGAGCTGGGGGGCTAACTGTTGGGGTCGGATTTCACCCGCTGAGCCTCGACCTCCAAAGTTATGATGAGCAACGCGCATGTTTCAAGCAAGCAAGAGGTAATATAACCCCTAGGTCATTTCACCCACAGAAGAAGGTGAAGACCTCCTGAAAACCCCTAAATCCTTTGAACCTTCTACCTGTTGAAGGAACCTTCGAAGTGGTCTTCGTCTCGGGAGGAGCCATGATGCAGCGTCGGAGAGGTCACAGAGCCAGCAGAAGGCGCTGCAGAGACGAAGACTGCCTGGCACTAATGTCACTGAGCAGTGACACCGATGACAGGCAGTGGTGCCGACGTCACTGCCCAGTGACGCCGATGTGCCTGGCCTCATCGGCATCCAGGCAGTTGACATCGGCGCCTGAGCCTTTCCATCGGCTTCAGGTCCTTCAACGCCCGTCAGAACTTCAGCAAGGGTTCCAGAAGGTTCAGCATGTCAAAGCCCAGCAGCGAAGCCCACGTAGGCTCGACCGACATAGGCGAAAAAGGCAATCCCTAAGGGTTTAGGAAAAAGGCTTAGCCGACTTAGGGGGTTATATATAGGAATGCAGAAACACTTGTAAAGATTCATTCACAATTTTATCACACAAGCAATACAAAGCAATTACAAACCCTAATTTCTCTCTGCTCATCATTGTTCTTCATAGCTTATCTTCAGAAATCTCTGCTTCCTCTCGAAACCCTTACAAATCTAATTGTGCGAATTCCGGCTTCCACAATTTGGCGCCGACCAAGGGGACTTAGAGAATTTCTTACACCAAAAAGCTACGTAACAACTCAAAGATGGTGAGTGGCGAAGAGAACGCGTCCCGCAGAGACAACCGGGAAAGAGAGCCTTCGATCGAGGCTACCGCTGCAAAAACACCTGCTCGTGATGACCTAACCGAGGTGAAGAAGATGCTAGAAGACTTCTTCACCGAGCAGAAGAAGCAAGCCAAGATGATCGAGGAAAACTCAAAGGAACTCAAAGCTCTTTCGCGAAGAAAACGCGAAAGACCCAACACGGCGAGACTCAGGGCGCGCGTCGACCCTCAACGCCTCGACTTCTCAGCGCCTCGCACTACTCAGGGAAACCCAGAGGACCTACCACCACCACCACCACGTCGGGAAACGGACAAGTCTCCCGAACGCGTCGTGGATATCTCTGGCCAAGAAGAACCAGCTCCTACAAAGCGTGCACGCGCGGAAGGTGCAGAAGGCAACAGACAAGAACCACGCGCCTCTGATACTCGAAGAGCGTCAGGCTCTTCCAAGACAGAGATCGTGAAAGAGACCTCGGAGTACACCAACTACTCTAGCAAAGAGCGGTACAAAAAAGAGCAAGAGCGTAGAGCGTTCAAACGCTCTTACGCTGCAGAGCTCGCTGCAGTAAAGGCTCAGATGGATCGGGTAACCTCAGACCTAAAGCGTACCCAATCGCAGATACACCACGGAACGGGGAAGGCTCCTGCCATCGCTCACGTACTAGAAAAAGCAAGGAACACACCCTTCGACAGTCGAATCGCGAAGACAAAAATCTCCGACCCTGGAAGAATCAAGTTACCAGTCTACGAAGGAACTACAGACCCTTCGGATCATCTGATGGAATTTGAAGTGGCCCTGGGGAGAGCAAACTTTAAAGAAGCAGAAAGGGACACCGTCTACTGCAAGCTGTTCGTAGAAAGTCTCAAGGGGCCTGCCCTTCAATGGTTCTACAAGCTGGAGAAGAATTCAGTTCACACTTTCCTCCAGCTTTCCGAGTTGTTCGTGCAGCATTACAACATCTTCATGGAGCGGAAAATCTACGACTCGGAACTATGGAATAACAAACAAGGCGAGACCGAGAGTCTTCGGTCTTTCATGACAAGGTTCAAGAACACGCTTTCAAAGGTTGAAGGTATCAGCAACAAGTCAGCCCTAGAAGCCTTGCGAGGAGCACTTCGGTGTCCATCTCCATTCTGGCAAGAGATGAGTCTCAACACGCCAACGAAGATCCAAGACGCTCTGCACCGTGCTGCTGACTTCGCTCGAACCGAAGAAGAAGTCCGTGCTAGGAATGGTGTGAATCCAGAGGGGTCCATAACTACCAAGTGGAGTCGTCGGGTTACGAAGAACCGAAGGAGTATGACGAAGAGTTATACTGCGATTTCCACAAGGCAAATGGACACTCAACTGCAAAGTGTCAGGAGTTGGGGCAACAGCTCATAGCCAAACTGACTGAAGGCACATTGAAAGGCAACGTCAGCCTATCAGACTTCAAACCCAAGGAGAAAGCTCCTGCCAACACCGAACAACAAGTGGATACTCCCAGGCGCCAACGTCGCGATGATGGCATGGAAAACGAGGACCAGCACGAAGTTATGAACATGATAATGGGAGGCTCGCAGTACTGTGCTGACAATGAGACTGCGATCAAAGCTTACCAATGCCGCGCTGACGTCTGCGCGAACATATCAGCACCTGCAAAGCCAAGGCTTTCCAGCGACCCTATCACCTTCGACGAGCAAGACACTGAGGGTCTCGATCAACCACACAACGATCCTCTGGTAATAAACTTGACTGTTTACGACTTCAACGTCGCTCGGGTTCTTATTGATACAGGAAGCTTGGTGGATGTCATCTTTAAGAAAACACTTGAGCGAATGAAGATTAACCTATCCACGATCAAAGGGAGGCCTAAACCCATAACAGGTTTCTCTGGCGAGCCAACTATGACGATGGGAACAATTCGCCTTCCCGTCCAAGCTGGCAACGTTAAGAAGATGGTCGACTTCACCGTCTTCGATCATCCAGGAATTTACAACATGATCATGGGGACTCCTTGGCTCAACCTGATGAGAGCTGTGCCTTCAACATACCATTTATGCCTCAAGTTTCCCACACCCATCGGCGTAAAAACGAAATGGGGCAACCAGAAGGAGTCTCGTATGTGTTTCATGGCAGAGCACAAGCTGAGGAACAACGAGAAAAAGAAGGAGGAATCTTCACCTCAAGAATCACGAAAGAGGAGAAGGACCAGTTCCGAACATGTCAATGATTTGACCAACCTTCTACAGCAGTTACAGCTCGCAGAAGCTACTGAAAACGCAGAGCCAACGCGTCTGCAAGTAGCAAGGTCTGCAGCATGTCACCACCGCGAGCCTACATCACCGAAAAACCTCCCACACCACTCCCTAGTGGTTTGCAAGGCACTCGAAGGGTACTGCCACTAGTACCTTTTGAGGCCTCTGGAACGAACTACGAGGCGACTTAATCCCTGCAAAAGGGTACGTAGGCAGCTTGTCTCCGGACGAGTTCAGTTGCCTTCCTTCGTAAAAGGAGGGGGGAATGGGGTACGTATACTCGTATACTCCCATCCTTTACTTCCACCATGCTGAAAACATCAAACATCCTTTTCTGGATTTATTAGACAAGTCTCGAGCACTTCGTCTACGTCCTTCTCAGGATTCACTTGACACAAGTCTCATAGACTTCATCACTTACATCCTCTATGGATTATTCAAAGCCTTTTTCAAGCAAGTTCAATCCACTGTCGTTGTTGTTGGCCACAGCAACAATGTGTGAACCTGAACACATTGACATCCATCATCGGATCCTAAGCGCGCTATATAAGTTATAACGATCAGTTTCTGGGCTTTTGACCCCGGCTGATTCTAATGTTCAGATCCTGGGCTGTTGACCCTGGACGTTCATTCAAAAACCCAACAACAGCGTTGGTAAAAAGCAGCTGTCAATGATTACTTAGGTTTATACACCGAATAATCATTCAGAAAACCCAACAACACGTTGGTCAAGTCAAAAGGTGTGATCGCTTCTGAACAGACGTGTTCGGAAAGCACCGCCATTCTACAAAACCCAACAACAATGTTGGTAAAAATGGAAACCCAACAACAAGCGTTGGTAGGAAAGGACCACAAGCGCACTTGCGATTTTGCTACTCTACAATCAAAAACCCAACAACGACGTTGGTACAAACAGTCAAAGGCGTTTCAAGTGTAAACGACCATCAACTTATACTAAAGGCTTGGTCAGCAAAACAATTATCATTACTCTTATGATCTATCAAAGACAAAACAAAAAAAGCATAAAACGAGAAAGTCAATCAGTCATCGATTTCCTCGTCACCATCCTCATCGTCGTCTGCCTCGACGTCGTCTTTATCTGTCTCAACGTCGTCGTCTGCCTCGACGTCGTCTTCGTCTGTCTCGACGTCGTCGTCGTCTTCCTCGACGTCGTCGTCTGCCTCGACGTCGTCGTCGTCTGCCTCGACGTCGTCGTCGTCTGCCTCGACGTCGTCGTCGTCTGCCTCGACGTCGTCGTCGTCTTCCTCGACGTCGTCGTCGTCTTCCTCGACGTCGTCGTCGTCTTCCTCGACGTCGTCGTCGTCTTCCTCGACGTCGTCGTCGTCTTCCTCGACGTCGTCGTCGTCTTCCTCGACGTCGTCGTCGTCTGCCTCGACGTCGTCGTCATCGTCTTCCTCGACGTCGTCGTCATCGTCTTCCTCGTCGTCGTCGTCCTCGACATCGTCGTCGTGCCTCGACATCGTCGTCGTCCTCGTCTGTCTTGACGTCGTCGTCGTCTGCCTCGACGTCGTCTTCGTCTGCCTCGACGTCGTCGTCGTCGTCTGCCTCGACGTCGTCGTCGTCGTCGTCTGTCTGGACGTCGTCGTCGTCGTCTGTCTGGACGTCGTCGTCGTCTTCCTCGACGTCGTCGTCGTCTGCCTCGACGTCGTCGTCGTCTTCCTCGACCTCGTCGTCGTCGTCTTCCTCGACGTCGTCGTCGTCGTCTTCCTCGACGTCGTCGTCATCGTCTTCCTCGACGTCATCGTCGTCGTCTTCCTTGACGTCATCGTCGTCGTCTTCCTCGACATCGTCGTCGTGCCTCGACATCGTCGTCGTCGTCGTCTGCCTCGACGTCGTCGTCGTCTGCCTCGACGTCGTCGTCTTCGTCTGCCTCGACGTCGTCGTCTTCGTCTGCCTCGACGTCGTCGTCGTCGTCTGCCTCGACGTCGTCGTCGTCGTCTGTCTGGACGTCGTCGTCGTCTGTCTGGACGTCGTCATCGTCTTCCTCGACCTCGTCGTCATCGTCTTCCTCGACGTCGTCGTCATCGTCTTCCTCGACGTCGTCGTCGTCGTCGTCGTCTTCCTCGACATCGTCGTCGTCGTGCCTCGACGTCGTCCTCGTCTGTCTTGACGACGTCGTCGTCTTCGTCTTCCTCGACGCCGTCGTCGTCTTCCTCGACGCCGTCGTCGTCTTCCTCGACGCCGTCGTCGTCTGCCTCGACGCCGTCGTCGTCTGCCTCGACGTCGTCGTCGTCTGCCTCGACGTCGTCTTCGTCTGCCTCGACGTCGTCGTCGTCTGCCTCGACGTCGTCGTCGTCTGCCTCGACGTCGTCGTCGTCTGCCTCGACGTCGTCGTCGTCTGCCTCGACGTCGTCGCCTGCCTCGACGTCTTCGTCTGTCTCGACGTCGTCGTCGTCTTCCTTGACGTCGTCATCGTCTTCCTCGACGTCGTCGTCGTCTTCCTCGACGTCGTCGTCTGCCTCGACATCTTCGTCTATCTCGACGTCGTCGTCGTCTTCCTCGACGTCGTCGTCGTCTGTCTCGACGTCGAAAAAAAAAAAAAAAAAAAAAACGGGTAAAGGCTTCTCTTTCCCTCAGCGGATACCAAAAATCTTCAGAGAAAATTTTCATTCTCGGAATTCATTTGTCCCGTTGCGAAAAACATCGTTGACTTCAGCAAACGCAACGCGGAGTCTTAAAATCTCCGGAAAGAAAAAAAAAAAAAAAAACTTAAGTACGGATGTCATTGACGACAGTAGACGCTATCAGCTCTCGCAAGCAGAGCACGAAGTCTTAAAATCTTCGAAAAACGGAAAACAACGTTTACAGTGTTATCAACACTAACGACTCAAGCCTACGACATCATAACTTTGAACAGCTAAACTCGACACCCAATGGTCCTTAAACTCGACACTGTTATCATTAACACTACCGAGCTGGGGGGCTAACTGTTGGGGTCGGATTTCACCCGCTGAGCCTCGACCTCCAAAGTTATGATGAGCAACGCGCATGTTTCAAGCAAGCAAGAGGTAATATAACCCCTAGGTCATTTCACCCACAGAAGAAGGTGAAGACCTCCTGAAAACCCCTAAATCCTTTGAACCTTCTACCTGTTGAAGGAACCTTCGAAGTGGTCTTCGTCTCGGGAGGAGCCATGATGCAGCGTCGGAGAGGTCACAGAGCCAGCAGAAGGCGCTGCAGAGACGAAGACTGCCTGGCACTAATGTCACTGAGCAGTGACACCGATGACAGGCAGTGGTGCCGACGTCACTGCCCAGTGACGCCGATGTGCCTGGCCTCATCGGCATCCAGGCAGTTGACATCGGCGCCTGAGCCTTTCCATCGGCTTCAGGTCCTTCAACGCCCGTCAGAACTTCAGCAAGGGTTCCAGAAGGTTCAGCATGTCAAAGCCCAGCAGCGAAGCCCACGTAGGCTCGACCGACATAGGCGAAAAAGGCAATCCCTAAGGGTTTAGGAAAAAGGCTTAGCCGACTTAGGGGGTTATATATAGGAATGCAGAAACACTTGTAAAGATTCATTCACAATTTTATCACACAAGCAATACAAAGCAATTACAAACCCTAATTTCTCTCTGCTCATCATTGTTCTTCATAGCTTATCTTCAGAAATCTCTGCTTCCTCTCGAAACCCTTACAAATCTAATTGTGCGAATTCCGGCTTCCACACTTCACAACACGGATCTTCTCCGTCGTCTCCTGAACAAAATCAGCCCCAAAGATGCTCCTCTCCCCCACTTGGGTAAAACATAGCGGAGTACGACATGGCCTCCCATACAACGCCTCAAAAGGAGCCATTCCGATACTCGCCTGAAAACTGTTGTTATATGCGAACTCCACCAAACTCAAGTGATCCGCCCAATGACCACCCCAATCTAGCACGCACATCCTCAACAGATCTTCCAGTGTCTGAATCGTCCTTTCGGACTGCCCATCCGTCTGCGGATGATTAGCTGTACTCATGTGCACCTTAGTGCCCATCTCAGCCTGAAAAGCTCTCCAGAACACTGAAGCAAACCTCGGATCTCGATCCGACACAATACTCGCTGGCACTCCATGCAACCTCACAATATCCTTCACATACTTCTTAGCCAAGACCTCCGCTCCGTCTGTCTTCTTAATGGCCAGAAAATGTGCTGACTTAGTCAGACGATCCACAATCACCCAAATCGCGTCATAGGTCCGAGAAACCGGCAGCCCTACTACGAAATCGATGGTAATCATGTCCCACTTCCACTCTGGAATGGGTAGACTCTGCAATAAGCCACTAGGAACTTGGTGTTCAGCCTTCACTAACTGACACACATTGCAAGCTGCAACCCAATCTGCCACATCTCTCTTCATCCCGACCAAATGATAATACCGTTTCAGATCCCGATACATCTTAGTCGCTCCCGGATGAATCGAAAACTTACTCGCATGAGCTTCTCTCAGAATTTCCTGCCTCAAGTCCTCATCCTTAGGAACACATACTCGTCCATGCACTAAGATAGTCCCGTTAGCAGAAACCTGATATTCGGAACCAGTAGCCTTGGAGAGATCTAACAACACCGGATCCTGCTCCTGAGCTACTCGGATCCTGCTCAATAGATCCGCCTGATCTGCCGCCGCTAACCCCAACGGTTCCTCTGAAGTAACACATAACCTCAAAGTACTAAGCACACTCACCAGATTCTCCACATCCCGCTCCTGAGATGAATCATACCTCCTCCGACTAAGAGCATCTGCTACAGTGTTAGCCTTACCCGGATGGTAAACAATGTCCAAGTCGTAATCAGCCAACAACTCTGACCATCGCCTCTGTCGTACATTTAAATTCTGCTGAGTAAAAATGTACTTCAGATTATGATGATCAGTGAACACCTGAACTCTGCCACCATACAAGTAAGACCTCCAGATTTTCAACGCGAAGACCACTGCCGCCAACTCTAAGTCATGAACAGGATAATTGCCCTCATGCTTCCTCAACTGCCTCTAAGCATAAGCAATCACCTTACCCTGCTGCATCAGCACACAACCCAAGCCAACTCCCGAAGCATCTGTGTACATCACATAAGGCTCACCCGGTTCAGGCAACGCCAATACTGGTGCACTAGTCAACATCGTCTTCAGTTTCGCGAAACTCATCTCACAATCAGCAGACCATACGAAAGGAACATCCTTTCCCGTCAGCTTCGTCATGGACTGAGCCATACTCGCAAAACCCTTGACGAATCTCCGATAATAGCCTGCCAACCCAAGAAAACTCCTGATCTCAGTTGCATTCCTCGGTCTAGGCCAATCTCGGATAGACTGAATCTTCGCCGGATCCACAGAAACTCCTTCTGCAGAAACGATGTGACCCAAAAATCCCATCTCTCTCTGCCAGAAACTGCACTTACTCAACTTCGGCAAACAGCTTCTGTTCCCGCAACTTCTCCAGAACTTTCCGCAAATGAACCTCATGTTCCTCCAGACTCTTCGAATACACCAAAATATCATCGATGAAAATGATTACGAACTCATCCAGATACTCGTGGACAACTCCGTTCATCAACCTCATAAACGCCGCGGGTGCATTCGTTAACCCGAATGGCATTACTACAAACTCAAAATGCCCATACCGAGTCCTGAAAGCCGTCTTCCGAACATCTGCTTCGTCTATCGGAATCTGGTGGTAACCGGATGCCAAGTCAATTTTAGAAAACCAAGTAGCCCCTCTCAACTGATCTAACAACTCATCAATTCGCGGAAGAGGATACTTGTTCTTCACAGTGACTCGGTTAAGACCTCGATAATCGATGCACAACCGGAAACTACCATCTTTCTTCTTCACAAACAACACCGGTGCTCCCCACGGTGAAGTACTTGGTCGAATAAACCCCTTCTCCAATAAGTCCTCCAACTGCTTCTTCAATTCCGCTAACTCTGTTGGAGCCATTCGGTAAGGCGCCTTAGACAACGGCGTCGTTCCGGGTTCTAACTCAATCGTGAAAGGATCCGACCGAGATGGCGGTAATCCTTGCAACGACTGAAAGACATCTTCGAAATCCCGAGCGACCCGAATATCTCTCACAGCAACCCCACCAACAGCCTCCGGCATTACAATCGTGGCCAAGTAAGCCTCGCAACCCCTCTCAATCATCGCCTCAGCTTGAACAAGGGAGATCACAAGACTACCTGAAGTCGGTCTCACTCCTTGATAAACCAACCTGCCACCTTCACGTTCGAATACCACCCGACCCCGATGACAATCCAGATGGACTCTGTACCGATTCAACCAATCCATACCAAGGATAACATCGTACAGTTCCACCGGACTAATCACTAAGTCAGCTGGCATCAACTCTCCCGCTACCAGAATATCCACCTCCTTCGCCCGGCCATGCGTAGCTAGAAATTCACCTCCAGCAACCATAACCGGTCCAGTCCGCTCACCAGCGTCACTCCGGATACCACTTCTCTCGGCATGGTCCGGAGTAATGAAGCAATTCGATGCTCCAGAATCAAACAACACGTGTGATTCACACCCACCTACAAACAAGGTCCCTGTGATCGGTCTCGAGCTCGGCTCTCCCGGCACTGCTATAGCCGGCGGACGCTCCATCACCGCGATCTGATCCAAAGGCTGCACCGGCCCATACTGAGCTACTGGCTGGACCACTGCCACTGCCAACGGCTGCAACTTTGGATAGTTCGGTCTGATGTGCCCCGACTCCCCACACTGATAACACGTCCGAACTCCTCGAACCTCACTCTGCTTCGGGCAACTCGCCCTCTTGTGGTCTAGACTCCCACAAATGTAACAGCCTCGGCCACTTTGGCCCGATCCCGAAGCACCTTCCCACTTCCTCTTCTGTCCTTGCGCAGGCTTGCCGCCTTTGCCAGGACCTGCCTGCTGCACATGCTGCTGCTGAGGCCTCCGAGGCTGAACAGCTGGAACTACAATCGCAGCCTGCTCCCTCAGATCCTCCTCGATCTGTGCAGCCACCTCTACCAACTCCACTCTGCTCGCGAACCTGATGCCTCTGCACCGAGTCCGCAAATCCGGTCGAAGTCCTCGCAAGAACCTCCAAACCTGAGCCTGCTCATCCTCAAAACTCCTACCAGCATACCCCATGAGTCTGTTAAACTCCACGTCATACTCCCGCACCGACCTCGTGCCCTGAGTCAAGTCCAAGAACCTCGCCTCTAAACGATCCAACGCCTCTTGAGGAAAGAACTTGGAGTTGAACTCCGTCACAAAATCTGACCACGCCATCGCAGTCCCGGCCCACCTAGCCGCTACACTCCTCCACCAGAGATGTGCATCACCGTCCAAATAATGGACCGCCAAATCAACCTTGTATCCCTCGGGACACCTAATCGAACGAAAGTTCCGCTCCACTCGCATCCGCCACTCATCAGCCTCCTCAGGCTTCACACTACCCGCAAAAGAACCCGTACCGATCCTCTGCATCTGCTCCATCATACGGATATAAGACGGAACCTCCTCAGCAACCGCAGCCCTCGGCTGCACCTCTGCCACTCGTGGCACCTCTGAAGCCTGCACTGGCACCGCACCCGGTAACCGCTCCAACAACTGTGTCAACAGGTCAGCCAAACGGTCATCTCTAGCTTGGGCTACACCCGCGGCCGCAACCGCACCCACAGCTGGACCAACACCACCAGCACCACCAGCCTCAACAGGACCCAAACCAGCCCCTACAGGACCCACACTGGCCCCCACACTGGCAGTCACACTGGCAGTCTGTCCATAATGCACCGACTGCTGACCTGCCGCAGGCCCATGCGCGGAACTCTGAACCTCGCTCACGACTGGCTCCTCAACGAGTCCACGCCCTCGGCCTCGGCCCCCACGACCACGCCCTCTAGCTCCTCTAGCCATCTCACTGCACTCACACGCAGACCAGCTACGAACTAGAAAGACTCAAACACAACAATCAACACTTACCGTGGAATCTCTTTGAAGGCTCGAAGGAAGATGATCTAGAACCCTCAAACTCACAGAATTGCAATTTACCAAATTTCAATCCTAGCAGTTCTAGCCCGTCCTAAAACCGTATCGCTCTGATACCAAACTAAAACGACCCGACCCGTTTTTTTTTTTTTTAAAAACATTTAAACCCTTGGTCTCGGATTAGCATTCCCATAAATGCTATCCTCAACAAACAAGCAACTCAAGAAAATAATCAACAGCGGATAACACAATAATAACCAAGTATTCCATTTCATTAAAAATACTAAACCAGTTCAACACACTTCCAATAACAATTCCAATACAATAAAACCAGCAACCTAGCGGAGTTCTAAACAGAAATGGAAAGCAATAAAACCACACAGCACGAAACCGAGACCCTAGATCATCTCCCTCTTCGTTGCCATGATTCCACGATCACAATTTGCCTTTACCTGCATCACATGGAAAAAAGAGATGCGTGAGTATTATCATAAATACCCAGTGAGACGGTCCTCCCATCTACGACTGCGCACACAGACGCGATGGATCCACTCAGGCAAACATACATCACACAATCACACAAACACAATCAAACAACACGGCTCAACCACAGCCCAACAGGCGGCCTGTCGATCGACACTACCACTAGGTGTCGATCGACACCCCTGTTCAGACCTGTCGATCGACACACCCACGGTGCCTGTCGATCGACAGCTCAACTGGACCCTGTCGATCGACACACCCACGGTGCCTGTCGATCGTCGATCGACAGCTCCACAGGACCGTGTCGATCGACACAACCTCTAGGTGTCGATCGACAGCTCCTCGATCACCTGTCGATCGACACAACCTCTAGGTGTCGATCGACAGCTCTCGTTTGACCCCTGTCGATCGACACACATAGGTGCTGTCGATCGACAGGCCGTCGCAGATTCATAGGAGATCGATCAATTATCCTCTCGGATCGATTCCTCCCCTGCGATAACACGAAACCTGCACCACAAACACAATCCAACAATCCATACACCACAAAACACACAGAAACAACATCAATCATCACAATCAACCAGTTTTAACCTACCACCATACAACCCTAACGAATCCACCGGCCCAGAAGCCATGGTCACGCACTCACCTTAGATGTTCGGATAGAATTTGCTGGATAATGAGGCTAGAAACAGATTCAGCTACAATCACCACGAAATTCCTCTTCAAATCGATCAAGAACGAAACCCTAATCCACAAACTATCAGGAACAAGAGAAACTCCTCTCAAAACTCTTTGTTTCTGATTTTTGGGACTTTGGTTCGCTCAAATGCGGCCAAAAACCCTTATATACGAAGCCCTAAGGTTTACCCAAACCGGCCCGGTCCAATTGAACGACTTAAATCGAACCAGAAAACCAGCCAATTCGAGCACCTGTCGATCGACAACCACTAGGTATGTCGATCGACAGCCCTTAAGAGCCCTGTCGATCGACAGACCACAGGTGTGTCGATCGACAGCCCCTCCATTTTACCAAAAATGGTTTACGGGCGTCACATTGTATACCATTTCGAGGAAGAGATCTATGAAATTTTGGAAGAGGATTTCGCGATAGAGGAGAAATGGCTGGTGAAGAAGATTTGTACACGGTTTCCATCATCTTCTGGGTTTTCAGGACATATGGTCATTACATATCTTCCGGTAAAGAAGTCTCTAGCTAGGCTATTCATTATTATCGTTCTTTGTATACAAAACGTATTTTATATGTAATATGTTTAACAATTTGCACTGTTTTGGTCCATAGATGTTTTTAGAAGATTCAAAATTGACGGAAACTTTAAAGAATCTCTTAACGGGGATGCCAATGGTATCTTGAGCTTGTATGAAGCTGCGCATTTGCAGACAACGATCGCATCAAGCCACCTTGAGTCCTTAGATGCAGGTGGGACGTGCCCCACTCATCTCTCAATGCGCATGCGAAAAGCTCTCACTCTATCTCAACATTGGAGCATGGAGATAGTAGCTGCAGTGGAATATATCTCATCATACGAACAAGAAAAAGACCATGACCAGATGCTACTCAACTTTGCTAAGATCAGTTTCAAGTTTGTACAGTTCCAATACCTTCAAGACCTCAAAATCGTCGCAAAGTATGTAATCTCCTCATTTACTAGTATTTCTTTGGCTTGACTTAACAATCTTGTAAAGAAGTTATTCTATATTTGGATGCAAGATGGTACAAGGAGGTAGACTTTGCATCTAACTTGCCACCTTACTACAAAGACAGAATCTTTGAAAATTATTTCATTACACAAGCGGTGTTCATCGAGCCACAAGCCTCAAGTGAGAGGATTACGTATACTAAACTATTTACCGTTTTAGGGATTCTTGATGACACTTTCGACAGATATCTGTCTCTTCGAGAAGCTGAAAGCCTAGCTAACAGTTTGAAAAGGTATACAAATATTTTAGATAAATAATGATAATTATTAGGGTTTTCTGCAAATAACCCCTCGAAGTAGCTAGATTTTGCAATTTTACCCTCCAAGTCAAAAACTCACAGATCAACCCTTAAAGTATGAGTTAACCCACAATATAACCCTCGACCATATATAGATTTTTCTACCGTATATTACAAACATGTTTATTTTGAAACTTATTATAAAGAATGACTTTCTCTTAGAAAAAGATGCAATCGCTTATATACGGACTGAAAAATTCATATATGGCCGAGGGTTATATTGCGGATTAACTCATATTTTAAGGGTTGTTTTGTGGGATTTTGACTTGGAGGGTAAAATCACAAAATCTAGCCACTTTGGGGGTTTATTTGCAGAAAACCCTAATTATTATTTCTCAAAAAATAAAATAAATAAATAATGATTATGGTGGATGAAACGATGATGATGACGTACAGGCGGGCTCCTGATCATGCCATGGATAAACAACCTGATTATATGAAATTCGTTTTTAACTTTACATTGGATACTTTCGAAGAGTTTGAAAGTGAACGTAGGCCAGAAGGAACAGTGCCTTACAGTGTGAAAGCCACCATAGAAGAGGTAGCAAATCAAACTCTTCTTTGTAAGAATGGTCTTTGTAATATTTTTAGTAGGATCACATGATATGCAAGTAATTGTATTTGACATATATTTTGTTGAAAGAGTCATGATTTTTCTTTCGTCCTATCTTTTAGTTAAAAAAATCATGGTTACTTTTTTATTATTTTGAAATGATTCCGAAAGACTACTTTTTGTAGTCGTGACAATTTTATACTTTTGAGCATGCACGCAGTTCAAAATTTTTGTGGAAGCCAACTTGGATCTTGAAAAATGGGCACAAGCGGCTCACGTGCCTAGCTTTGAGGAGTACATGGAGGTTGGTGAGGTGGTGATCTCGGTGTATGCATCTATGGCAGTTTATTTCATGTGTTTGGGAAAGATGGGTACGAAGAAAGATTATGAGTGGCTAAAATCTAGACCTAAACTTATCAAATATGTATCTACCAAAGGTCGTCTTATGAACGATATATACGGCTTTGAGGTAAACGTAAAGATAATAATTTTATTAATTCCGATATGTCTACGTGCTTCTAAATTACAAGAATAAACAAACTTTGATTAGGATGACATGAGTAGGGGATTTGTTACCAATGCGGTCAACTGTTATATGAAGCAATATGGAGTTACAAAACAAGAAGCTCTTAGGGAGCTTCATATAATGGTTGCAGATGCCGACAAGACAATAAATGAGGAGCTCTTAACGACAACTGGTGTGTCACGTTTGGTTCTGAAAGCAGCGATGGGTAATGCACAAATTATCGCTATCTTATACAATGGATATGAAGGATTCACCAATCCCGAAGGAAAAACCAAGGAGTATATGACTTCGATTCTTGTCGATCAGATTTGTCTTTGAGTACTTTGGAAAATGTTTTAGCGTTCAATTCGTGAGTGTGGCCTTTGTTCTTCTTATTTTCTTTTAAAGCCTCGTGTGTTTAGTTTTCTACGGGTAATTATTATACTCATTCTGTTTTGAATTGAAAGTTTTTTTTTAACGCTTTGTTGTTTTAATGAATCTGATTCAAACCATATTACATCATAGAAGAAAATCAAAAGATGAAATACAAAGAGAAACTAATGGTATTTTCCGCACTATAAATTAAGTGAGAAAAGCAGCTTTCATTACACATTAGCGATACCAAGACGGTCTTATTTCGAGTTAAGGTAGACGATTAGGTGTTCCCAAATCCATAATAGCAGCCGGACTTCTAATATCTTTTACGATTACACGACAACAATTCTTTTGATTTAGATAAATCTTCTTCTTTGATTGCCTTTGCCAATTTTGTTCTAAAGTTAGTTTTGGTAAAGCAACCGTTGAACAACTTTGAAACTGCAAAAATAAATCAGATAGATAGCCAGAATTGACTAGAAACAAAACAATTAAATCAAACTATAGATCTTATACGAGGAAGATAAACCCCATAAATACTGAATTTAAACAAAAGAATCACAGTAACCCAAAAAACCAGATAGAAAAGGATTTTGCATCCTTTTTTGGTCAAAAACTCAAAAACACTCTCTAAATTCCATGTTCAGCATAGAAACAATTAGATTCAACCCTCTCACAATGTCGATAAAGTACCGGACACCGGAGTAGGAAGAAAAAAAAATCACCTTTTTTCTCCCCCTCTCTCACACCAACCAATTCGTTTTGAATTGAAAGTTAAACTTTTATTAACGTAAGTTCAACAAACTTGCACAATACATACTCCCTCCATTCTTTAATATAGAATATTTTGAAAGTTAATTTTCGTTTTACAATATAAGATGTTTTGATAGTCTTAGGTACTTTTTACATTTATTGAATACTCTGAACCAGTAATATTATACAATATCTTTTTTCATTGGTTGAATTGTTTTACTGTATATACTAAATTTAATTTTTTAGAAGAAAAGTTTTTTTCTTAATCTTTTTGTTTTTACCTTAAACATCCTATGTTAAGGAACAGAGGGAGTAATTTTTTGTGTCAAATAGGTGAATATTATGTTTTAGACATATAATTAGGTAACTAGCATATTGTTAATCAAGAAGGAGAAAATTGCCCTTATTAATGAAAGGAAAATAGTTAATAATATATTTTTTTAGTATAAAATATCCTAGACTAATCAGGTTGATTTGTAAAAATATATCTTAATTTTTGTATAAATTGGCATTGCATATCTTTTTCATCAATCAAATAAATAAACTTAGAACTCCACAAGATGTTGTAACTACAAATAGTTAACTATTTCAAAACTATAGTGATAGTTAACTTATAACTCATAAGTTCACTATTTTTGAACTATAGCCCACAAATAGTTAACAATTTCGAACCATAATCTGTAAATAATTTACTACTTTTCAAACCATATGCAGCAAATAGTTAACTATTTTTGAACGAAGCCAGCATACAGTTAACTCCAAAGAAATTGTTACTACTGAGCTAGCATTAGTTAACTATTTTACAACCATAGTAATGTCCCACAATAGTAACTATTTTCGAACCATGCTCATCACATAGTTAACTATTTTCGAACCATATGCAATACTTAGTTAACTACTCCCTCTATTCATAAAAGATAAAAACTTTACAAAAAAAATTTGTTCCAAAAAGATAGAGTTTTTACTGTTTTCTATGCACTTTTACAGATTTCAAAACAAATAATGAAATACTATTGGTTAAATTTTATTGGAAACTGTAAATCGTATAAATCAATGCGTTTTCTTAATAAGTGTGCATAACCTTAAACATCTATCTTTTTGGAACGGAGGGAGTATATTTTAACTATAGGCAGCAAATAATTAACTATTTTGATGAAGATGTAGACATTCACCTTGTTGTTGACGGACTCACGATTATAACTAAACAATATTTTCGCAATAAGTGGAAGCAAGAGATTGCGTAACCGTGAAATGATTAGGAGTATGAATATCATTTTTTTAATTCACGATTTCAGATTTTGATCAATGATAACAAGATAAAATTAAATAATTGAGAGAGATGAAGAAGAAGAAGGAGGGAGTTGAAGAAGAAGAAAGCAACAACAGTTTAGAAGAAGGAATGGGAACGGAGAAAAAAATTAGGATACTAGATTGAACTTTTATATAGTATAGATTTCATTTTTTATTTTTTGATATAAAAAGGTGTGTAATTACATGTGGGTAAAATATAATTTTTTTAAAAAAACTTGATTATAAGATAGTCTATACATCAGCCCTAGGATGAACAACTTCCATAAACGCCTCCATGATGCAGCTCTCAATGTACGTCATCTCCCATGATGGAAAAATTCTCCCCGACAAACGGCTCTACATGTACGACATCTCCTATGATGGACATGGTCTCCCTAGACGACAGAACCTCCGAAAAGCTTTTTTCTCCATGAATCTGCAAGAAACTGTATTGTCTGAGATTCGAACCTCATACCTGTTGTAGAAACCTTTAAACCCTTAACCATTGGGTCAAGGGGCTTCCACATTTATATTACATTAAATATTAAAATTAAATATGTTATGAAATAATATCATATCCGCACACAGTGCGGGTAAGTCACCTAGTGACAAATTAAATGCGTCAATGTGATTGTCAAAATGACAGATAAACATATTTTCAAACTTGTCCCTAATGGTTGCCATAAGAGCATCATTATCGTTAACATTTTAAGATTGTCTTAAAGCAAATCTGAATAAAAAATTATATAATTTTGTGAATTATTGATGAAATGGTTCTTTAGGCAGATGCTAAAGAATGGTTCCTCCGAGACACGTGTCATTTTTTACGGCAAAATGAAAAAGAACAAAAAAATCTTTTTTTCGATTTCTCTCGTCTCACTTCTTCGACAGATTGTTCTTCCTCTCTCTTGATCGTCGTCGGAATTGGAAAGGGATTTTTGTTCTTGAAACTTCATATTTGCTATGATCGACATGTCTCTCTGCTTTATCATCGTCTCTCGGTTCTTTATTTCGATTTCAATTTCTCAATCTCAAATCCCAAATTCAGAAAGAAATCATGGATGATAATCTCGAATGGGTTCCTTATGGATCTTGTGGTCACCGTGAAGTTTGCTCCAAATGCGTTGTTCGTCTCCGTTTCGGCCTTGACGATCATCGTTGCCGTCTCTGCAAAATTAAGTCTCCTTTCTTCTTCTTAATTGTGCTCGTATGTTGCTCTTTTTCATTTTCCAGAACTTGCGTTTGATGATTGGTTTGTTCTTCTTAAGTATTTAACTATGATTTGAATTGTAGATTCATTGTCATGTGTTTAGAATTGTGCATTTTTAAACAATTTTTGGCCTAAGTGTTGTAAGCTCTGTTCTGGATTTTCCATGTTAAGTTGTGTGGCATTGCTTTAAAGAATATTTGGTACACGAAAGATAAGTGAAGATGATGAGAATTGAAAATTGCACTTTAAGTGTTTGATTAAATGCTTGAAAGAAACACTGAATTTGTTAAGAAACATTGCAGGGCTTAGCCACAACACTAATGAACATGTCCTGAAGAATGAGTTTGAAAAATACGGTGAAGTTCTACAAGAATACGATTCAAAACAAGATCCAACAAAAGAAGAACGATCATGCATTGGTATGTAAATATGTTTTTGATCTTGTTTGGTATTCTTGTTCGTGTAAAGCTTTGTGAATTTGAAATGCTTTCTCCTCATGTTATCCATTTTAAATATCACTTATGATCGTTTCCTTTAACTTAAATAGCAATAGCATACAAGTGCATGGAAAAAAAGTTAGGAAATTTTTAGTGAATTCAAAAGTGTTACCAATGGACTAAGAAAAAGTAGAAAAAATCTTAGTGAGTTTCAGACGCTTTTTTAATATTAAACAATGAATAAAGACACCTTAGGGCATCCTTATTGGTGATTTTTCACAAAGTTCATCAGTTATAAATAAATCAAAAATATTAAAAAGCACAAATGATCATAGAAGAAGTGTCTGCTGTGAGACACAATTCTTCCATTTTTAAGACACCAAATTGTCACATGTTAGTATAGGATTAATTCTGTATTTATTTAATAATTTAATATGTAAATAAATAATTAAATTAAATGCAAATTATTAAAATAATAAATTTTAAAGACATTGTGGAGAGATCACCACTAATGATGTTCTTGAGACCCGGATTAATATATGGTCACAATAAAAAAAACGTGACTTTTAATAAAGTAGTCAAATGTGATTTATTTTAAAAATGTGGATGTGGTTCCATGTGACCAACTAATTCCCTAAGAGCATTTTTAACGGTGAAATTTTTTGAGTGTCTTTAATTAAAAGTGATTAATTTATTCTTGAAACTTAATTAATGAAATAGTTTTGCAGAGTGAAGCTAAAAAACAATGTTTTCCGGACACGTGTCAAGTTGTAATTGGTTGAGAAATCTGAGGAAAAATTGTGTCTTTGAGTTTGTGAAATGCATCAACGAGGAAAATCCTGTAACCGTAGATCAAGGTCCTTCTCTAGATCTAGATCTAGACTCTCTCTTTATCTTCTTCTTCTTTTTTCTGAGTTTGTTTTTCCGACGACTATAGAGCTCTCGTAACAACAATGGGACACCAATTGGACACCAATTACACCATGGGACGAAACAGTATTTGTGTTAGATGTAACATTATATGACATACATATATTCAATAGAAATAAAGAAAAAATTACATGATTCCCAAAATTTTAATTAAATTTGTTCTTTCTCTTTCTCCTTTTTAGCTATACATTGTTCAATTGCATATACTACTTTTAGATACGACATACCATAATACATTAATAACACATATTATACAGCCATATTTCATATATGACATACCACTTAACATTAACCACATTGTTTATGCAACTATATTCAAAGCTACAATAAAGCATTAAGAGATAATATCCACATAATATAGCATACCATTAAGAGATGTAGTGTTTGGGATAACACGTTCGAATACATAGTTCTACAGATTGATGGAACATAATCGTTTTTTATTTTTAAATAACAAAATTCAAAGCTACAATAAATCAAAACCGTTAAGTGGTTGCTTGAAGAAGATCATCGGTGATTGAAACGTATCGCTAAATCGTAGGTAGTTTCGGAGGTTCGATTAGCAGAGATCATAACTCTGCCGAGATCTCGTAACTTCTTCTTGGAAGCAGGGAGAGTATAAATTTAAAGTTTTCATAGGTGTTTTGCCTTGTATTCTGATTTGTTTTGCTCTCTTCGGAGCTCCCTCTTTTATAGAGTTATTTCAAACCCTAATTCGTTTAGGATTTGGTTAATAGGCCGATTCTCAACTTACCATTTTTAAATATTAGTATCCATCATATGGAAATTCGTATACCTCGTAGGATTCGTAACTCATCAATCCCGTAGGATTCGAAAGTCACATATCTAATAGAATTCGAAGCTGTAATATTTGGACTTATGTCATTTGAACCTTGGTCGTAGGCGACTTTCTCAATAGGTCCAACTAAATAATTAATTTTTACCCAACAATAGTCACTTTATTATCTTGGTTACGTTTTCTTTTCATAACTTATAATTTAGCATATTATGTTAACACATAGTCTAAAATATACCTTATAACTTGTTATTTTATTATACACACTAACATATAACATGTTATATAATATATATCCTGGTGTTTTTATACTACATATAACATGTAATATCATATTCATCATATTATAAATAAATGTGAAAATACATTATTATGTTTAGTGGTAGATAGCATAACATATGATATACATAATAATAGTATAACATGTCATGTTGATATATACTATGTTATATGATATTTAACATGCTATATTGCTATATGGCCTATGTAGCAAAATAATAGCATGGTTTTTGGTTAGGTTTTCAGTTTCAATTTTTTTATGGTTATTCAACAAAATATTCTTTAAAAAAATAAGGTTAATTTTTTCTTTAACCAAAATAAAATTATATTTAAACAAATAACCAAAAACCCTATATTCAATGGCTAAGATGTTGCCACATAAGATGTTGCCAAAATAAAACTAAAATTAATAAAATAGGTCACGTTTTCTTAAATTAAAAAAATAGGCTCTTGTTGACATATTTGTCCTTGTAGAATAAATGATTAACGTGAATCGTTTTACCGTGAGAGATGTTTCACCGTTGGAGGTTTGAATGAGTATAATAAAATGCTCAGAGACTCCATCTTCTTTCTCCCTAAGACAAACTAATATTCCTCTCATTGTTCAGTGTTAATTTTTCATATCTTCTTCTTGGATTAGATCGGAGACAAACTAGCTTTTTTTAGGTTTAAAACATTTAATTTGTTTCAGAGGTTGTGGACAAGAGGAATTTTAATTGTTTGAGGTAGATTGTGTTGACTTTGATGACTCTATCAAAATGCAATGACTTGTCATTCACGTTTTTATTCTTTGATCGTTCAAGTACACATAAACTTTTAGACTTTTAGTTTTAGTTGATTTATTCATCTTTCTCCAACGCATGTCAAATCTTTGAAACAAGTCTTTTTCAAAAAATATTCGGTCTTCAAATCATATTATATTAGAGGCGATCTTTACAAGATCACAAACAAAGCGAAAAATAACAATCTGATTACACATGCTAGATTGTGTAAAATAACAAAACCGTTTACCAACGAAGAAGAGAAAGAGTTCTAGTGTTTAGTGATCGAAGCTTCTTCGCGGCGATTGACAATTAGTTCGACTAAAGAGTTAGCTTATTCGCGGAGTTTTGGTCGGTTCGGTTGAAGAGTTATGGTGGTAAATGAGCAATGCTCAAATGGAATATTGGAAGTCAAAAAAATCGACGTTGACTTTAAGATGAAGGTGAAACAGAGGTTAAGAAAATTGCTAGATTATGGAGAGATTTTGTTTCTTTGATCACAAACACAAGTTTAAGCTTTATGAGAGATTATTTATCTATAATTACACTGTATGTATCTTAAAAAAAACATGGATTATGAAAAAGGGATATATATGTCATCAACAGCCTATTTTTCTAATTTTAAAAAATATGACCTATTTTATTAATTTTAATTTTGTTTTGGCCTATTTTCATAATTTTCCCATAATTATTTTTGTTGTTATTTAAAAAATTGTTCCAAAAAAATGTGCCTTTTTTAAATAGGATCATATTATTATCTTTGACTACACAAAAGTTTACATAATATTAAGAAAAGTTAACATTATAAAATATAACACATATATTTTATTTTTTTATTTTTGAAAAATGTAACATTTTAATTTTTTTTACAAAACTATTATTTTTATAAAAATCGTACAGACTCTAAACCTCTAAACTTGAAACGACCCGACCCGTTTTTTTTTTTTTAAAACAATAAGCTCTTAGTCTCAGACTAGCATTCCCATAAATGCTGGTCCTCCACAACCAAGCCACACAAACAAGCAACCAGCGGATAACACACTGAAACCAAACATGCAAATTCCATTAAATTACTAACCAGTTCAACAACAAATTCCAATCAATCCAGCAACCTAACCAGGTTCTAAAACAATAAAAGAAATACAATAAACCACACAGCATAAAAACCGAGACCCTAGATCATCTCCCTCTTCGTTGCCATGATTCCACGATCACAATTTGCCTTTACCTGCACCACATGGTTAAAAGAGATGCGTGAGTATTATCACAAATACCCAGTGAGACGGTCCTCCCATCTACGACTGCGCACACAGACGCGATGGATCCGCTCAGGCAAACACACATCAAACAATACACAAAACAAACACAACAACACGGCTCAACCACAGCCCGACAGGCAGCCTGTCGATCGACACTACCACTAGGTGTCGATCGACAGCCCTGTTCACACCTGTCGATCGACACACCCACGGTGCCTGTCGATCGACAGCTCAACTGGACCCTGTCGATCGACACAACCTCTAGGTGTCGATCGACAGCTCCTCGATCACCTGTCGATCGACACAACCTCTAGGTGTCGATCGACAGCCTCGTGTGACCCTGTCGATCGACTCAGGGCACGAGATCGGTGCGGGAGTATGACGTGGAGTTTAACAGACTCCTGGGTTATGCTGGTAGGAGCTTCGAGGATGAGCAGGCTCAGGTTCAGAGGCATCAGGTTCGCGAGCAGAGTAGAGTTGGTAGAGGTGGCTGCACAGATCGAGGAGGATCTGAGGGAACAGGCTGCGATCGTGGTTCCAGCTGTTCAGCCTCGGAGGCCTCAGCAGCAGCAGGTGCAGCAGGCAGGTCCGGGCAAAGGCGGCAAGCCTGCGCAAGGGCAGAAGAGGAAGTGGGAAGGTGCTTCGGGATCGGGCCAAAGTGGCCGAGGCTGCTACATTTGTGGGAGTCTAGACCACGAGAGTGCGAGTTGCCCGAAGCGGAGTGAGGTTCGAGGAGTTCGGACGTGCTATCAGTGTGGGGAGTCGGGGCACATCAGACCGAACTGTCCGAAGTTGCAGCCGTTGGCGGTGGCAGTAGTCCAGCCAGTAGCTCAGTATGGGCCGGTGCAGCCTTTGGATCAGATCGCGGCGATGGAGCGTCCGCCGGCTATTGCAGCGCCGGGAGAACCGAGCTCTAGACCGATCACAGGTAACTTTCTAATTTAGACTTTGTGAATTCAGTAGTGTAGAATTGCTTAGTGCTTGTGTTAGATTGTTTGCCTGTGATAGAAAGTTAGGTTGCTTAGCACTTGGGAATTGTGTAGGGACCTTGTTTGTAGGTGGGTGTGAATCCCACGTGTTGTTTGATTCGGGAGCATCGAATTGCTTCATTACTCCGGACCATGCCGAGAGAAGTGGTATCCGGAGTGACGCTAGTGAGCGGACTGGACCGGTTATGGTTGCTGGAGGTGAATTTCTAGCTACGCATGGCCGGGCGAAGGAGGTGGATATTCTGGTAGCGGGAGAGTTGATGCCAGCTGACTTAGTGATTAGTCCGGTGGAACTGTACGATGTTATCCTTGGTATGGATTGGTTGAATCGGTACAGAGTCCATCTGGATTGTCATCGGGGTCGGGTGGTATTCGAACGTGAAGGTGGCAGGTTGGTTTATCAAGGAGTGAGACCGACTTCAGGTAGTCTTGTGATCTCCCTTGTTCAGGCTGAGGCGATGATTGAGAGGGGTTGCGAGGCTTACTTGGCCACGATTGTAATGCCGGAGGCTGTTGGTGGGGTTGCTGTGAGAGATATTCGGGTCGCTCGGGATTTCGAAGATGTCTTTCAGTCGTTGCAGGGATTACCGCCATCTCGGTCGGATCCTTTCACGATTGAGTTAGAACCCGGAACGACGCCGCTGTCTAAGGCGCCTTACCGAATGGCTCCAGCAGAGTTGGCGGAATTGAAGAAGCAGTTAGAGGATTTGTTGGAGAAGGGGTTTATTCGACCAAGTACTTCACCGTGGGGAGCACCGGTGTTGTTTGTGAAGAAGAAAGACGGTAGTTTCCGGTTGTGCATCGATTATCGAGGGCTTAACCGAGTCACTGTGAAGAACAAGTATCCTCTTCCGAGAATTGATGAGTTGTTAGATCAGTTGAGAGGGGCTACTTGGTTTTCTAAGATTGACTTGGCATCCGGTTACCACCAAATTCCGATCGACGAAGCAGATGTTCGGAAGACGGCTTTCAGGACTCGGTATGGGCATTTTGAGTTTGTAGTGATGCCATTCGGGTTAACGAATGCACCTGCGGCGTTTATGAGGTTGATGAACGGAGTTTTCCAGGAGTATCTGGATGAGTTTGTAATCATTTTCATCGATGATATTCTGGTTTACTCGAAGAGTCAGGAGGATCATGAGGTTCATTTGAGGAGAGTTCTGGAGAAGTTGCGGGAACAGAAGCTGTTTGCGAAGTTGAGTAAGTGCAGTTTCTGGCAGAGAGAGATGGGATTTTTGGGTCACATCGTTTCTGCGGAAGGGGTTTCTGTGGATCCGGCAAAGATTCAGTCTATCCGAGATTGGCCTAGGCCGAGGAATGCAACTGAGATCAGGAGTTTTCTTGGGTTGGCAGGCTATTATCGGAGATTCGTCAAAGGTTTTGCGAGTATGGCTCAGTCTATGACGAAGCTGACGGGAAAGGATGTTCCTTTTGTGTGGTCGGCTGAGTGTGAGTTGAGCTTCGCGAAGCTGAAGACGATGTTGACTAGTACACCAGTATTGGCGTTGCCTGAACCGGGTGAGCCTTATGTGGTGTACACAGATGCTTCGGGAGTTGGCTTGGGTTGTGTGCTGATGCAGCAGGGTAAGGTGATTGCTTATGCTTCAAGGCAGTTGAGGAAGGCAATTATCCTGTTCATGACTTAGAGCTGGCTGCAGTGATCTTCGCGTTGAAAATCTGGAGGTCTTACTTGTATGGTGGCAGAGTTCAGGTGTTCACTGATCATCATAATCTGAAGTACATTTTTACTCAGCAGAATTTAAATGTACGACAGAGGCGATGGTCGGAATTGTTGGCTGATTACGACTTGGACATTGTTTACCATCCGGGTAAGGCTAACACTGTAGCAGATGCTCTTAGTCGGAGAAGGTATGATTCATCTCAGGAGCGGGATGTGGAGAATCTGGTGAGTGTGCTTAGTACTTTGAGGTTATGTGTTACTTCAGAGGAACCGTTAGGGTTAGCGGCGGCAGATCAGGCGGATCTATTGAGCAGGATCCGAGTAGCTCAGGAGCAGGATCCGGTGTTGTTAGATCTCTCCAAGGCTACTGGTTCCGAATATCAGGTTTCTGCTAACGGGACTGTCTTAGTGCATGGACGAGTCTGTGTTCCTAAGGATGAGGACTTGAGGCAGGAAATTCTGAGAGAAGCTCATGCGAGTAAGTTTTCGATTCATCCGGGAGCGACTAAGATGTATAGGGATCTGAAGAGGTACTATCATTGGGTCGGGATGAAGAGAGATGTGGCAGATTGGGTTGCAGCTTGCAATGTGTGCCAGTTGGTGAAGGCTGAGCACCAAGTTCCTAGTGGCTTATTGCAGAGCCTACCCATTCCAGAGTGGAAGTGGGACATGATCACTATGGATTTCGTGGTAGGGTTGCCGGTTTCTCGGACCTATGACGCGATTTGGGTGATTGTGGATCGTCTGACTAAGTCAGCACATTTTCTGGCCATTAAGAAGACAAACGGAGCGGAGGTCTTGGCTAAGAAGTATGTGAAGGAAATTGTGAGGTTGCATGGAGTGCCAGCGAGTATTGTGTCGGATCGAGATCCGAGGTTTGCTTCAGTGTTCTGGAGAGCTTTTCAGGCTGAGATGGGCACTAAGGTGCACATGAGTACAGCTAATCATCCGCAGACGGATGGGCAGTCCGAAAGGACGATTCAGACACTGGAAGATCTGTTGAGGATGTGCGTGCTAGATTGGGGTGGTCATTGGGCGGATCACTTGAGTTTGGTGGAGTTCGCATATAACAACAGTTTTCAGGCGAGTATCGGAATGGCTCCTTTTGAGGCGTTGTATGGGAGGCCATGTCGTACTCCGCTATGTTTTACCCAAGTGGGGGAGAGGAGCATCTTTGGGGCTGATTTTGTTCAGGAGACGACGGAGAAGATCCGTGTTGTGAAGCTGAACATGAAAGAAGCTCAGGATCGGCAGAAGAGTTATGCCGATAGGAGAAGGAAAGAGTTGGAGTTTGCAGTCGGAGATCGAGTGTATCTCAAGATGGCGATGATGCGGGGTCTGAACAGGTCCATATCCGAGGATAAGCTTAGTACGAGGTACATGGGTCCGTTCCGGGTTGTGGAGCGTGTGGGACCAGTTGCTTATCGGTTGGAGCTGCCTCCGATTATGGAGAAATTCCATGATGTGTTTCACGTTTCGAAACTCAGGAGATGCTTGCATGCTTCTGAGGAGGTAGCAGTGACGATTCCCGCAGATCTTCAGCCAAATCTGACTGTTGGGATGAGGCCGGTTAGGATTCTTGAGAGAAGTATCAAGGTTCTGCGCCGGAAGAGAGTGCCGTTGTTGAGAGTCTTGTGGGACTGTGACGGTATTCAGGAGGAGACTTGGGAACCAGAGGCAAAGATGAAAACGAAGTTCAAGAAGTGGTTCGAGAAGCAAGCAGAAGAGTGAATTCGTTTTTCTTTGTGGTTTCCAGTTTCAGTGTTGGTTGTGGATTTTTGTATTTTCATTAAAGTTGTAATGATTATGACATTTTTCTAGTGAATAAGAAAGTGTCTTTCTTATGTGTTTGACTTGAGAGTCATGTGTTTGTGGTTAGAGAACCCCGAAATGGAAGTTTTATTGCGGATAGAACTTGCCAGTTTCGGTGGAGACTCTAGCGGGTTGTGTGTGTGTGTGTGAGAGAGTCTCGGAATAGAAGTTTTACGGTGGTTAGAACTGTCTAGTTCCGGGTAGACTCTGCGGGACATCCGGGGTGAGGGATGGTCCGGGTGATCTGTGATGATCACGTTTGTGATGGTATTCCGGGAGGGGAATATCATGTGAGGCCTTAGGAGGTAGTTCCGGTCAGAGGTGCATTATAGACGTTAGGAATTGATTGCATAGCTCAGAGTTAGACCTCGGTCTTTCTTGGCAGATCTTGAGAGATGCGTCTCTCCGGGGGACAGTGGGTTCCCTGCATACCGATCGATCGTCAGGACTGCGCGGACTGAGATCGTGAGGGTATGGGGATGGTTTTGGAGGTTGCGACCTCTGGCAGATCTCTGCATACCGAGAGCTTGATAGACTGTGTGTCTTGATGGATTGAGGTGTGTGGAGATGGTTGAGTATCGAACACCGTCAGGACTGCGCGGACTGAGGTGGGTTGATACTAGACACCTAGAGCTGAGGGGTGACGATCCCGAAGCTAGATGGTGGTTATGAGCGATGGGCAATCAATGTCTGAGACGGGTCTATGTGCATAGGACGGATGTGAACCTCGGGAAGGTCTGGGAGATGTAGTCTCCGGTGTTGCTGGCGGGTTAGGCCAGGGTAGATTGGTGGGTAGTGTTAGAGGATTCGAGGACGAATCCAGTTTTAGTGGGGGAGAATTGTGACGCCCGTAAACCATTTTTTTTGAGGAAATGGAGGGGCTGTCGATCGACACACTTGGTGTCTGTCGATCGACAGGGCTCTTAAGGGATGTCGATCGACATACCTAGTGGTTGTCGATCGACAGGTGCTCGAATTGGTTGGTTTTCTTGTTCGATTTAAGTCGTTCAATTGGACCGGGCCGGTTTGGGTAAACCCTAGGGCTTCGTATTTAAGAGTTTTTGGCCGCATTTGAGCGAACCAAAGTCCCAAAAATCAGAAACAGAGAGTTTGAGAGGAGTTTCTCTTGTTCCTGATAGTTTGTGATTAGGGTTTCGTTCTTGATCGATTTGAGGTGGAATTTCGTGGTGGTTGTTGCTGAATTCGTGTCTAGCCTCAATTCTACCAGAATCTAACCGAAAATCTAAGGTGAGTGCGTGACCATGGCTTCTGGGCCGGTGGATTCGTTAGGGTTGTATGGTGGTAGGTTAAAACTAGTTGATTGTGATGATTGATGTTGTTTCTGTGTGTTTTGTGGTGTATGGAATGTTGGATTGTGTTTGTTGTGCAGGTTTCGTGTTATCGCAGAGGAGGAATCGATCCGAGAGGATAATTGATCGATCTCCTATGAATCTGCGACGACCTGTCGATCGACAGCCCTAGGGTGTGTCGATCGACAGGGTCACACGAGGCTGTCGATCGACACCTAGAGGTTGTGTCGATCGACAGGTGATCGAGGAGCTGTCGATCGACACCTAGAGGTTGTGTCGATCGACAGGGTCCAGTTGAGCTGTCGATCGACAGGCACCGTGGGTGTGTCGATCGACAGGTGTGAACAGGGCTGTCGATCGACACCTAGTGGTAGTGTCGATCGACAGGCTGCCTGTCGGGCTGTGGTTGAGCCGTGTTGTTGTGTTTGTTTTGTGTATTGTTTGATGCGTGTTTGCCTGAGCGGATCCATCGCGTCTGTGTGCGCAGTCGTAGATGGGAGGACCGTCTCACTGGGTATTTGTGATAATACTCACGCATCTCTTTTAACCATGTGGTGCAGGTAAAGGCAAATTGTGATCGTGGAATCATGGCAACGAAGAGGGAGATGATCTAGGGTCTCGTGTTGGGTGTTGCTGTGTGATTTGTTATTGTTTCCTTTCTGTTTTAGAACTCCGCTAGGTTGTTGGTTTTAGTGTTTTGGTAATGTGTTGAACTGGTTTAGTATCTTTAATGAAATGGAATACTTGGTTTATTATTGTGTTATCCGCTGTTGATTGTTTCTTGAGTTGCTTGGTCGTTGAGGATAGCATTTATGGGAATGCTAATCCGAGACCAAGGGTTAATGTTTTGAAAAAAAAAAAAAACGGGTGGGGTCGTTTCAACCACAGCCAACAGGCAGCCTGTCGATCGACACTACCACTAGGTGTCGATCGACAGCCCTGTTCACACCTGTCGATCGACACACCCACGGTGCCTGTCGATCGACAGCTCAACTGGACCCTGTCGATCGACACAACCTCTAGGTGTCGATCGACAGCTCCTCGATTACCTGTCGATCGACACAACCTCTAGGTGTCGATCAACAGCCTCGTGTGACCCTGTCGATCGACACACCCTAGGGCTGTCGATCGACAGGTCGTGGCAGATTCATAGGAGATCGATCAATTATCCTCTCGGATCGATTCCTCCTCTGCGATAACACGAAACCTGCACAACAAACACAATCCAACAATCCATACACCACAAAACACACAGAAACAACATCAATCATCACAATCAACCAGTTTTAACCTACCACCATACAACCCTAACAAATCCACCGGCCCAGAAGCCATGGTCACGCACTCACCTTAGATTTTCGGTTAGATTCTGGTAGAATTGAGGCTAGACACGAATTCAGCAACAACCATCTAGCTTCGGGATCGTCACCCCTCAGCTCTAGGTGTCTAGTATCAACCCACCTCAGTCCGCGCAGTCCTGATGGTGTTCGATACTCAACCATCTCCACACACCTCAATCCATCAAGACACACAGTCTATCAAGCTCTCGGTATGCAGAGATCTGCCAGAGGTCGCAACCTCCAAAACCATCCCCATACCCTCACGATCTCAGTCCGCGCAGTCCTGACGATCGATCGGTATGCAGGGAACCCACTGTCCCCCGGAGAGACGCATCTCTCAAGATCTGCCAAGAAAGACCGAGGTCTAACTCTGAGCTATGCAATCAATTCCTAACATCTATAATGCACCTCTGACCGGAACTACCTCCTAAGGTCTCAAATGATATTCCTCTCCCGGAATACCATCACAAACGTGATCATCACAGATCACCCGGACCATCCCTCACCTCGGATGTCCTGCAGAGTCTCTCCGGAACTAGACAGTCATAACCTCCGTAAAACTTCTATTCCGAGACTCTACACACACACACACACACAACCCGTTAGAGTCCCCACCGAAACTGGCAAGTTCTATCCGCAATAAAACTTCCATTTCGGGGTTCTCTAACCACAAACACATGACTCTCAAAGTCATACACATAAGAAAAACACTTTCTTATTCACTGGAAAAATGTCATAATCATTACACTTAATGAAAATACAAAAATCCACAACCAAAACTGAAACTGGAAACCACAAAGAAAAACGAATTCACTCTGCTGCTTGCTTCTCGAACCACTTCTTGAACTTCGTTTTCATCTTTGCCTCTGGTTCCCAAGTCTCCTCCTGAATACCGTCACAGTCCCACAAGACTCTCAACAACGGCACTCTCTTCCGGCGCAGAACCTTGATACTTCTCTCAAGGATCCTAACCGGCCTCATCCCAACAGTCAGATTTGGCTGAAGATCTACAGGAATCGTCACTGCTACCTCCTCAGAAGCATGCAAGCATCTCCTGAGTTTCGAAATATGAAACACATCATGGAATTTCTCCATAATCGGAGGCAGCTCCAACCGATAAGCAACTGGTCCCACACGTTCCACAACCCGGAACGGACCCATGTACCTCGTACTCAGCTTATCCTCAGATATGGACCTGTTCAGACCCCGCATCATCGCCATCTTGAGATACACTCGATCTCCGACTGCAAACTCCAACTCTTTCCTTCTCCTATCGGCATAACTCTTCTGCCGATCCTGAGCTTCTTTCATGTTCAGCTTCACAACACGGATCTTCTCCGTCGTCTCCTGAACAAAATCAGCCCCAAAGATGCTCCTCTCCCCCACTTGGGTAAAACATAGCGGAGTACGACATGGCCTCCCATACAACGCCTCAAAAGGAGCCATTCCGATACTCGCCTGAAAACTGTTGTTATATGCGAACTCCACCAAACTCAAGTGATCCGCCCAATGACCACCCCAATCTAGCACGCACATCCTCAACAGATCTTCCAGTGTCTGAATCGTCCTTTCGGACTGCCCATCCGTCTGCGGATGATTAGCTGTACTCATGTGCACCTTAGTGCCCATCTCAGCCTGAAAAGCTCTCCAGAACACTGAAGCAAACCTCGGATCTCGATCCGACACAATACTCGCTGGCACTCCATGCAACCTCACAATTTCCTTCACATACTTCTTAGCCAAGACCTCCGCTCCGTCTGTCTTCTTAATGGCCAGAAAATGTGCTGACTTAGTCAGACGATCCACAATCACCCAAATCGCGTCATAGGTCCGAGAAACCGGCAACCCTACCACGAAATCCATAGTGATCATGTCCCACTTCCACTCTGGAATGGGTAGACTCTGCAATAAGCCACTAGGAACTTGGTGCTCAGCCTTCACCAACTGACACACATTGCAAGCTGCAACCCAATCTGCCACATCTCTCTTCATCCCGACCCAATGATAGTACCTCTTCAGATCCATATACATCTTAGTCGCTCCCGGATGAATCGAAAACTTACTCGCATGAGCTTCTCTCAGAATTTCCTGCCTCAAGTCCTCATCCTTAGGAACACAGACTCGTCCATGCACTAAGATAGTCCCGTTAGCAGAAACCTGATATTCGGAACCAGTAGCCTTGGAGAGATCTAACAACACCGGATCCTGCTCCTGAGCTACTCAGATCCTGCTCAATAGATCCGCCTGATCTGCCGCCGCTAACCCTAACGGTTCCTCTGAAGTAACACATAACCTCAAAGTACTAAGCACACTCACCAGATTCTCCACATCCCGCTCCTGAGATGAATCATACCTCCTCCGACTAAGAGCATCTGCTACAGTGTCAGCCTTACCCGGATGATAAACAATGTCCAAGTCGTAATCAGCCAACAACTCTGACCATCGCCTCTGTCGTACATTTAAATTCTGCTGAGTAAAAATGTACTTCAGATTATGATGATCAGTGAACACCTGAACTCTGCCACCATACAAGTAAGACCTCCAGATTTCCAACGCGAAGATCACTGCAGCCAGCTCTAAGTCATGAACAGGATAATTGCCCTCGTGCTTCCTCAACTGCCTTGAAGCATAAGCAATCACCTTACCCTGCTGCATCAGCACACAACCCAAGCCAACTCCCGAAGCATCTGTGTACACCACATAAGGCTCACCCGGTTCAGGCAACGCCAATACTGGTGTACTAGTCAACATCGTCTTCAGCTTCGCGAAACTCAACTCACAATCCGCCGACCACACAAAAGGAACATCCTTTCCCGTCAGCTTCGTCATGGACTGAGCCATACTCGCAAAACCCTTGACGAATCTCCGATAATAGCCTGCCAACCCAAGAAAACTCCTGATCTCAGTTGCATTCCTCGGCCTAGGCCAATCTCGGATAGACTCAATCTTTGCCGGATCCACAGAAACCCCTTCTGCAGAAACGATGTGACCTAAAAATCCCATCTCTCTCTGCCAGAAACTGCACTTACTCAACTTCGCAAACAGCTTCTGTTCCCGCAACTTCTCCAGAACTCTCCTCAAATGAACCTCATGTTCCTCCAGACTCTTCGAATAGACCAGAATATCGTCGATGAAAATGATTACAAACTCATCCAGATACTCCTGGAAAACTCCGTTCATCAACCTCATAAACGCCGCAGGTGCATTCGTTAACCCGAATGGCATCACTACAAACTCAAAATGCCCATACCGAGTCCTGAAAGCCGTCTTCCGAACATCTGCTTCGTCGATCGGAATCTGGTGGTAACCGGATGCCAAATCAATCTTAGAAAACCAAGTAGCCCCTCTCAACTGATCTAACAACTCATCAATTCTCGGAAGAGGATACTTGTTTTTCACAGTGACTCGGTTAAGACCTCGATAATCGATGCACAACCGGAAACTACCATCTTTCTTCTTCACAAACAACACCGGTGCTCCCCACGGTGAAGTACTTGGTCGAATAAACCCCTTCTCCAATAAGTCCTCCAACTGCTTCTTCAATTCCGCTAACTCTGCAGGAGCCATTCGGTAAGGCGCCTTAGACAACGGCGTCGTTCCGGGTTCTAACTCGATCGTGAAAGGATCCGACCAAGATGGCGGCAATCCCTGCAACGACTGAAAGACATCTTCGAAATCCCGAGCGACCCGAATATCTCTCACAGCAACCCCACCAACAGCCTCCGGCATTACAATCGTGGCCAAGTAAGCCTCGCAACCCCTCTCAATCATCGCCTCAGCCTGAACAAGGGAGATCACAAGACTACCTGAAGTCGGTCTCACTCCTTGATAAACCAACCTGCCACCTTCACGTTCGAATACCACCCGACCCCGATGACAATCCAGATGGACTCTGTACCGATTCAACCAATCCATACCAAGGATAACATCGTACAGTTCCACCGGACTAATCACTAAGTCAGCTGGCATTAACTCTCCCGCTACCAGAATATCCACCTCCTTCGCCCGGCCATGCGTAGCTAGAAATTCACCTCCAGCAACCATAACCGGTCCAGTCCGCTCACCAGCGTCACTCCGGATACCACTTCTCTCGGCATGGTCCGGAGTAATGAAGCAATTCGATGCTCCCGAATCAAACAACACGTGGGATTCACACCCACCTATAAACAAGGTCCCTACACAATTCCCAAGTGCTAAGCAACCTAACCTCTATCACAGGCAAACAATCTAACACAAGCACTAAGCAATTCTACACTACTGAATTTACAAAGTCTGAATTAGAAAGTTACCCGTGATCGGTCTAGAGCTCGGTTCTCCTGGCGCTGCAATAGCCGGCGGACGCTCCATCGCCGCGATCTGATCCAAAGGCTGCACCGGCCCATACTGAGCTACTGGCTGGACTACTGCCACTGCCAACGGCTGCAACTTCGGACAGTTCGGTCTGATGTGCCCCGACTCCCCACACTGATAGCACGTCCGAACTCCTCGAACCTCACTCCGCTTCGGGCAACTCGCCCTCTGGTGGTCTAGACTCCCACAAATGTAACAGCCTCGGCCACTTTGGCCCGATCCCGAAGCACCTTCCCACTTCCTCTTCTGTCCTTGCGCCGGCTTGCCGCCTTTGCCCGGACCTGCCTGCTGCACCTGCTGCTGCTGAGGCCTCCGAGGCTGAACAGCTGGAACCACGATCGCAGCCTGCTCCCTCAGATCCTCCTCGATCTGTGCAGCCACCTCTACCAACTCCACTCTGCTCGCGAACCTGATGCCTCTGCACCGAGTCCGCAAATCCGGTCGAAGTCCTCGTAAGAACCTCCGAACCTGAGTCTGCTCATCCTCAAAGCTCCTACCAGCATAACCCAGGAGTCTGTTAAACTCCACGTTATACTCCCGCACCGACCTCGTGCCCTGAGTCAAGTCCAAGAACCTCGCCTCTAAACGATCCAACGCTTCCTGAGGAAAGAACTTGGAGTTGAACTCCGTCACAAAATCTGACCACGCCATCGCAGTCCCGGCCCATCTAGCCGCCACACTCCTCCACCAGAGATGTGCATCACCGTCCAAATAATGGACCGCCAAATCAACCTTGTATCCCTCGGGACACCTAATCGAACGAAAGTTCCGCTCCACTCTCATCCGCCACTCGTCAGCCTCCTCAGGCTTCACACTGCCCGCAAAAGAACCCGTACCGATCCTCTGCATCTGCTCCATCATACAGATATATGACGGAACCTCCTCAGCAACCGCAGCCCTCGGCTGCACCTCTGCCACTCGTGGCAACTCTGGAGCCTGCACTGGTACCGCACCCGGTAACCGCTCCAACAACTGACTCAGCAGATCAGCCAGACGGTCATCTCTAGCTTGGGCTACACCCGCGGCCGCAACCGCACCCACAGCTGGAACAGCACCACCAGCACCACCAGCCTCAACAGGACCCAAACCAGCCCCTACAGGACCCACACTGGCCCCCACACTGGCAGTCACACTGGCAGTCTGCCCATCATGCACCGACTGCTGACCTGCCGCAGGCCCATGCGCGGAACTCTGAACCTCACTCTCGACTGGCTCCTCAACGAGTCCGCGACCCCGGCCTCGGCCTCCTCGGCCCCCACGACCACGCCCTCTAGTTCCTCTAGCCATCTCACTGCACTCACACGCAGACCAGCTAAGAACTAGAAAGACTCTAAACACAACAATCAACACTTACCGTGGAATCTCTTTGAAGGCTCGAAGGAAGATGATCTAGAACCCCCAAACTCACAGAATTGCAATTTACCAAATTCAATCCTAGCAGTTCTAGCCCGTCCTAAAACCGTATCGCTCTGATACCAAACTGAAACGACCCGACCCGTTTTTTTTTTTTTAAAACAATAAGCTCTTAGTCTCAGACTAGCATTCCCATAAATGCTGGTCCTCCACAACCAAGCCACACAAACAAGCAACCAGCGGATAACACACTAAAACCAAACATGCAAATTCCATTAAATTACTAACCAGTTCAACAACAAATTCCAATCAATCCAGCAACCTAACCAGGTTCTAAAACAATAAAAGAAATACAATAAACCACACAGCATAAAAACCGAGACCCTAGATCATCTCCCTCTTCGTTGCCATGATTCCACGATCACAATTTGCCTTTACCTGCACCACATGGTTAAAAGAGATGCGTGAGTATTATCACAAATACCCAGTGAGACGGTCCTCCCATCTACGACTGCGCACACAGATGCGATGGATCCGCTCAGGCAAACACACATCAAACAATACACAAAACAAACACAACAACACGGCTCAACCACAGCCAACAGGCAGCCTGTCGATCGACACTACCACTAGGTGTCGATCGACAGCCCTGTTCACACCTGTCGATCGACACACCCACGGTGCCTGTCGATCGACAGCTCAACTGGACCCTGTCGATCGACACAACCTCTAGGTGTCGATCGACAGCTCCTCGATTACCTGTCGATCGACACAACCTCTAGGTGTCGATCGACAGCCTCGTGTGACCCTGTCGATCGACACACCCTAGGGCTGTCGATCGACAGGTCGTGGCAGATTCATAGGAGATCGATCAATTATCCTCTCGGATCGATTCCTCCTCTGCGATAACACGAAACCTGCACAACAAACACAATCCAACAATCCATACACCACAAAACACACAGAAACAACATCAATCATCACAATCAACCAGTTTTAACCTACCACCATACAACCCTAACGAATCCACCGGCCCAGAAGCCATGGTCACGCACTCACCTTAGATTTTCGGTTAGATTCTGGTAGAATTGAGGCTAGACACGAATTCAGCAACAACCACCACGAAATTCCACCTCAAATCGATCAAGAACGAAACCCTAATCACAAACTATCAGGAACAAGAGAAACTCCTCTCAAACTCTCTGTTTCTGATTTTTGGGACTTTGGTTCGCTCAAATGCGGCCAAAAACTCTTAAATACGAAGCCCTAGGGTTTACCCAAACCGGCCCGGTCCAATTGAACGACTTAAATCGAACCAGAAAACCAACCAATTCGAGCACCTGTCGATCGACAGCCCTTAAGAGCCCTGTCGATCGACAGACACCATGTGTGTCGATCGACAGCCCCTCCATTTTACTAAAAAAATGGTTCACGGGCGTCACAAAACTAAACTCTATATTATACAACTTTACAGAACACAACAAATAGAGAGAAGAATTCGTCAACTATTAAGAAATGAAAATAATATCTTACTATATAAAGTGGATGCGGAACAAATCGTAACTCACGAGATTTTAACATGTGTCATTGTTATTTCAGACTACGACATATGTCAAAAAACAATTTCCTTATTTATATTATTTACTTTTTAAAATAAAATTGTAGTATAATTTACAAAGTAGTAATAAATCAAAAGAAATGTCAATAAGAAAAAAAAGTTAAGTCGAAAGAAATTTAATTAAGGAAAAAATAAGATAACAAAGCTTCATAACAATTAGAAAAAGAAGATACACAACACAACTGGAAAAAAAAATTAATTGTTGACAAATAAATAGAGTTGTCACCAGGATCAATAAAATAAGGCAAAAAAGTTTCATACCAATTTTTTTTATAAAAGAGACGTTGCAATTGGAAAAGTGTAAGTAAGTGTCAAAAAAAAAAGAGTATAATATTGTCATTATGTTGTAATAGCAAAAAGTTGTTACTCAAAGAATAAGACAAAATACCATATACTTAATTAGCAAACGAAAATCTATCTAATAATATCAAGACCATTCCCAATTTTAATATGTGATCAAGTATTCTATTCTCTTAACTAAATAAGTTATGAGTTCGAAGGTTTAACAAATCAATCAAATTTATTTTACATTAGATAAGTTAGATCAAAATCATGTTTATCGTCGTACTATCTTATATGTTCTTCGAAAGTGGAAAGTTAGAAATATTAAACTTTAAAAAATAACATTATAAGATTTATCATAAAAGTTATTACTAATATTATATTTTGGATCCGCTTGATAAGAAGTAGGATATAAGAATAAAAATGTAATGATATAAGAAACCGGTTTTCTATAATATTTCAAAATATTTTAGTTATTCAACAGATTACTAAATAAAACTGAAATATTAATATCAATACTTATCCGCGTATTCTAGTACATTTATAAAAATCCTTACAAACAACCCTTAGAAACTAAACACTATATTCTACAACTCAACTAAACAACTAGAGAGAAGAATTTGTCAATTGAGAAATGGAAATAATATACATCTTTCTTTGCTTAATTACCTTGTTAGCCTTTTTCTTCCTGAAACTTATCCTCAAACTAACCACAAGACTTGGCCAACCGCCGTCTCCGTGGAGGCTTCCGGTGATCGGAAACCTCCATCAGCTTAGCTTGTACCCGCACCGCTCTCTCCGTTCCCTCAGCCTCCGTCATGGGCCACTCATGCTCCTTCATTTTGGGTGTGTCCCTGTCCTTGTAGTCTCATCAGCTGACTTAGCATATGAAGTCATGAAAACACATGATCTCAAATTTGCCAACCGACCCAAAATGAAAGTTGTAGACAAATTTCTGAAAGGTGGGCGAGATCTGGCCTTTTCCTCGTATGCAGAATATTGGAGGCAGATGAAGGTTTCTCTTTTGCCCCTTATTATGTTTCTTATCTTTAATTCATATTTTATGTAGACAGATCTCTTGCAAACATAATTTTTTGTTGTTGTTAAAACTAAAACGCTAGGTTATAAAATTTAAAAGAATATCTTAATATATAAAAGAGAGTTTGTCAAAATTGTAATTCATTAGATGATGACATGTGTAAAAAAAATAAAAACCCGGAAAACTAACAAAAAACCTGTTAAATAATTAAGTAAATAGTGAAAAAGAAAAATTGTAATAGTTCAACTTAATTAGAATTTTTTTTTAAAAACTGTAATAGTTTAAATTAATTAAAAAATAATTAAAAATAGGAAACTAACAAAACAAGTTGTTAAGCGACTAACTAAATAGTGAAAAGTAAAAATTCTAATAGTTCAAACTAATTCGATTTTTTTTTTATAATAGTCTAAAATAATTAGGAAATAAAATAAAATTTATAGTCCAAATTACATATATAAAAACAAGAAAGAAATTGAGAAGATATATAAGTGGCAAAAAAACTGAAAGTATAGAAAGAATAGATAGTAAGAACATTAACCTAAAGAGATTATAAAAAATAAATAAACAAAATTTATAGAGAAAATAAAATAATCTATACTATATAAAGGAGATGTGATTTGAACTAATTTATATTTTCTATCTTGCGGCTAACAAAGTTCAATTTAATGGTAAATAAATTGATAATTATACGGGGTTCAACTTAAAATACGATTATATGGTTTCAATTTAGAATCTACTTATATGGGTTTTAAATTTAGAATATAATTATAAGAATCATAACTATATAAATAATTAATTTTAATATCTAATACCCGCATAATATAATATGCGGGTCCTAATCTAGTATAATATATTTGACTCTTTTTATGAAACATAAATGGGGAAAACGCAAAACGTGTTATAAGCCCATTTAGTGGATGTCCATTAGAAGCTCATAGATACTCCTTCTAACCCTAATACTTGTACCCTATATATATTCATCATTCTCTCTGGAATAAGATATCAGTTTCTCTTCTCTTCTTTACCTAAACACGTTATCAGCACGATAGATCTAGCTATCTGAGTAAACTCTAATAACCTATTTTTTTTTTCTTCCTCTCTTCGATCGATCGTAAGCTATCTTTCTCACTTTTAATTATACAGTATGCATCTAGTATTATTTTATAACTTTGTTGTAGTTTCAAGTTCACGTGATTTTTCTTTTGTTAATCTTAATTGCTTTGATAAATTTTTATTTTATTTTATTTTATAAATTGTTTTTAAGTTTGATTTTGTGATTCGATAACATACACATGTTAATTCATGAATACTATGTTTATCAATGAGTAATTCTCGCAAATCATACTTATATATATTAATTATTTTTAAAACAATTTTATGTTTTTATTTTTAAGTTTGATTTTGTGATTCGATAACATACACATGTTAATTCATGAATACTATCTTTATCAACGAGTAATTCTCACAAATCATACTTATATATATATATTAATTATTTAAAAAAAAAAACAATTTTATGTTTTTATTTTTAAGTTTGATTTTGTGATTCGATAACATACACATGTTAATTCATGAATACTATGTTTATCATCGAGTAATTCTCACAAATCATACTTATATATATATTAATTATTTTTAAGACAATTTTATGATTAACGATTCTTCAATGATTTTTTTAAAAAAAAAAAAAAAAAAAAAAATCATACATAATGCGACTTAATGATTAACGTTCATATATTACTAACCAAACATATTTTATAGTTACTCAAACAAAATAATTCGTCAATGATTAGGGCATATTTAATAATTATTAAAACAAAATCTTTTAATACTTCGATTTACTTTATTTATTTTTATAAGTTAATTTTTTTTTTTATTATAAAATTTAATCATGTATTGTTCTTCTTTCAGTTTACTATGTCTAATTTTACAAAGTTAGAGTTTGAGGCTCTCGACATAAGTGGGAACAATTACTTGTCTTGGGCATTAGATGCTGAGTTTCATCTCAATGCAATAGATCTTGGCAAAACGATCAAAGAAGAGAATGATGCCAATGATCTACAGAAAGCAAAGGCAATGATATTTATTCGCCATCACCTCCACGAGGGGCTTAAGCTTGAATACCTGACTGTGAAAGATCCACAAGTCCTTTGGAGCGATTTGAAAGAAAGGTATGATCATCAGAAAACAGTGATTTTACCTAAAGCTCGTTATGACTGGACTCATTTGAGATTACAGGACTACAAGTCCGTATCTGAGTATAACTCAGCGATGTTCAGAATCACTTCCAAGTTGAAGTTATGTGGAGAGAGTATCTCTGATGCTGAGATGTTAGAAAAAACATACTATACTTTTCACGCGAGTAACCTTGTCCTGCAGACACAATATCGTGAAAAGGGATATAAGAAATATTCTGCACTTATATCCGCTCTCCTTGTAGCTGAGCAAAACAATGAGCTTTTGATGAAAAATCATGAGTCACGTCCAACTGGTTCTGCGCCATTCCCTGAAGCGAATGTGTTAGCATACAAAGAAGCGAACCATGTTAATGGTCAAGGACGTGGCTATAATCGGGGATGTGGATATGGACGTCGCGGATGTGGACGTGGACGTGGATTCCAATCTGGCCAAGGTAGCCAAAGTGTCTCTTTCAAGAAGAAAAATTCTCACCATAAGTGGGAAAACAAAAGTGGTAACAAGCAAGAAAAGCCAAATGGAATTGCATGTCACCGCTGTGGAGCAAGCAATCATTGGGTTCGCACTTGTCGTACACCAAAACATTTGGTGGAACTTTATCAACAATCCTTGAAACAAAAAGGAAAGAATGTGGAAGCCAATCTTGTCTACGGAGACAATGAAGATGATTTTGGTCTTGGCGACTTTGCCTTTAATGATACAAATGGTCTTGATGACTTTACAACTGCAATGCAAGTTGATGATTTCATTGCCCCCGAAGAGAATAAGTAGCTTCATTATGATTACTTAAGAATAAACCATTGTCTTTGTTTCTTGCTTTTTCGCTTTGATTTGTGGTTTTTGGTTTTTATTATTTATTGTTAGACATGGTTTAAATAAAGTTATTGAGATTTATTTTGAGTTATCTTATGATTGTTATTTTCTTTATTTGTTTGAAGAACATGAATACTCCTCAAGTTCGATTGGCAATGAATGGTGAAGAATTATGCTTAGCAGACAGTGCAACTACTCATACCATTCTAAAAAGCAAGAGATATTTTTCTCATTTAACTATGAAAAGAGCTAGTGTGAGTACTATCTTGGGTAGCTCAAAGATAATTGAGGGCTCCGGAAGAGCACATATATTATTGCCAATGGGAACACAATTAGAAATATCTAATGCTTTATATTCTCCTCAGTCTCAATGAAACTTATTGAGTTTCAAAGATATCCGCCATAACGGATATCATATTGAGACTATGAGCGAAAGCAATGTTGAATTTCTTCAAATCACGAGTACTACCCAAGGCACTAAACGTATTTTGGAGAAACTACATGCTTTCTCCAGTGGAATGTACTACACTAAGCTTAATACAATTGAGGCAAATGCTATAGTAAACCAGAAGTTTACTGAAAACTTAACACTTTGGCATGACCGGTTAGGCCATCCCGGTTCAACAATGATGTGAAGGATAATCAATAATTCATGTGGTCATTCACTAACAAACCAGAAGGTTCCTCCCAATGACTTTTTATGTGCTGCTTGCTCACAAGGCAAATTAATCATTCGGCCTTCACCAGTCAAAGTAACTTCTGAATCTATTGGATTTCTGGAACGTGTACAAGGAGATATTTGTGGGCCGATTCACCCACCATGTGGAACCTTTAGATATTTTATGGTTCTAATTGACGCATCTACTAGATGGTTACATGTATCCTTGTTATCAACCCGCAACGTGGCATTTGCGAGGTTACTTGCTCAACTAATAAGATTACGAGCACATTTTCCAGATTTCCCTTTAAAGGCAATTCGCCTTGATAACGCTGGTGAATTTACATCTCAGGCATTTGATGATTATTGCATGTCTATTGGGATAAGTGTTGAACATCATGTAGCTCATGTTCATACACAAAATGGTTTAGCTGAATCATTAATCAAACGTTTACAGATGATTGCTAGACCATTACTAATGAAATCCAAACTCCCAATATCTGCTTGGGGACATGCTATATTACATGCAGCAGAATTGATTCGCATCAGGCCAACAAGTAACCATCAGATCTCCCCATCCCAAATGGTTTTGGGTCAGGAACCAAATATTTCCCATCTGAAAACTTTTGGATGTGCAGTATATGTTCCAATTGCTCCACCATAACGATCTAAGATGGGTCCTCAAAGGAGGTTAGGGATATATGTTGGATATGAATCTGCCTCGATAATTAAGTATCTTGAGCCGTCCACAGGGGATCTATTTAAGGCTCGATTTGCAGACTGTCATTTTAATGAGTCTGTTTTTCCAACATTAGGGGGAGAAAATAAACAGCTGGAAAAAGATATTAGATGGAATGAATTATCATTGTCTCATCTTGATCCTCGTACCAAAGAATGTGAATTAGAGGTACAAAGGATAATTCATCTACAAAAATTGGCAAATCAATTACCAGACGCATTTACTGACCCTAAGAGAGTGACGAAGTCACATATACCAGCTGTTAATGCTCCAATTAGAATTAATGTCCCAGAAGGACAACATCAATATGCTAATGAGTCTATGGCACGCCTGAAGCGTGGTAGACCTATCGGTTCTAAAGATAAGAATCCTCGAAAAAGGAAAGGAGCAAAATTTGATAATGGTAAATCCGAGGAATCTAACCTTTTTGAAGGTTCTCTAGAAGAGACTTCAGACATGACAAATAAAGAAATTCAGGTACCTGAGAATGAAGAGATCTCAATTAATTATGTCATGTCTGGAATAAAATGGAACCGAACGCAAATCGACGTCGATGATACTTTTGCATGCAATGTAGCAATTGATGTTATGGATGAAAAAGAGGATCATGAACCGCATTCTGTTAAAGAGTGTACACAAAGAGATGATTGGCCAAAATGGAAAGAAGCTATAGAAGCAGAATTAAAGACTCTTGAAAAGAGAGAAGTATTTGGACCAGTAGTCCGTACACCTAAAGGTGTAAAACCAGTGGGGCATAGATGGGTCTTTGTACGAAATAAAAATGAAAATGGTGAAATTGTGAGATATAAATCACGTCTGGTTGCCCAAGGATTCTCACAAAGACCTGGAATTGATTACGAGGAGACTTATTCTCCTGTGGTGGATGCAACTACTTTCAGGTTCCTTATTAGTCTGGCAATAAAGGAAGGACTTGATTTACGCCTCATGGATGTAGTCACGGCATACTTATATGGACCACTAGATAATGATATCTACATGAAAGTCCCAGAAGGTTTTAAACTGTCAAAAGCAGCGAAATCTAGTTCTCGAGAACATTACATCATAAAGTTAAATCGATCTCTTTATGGACTAAAACAATCAGGGCGTATGTGGTATAATCGCCTTAGTGAATACTTATTAAGAGAAGGCTATAAGAATAACCAAGTCAGTCCATGTATCTTTATAAAGAGATTTGAGAAAGGATATGTTATCATTGCTGTTTATGTTGATGATTTAAACATCATCGGAACTCCTGCAGAAATTTCACATACAGTGGAATATTTGAAAAAGGAATTCGAGATGAAAGATCTTGGAAAGACGAAATTTTGCTTAGGATTGCAAATTGAGCATCCAAAAAGTGGAATCTTAGTGCATCAAGCAACCTACACTGAAAAAGTGCTTAAAAGGTTTTATATGGATCAAGCACATCCTTTGAGTAGCCCGATGGTTGTACGATCACTTGATGTTGAAAAGGATATTTTCCGTCCAAGGGAAAACAATGAAGAAATTCTTGGTCTTGAAGTACCATACTTAAGTGCAATAGGAGCATTAATGTACCTTGCTAGTCATACACGACCCGATATATCCTTTGCAGTAAACTTGTTGGCAAGATTTAGCTCATGTCCAACTCAAAGACATTGGAATGGGATTAAGCATATATTTCGATATCTTTAGGGTACAAAAGATATGGGTCTATTCTTTTCTAACACGTCAAAAGAAGATTTAATTGGTTTTGCAGATGCAGGATTTTTATCTGATCCACACAATGCTCGATCACAAACAGGATATGTGTTTACATGCGGTGGAACAACCATTTCTTGGCGTTCAATGAAGCAAACTATCACAGCTACTTCTTCCAACCATTCAAAGATTTTAGCTATACATGAAGCTAGCCGTGAATGTGTATGGTTACGATCTGTAATCCGACACATACGAGAAGATAGCGGCATATCTACAGGAAAAGAAGCTCCAATTGTTTTGTATGAGCATAATACAGCTTGCATAACACAACTCAAAGAAGGATACATCAAAGGCGACAGAACAAAACACATTCTACCAAAGTTCTTCTTCACTCATGATCTACAGAAGAATGGCGATGTACGTGTCTTGCAAATCCGTTCAAGCGAGAATCTAGCAGATCTTTTTACAAAGGCGCTTCCAACTGCTACCTTCAAGAAGTTAGTTTATGGTATCGGATTGCGTCGCCTCAAAGATCTCGAGTCATGTAATCATCATGGGGAGTAAATGCGCGCTGCACTCTTTTCCCTTCACCATGGTTTTTCCCACTAGGTTTTCCCTCGTAAGGTTTTAATGAGGCAGCTTCTTTTGCGTATTAAAATTATTTTTACTCTAATGACATCCAAGGGGGAGTGTTATAAGCCCATTTAGTGGATGTCCATTAGAAGCCCATAGATACTCCTTCTAACTCTAATACTTGTACCCTATATATATTCATCATTCTCTCTTGAATAAGATATCAGTTTCTCTTCTCTTCTTTACCTAAACAAAACGGAATTTTCTCTTCCATTTGTGTTTATGTTTAATGCTGCGTTTGTTTTCATTTGAAGATAAAAACGACAATATACGGTAACATTTTAATTAAAACTATGGGTGCAGAGTTTATGCATTGTCCATCTCCTCAGCAATAAAATGGTTAGGTCCTTTGAGAAACTAAGAGAAGAAGAGATAAATGTGATGATTGAGAAACTTGAGAAAGCGAGTTCTTCTTCTTCATCAGTAAATCTGAGTGAAATCATCTACAACTTGGTGAACAGTGTGGTCAATCGAGCTGCCTTGGGAAGAAAATATAGTTCTGAAAAAGGGGTAGTTGAAGTAAAGAAGAGTGTGAGGGCATTCATAGATATTATTAGTTCATTCCCAGTTACGGATTACATTCCATGTTTGTCATGGATAGATACAATTCGAGGTTTGGATCATAAGCTCGAGGAAGCAAGGAAAACGTTTGAAGATTTTTTGGAAAATGTGGTGCGAGAACATGAAGAGAAAAGTGATGATAAAGAGAAATCTGATTTTGTTGATATTCTGTTATGGGCTCAAAAAGAGAAGGCAGATGGATTTGAGGTTGATAGACGCGACATCAAACTCATCATTTTGGTAAGACAAACCACTCCTTGTTCTTACTAATGTTGCTATGTATTAGGAATCTTATGTCTCCTATAATAGTGGACCTAGAGTAATATATATACATCAGAGATATGCATGGCTAATCAACTTTTACCTAGTAGATTTTGAATTGGAAATCTATTAAACTTAACACTATGAATACTATAGTGATGTGCAATACAATATATTTGCAGTTAAAATGGATCCACTATAAGCTAATCAGTCATTGTCTTTTTTTTTATAGAATTAATGGTTCGTGTACTAGTATTTTAACCTCCTTGGAGTGTTATTAAACATGGAAATTTTTGTTTCGATTTCAGGATATTTTTATGGCAGGGACAACAACAACTTCCACACTTCTGGAATGGACAATGACTGAGCTGATACGACATCCAGATACTATTAAGAAACTACAAGAAGATATTCAAACAAATTCAAGGCCTAACGTTTACGTATCAGAAGAAGAAATTGGAAATATGAAATACTTAAAAGGCTGTGATTAAAGAGGTACTTCGAATACATCCACCAGGTCCAATTTTGATTCCTAGACAGCTGAGTGAAGATGTAAAGTTAAAGGGATATAACATTGCGGCTGGTACACAGGTAGCCTATAAATCAAACCACAAAATAAAACAAATGGTCAGATTCAATTTGAGAGAATGATATAGAAAAACTTACCGCAGGTGATTATCAATGCGTGGGCGATCCAACGAGATACTGCAACGTGGGGATTTGATGCTGAAGAGTTTAAACCAGAGAGACATTTAGATTCACCTTTGGATTTTCAAGGACAAAATTTCATGTACATTCCATTTGGATCGGGAAGAAGATTATGTCCCGGAATAGGATTTGCGATGGCATTGGCAGAGGTGACTTTGGCCAATCTAGTGAATCGATTCAACTGGAAAATTGAGGTTAGAAAACTAGAACATGATGATCAATACCATCTAGCCGAAACTGTTGGTATGGAAGTTGGCCGCAAATTTCCTCTAATTGCCTTCCCATCTAATTCTCTTTGATTCTATAGGGATTTGTAGAATAAGGTGTTGTTGTATTAAGTTGAGAAAGCAAAGTATTTATACAAAAGAAGAGGAGTAAGCCTCAAGTAAACTAAAAGAGATAAGCTTGAATATATAAACTAGATAACCCCAAATATATGTTGTAGCCTTATCGTAATACCCTCCCTCAAGTTGGCGGTGAGATGTCTTGAATCCCCAACTTGGAAAGAAGATAAGCAAATGTGGAAGAGGGCAATGCCTTCGTGAGCAAGTCTGCAAGTTGTTCCTTTGTAGAAATGTGTTCAGTGACAATGGTCTTATCTTGAACCGCATCACGAACAAAATGACAATCCCGTTCAATGTGTTTAGTCCTTTCATGAAAAACGGGATTTGCCGCAATGTGTAATGCAGATTTACTATCACAAAACATAGTCATAGGCTGAGTATGAAAGACACCAAAATCCTCAAGTAATCCTTTAAGCCATTTGAGTTCCTTGAGAACAAAAGCCATGGCGCGATACTCAGCTTCGGTAGAGGACATAGAAACAATATCTTGTTTCTTTGTTTTCCACGATATAGGAGAAGAACCGAGGAGAACTACATATGCACTGATGGAGCGACGAGAGAGAGAGCAGGACGAGAAGTCTGAATCACAGTAAGCAGTGAGATGAAGAGAGGACGTAGAACGAAGAAGAACACCATAACCCGGATTTCCCTTTAAATAATGCACGACACGAAGTGCAGCTCGCCAATGTTCTTGTAATGGTGACTTCATGAACTGTGAAAGAACTTGAACAATGTAACTTATCTCGGGTCGAGTAAACGTTAAATAGATTAATCTTCCAACAAGCCGTCGAAAAGGTTGAGGATCGTCGAGAGAAGGACCAGTGGCCTGAGACAAATTATTATTTAATTCAGTAGGTGCCGGAGCAGGTTTATCTCCAAGAAGGCCTGTTTCCGCAAGTATGTCCAAAACATACTTCCGTTGAGAGATGAAGATACCATCGTTCCCACGAGCCACTTCGATACCAAGAAAATATCTCAACTTACCCAAATCCTTCATGTGAAAACAAGCTTGAAGATAATTTTTGAACTTCTGAATAGTGGACAAGTCATTTCCGGCAATGATGAAATCATCAACACAAATTAGAATATGAAGACACACCTTGTCACGAATTAAAGAGAATAGAGAATAATCAGAGGTGCTTTGAATAAACCCATAGGTTGTCAATGCCATTCGTAGTTTTGCAAACTAGCACCTCGGAGCCTATTTTAGACCATAGATTGACTTGCGTAGACGACACACCTTCGTAGGATCAGAGGTTTCAAAACCAGGCGGAAGCTTCATGTAAACTTCTTCCTCCAAATTGCCATGTAAGAAGGCATTGTGAACATCCATTTGATGTAATTCCCATTGCTTGGCAGCGGCAAGTTGAAGCAACATACGCACCGTTGTTGGTTTTGCCACTGGTGCGAACGTATCGGTGTAATCAAGTCCCTCTCTTTGACGATTACCAAGCGCAACGAGACGCGACTTGTATCATTCAATCGTACCATCCGAGTGATATTTTATTCTATAGACCCACTTGCTGCCAATTGCTTTCTTACTAGAAGGTAAAGTAGTGACATCCCATGTGTGATTAATTTCAAGTGTGTGAATTTCATCACCCATGGAGTTACGCCAAATTTTGTCTTGCACAGCCTCTTTGTAATCACGTGGTTCATGAGCAATTGTTATGGCGGCGAGAAACGCCTTATGGGAAGAAGAAAAATGAATGTCAGAGACATAATTAGAAATGGGATAAGGTGTGGTACCTGGAGCCGTAGTAGGAGAACCCGAATCGGAGGGATTAGAGACAAGAGGGGGGAGTAAATCACGAGGATTAGTAAGCGTAGCAGTATTAGCGACAAAGTTCTTGAGAAAGACGGAGGGCATTGTCCTGAGCTGACCACGTCCAAGAAGCTCAGGAAGTCCCGGAGGGACTGATGAACTAATTTTAGTAGATTTAGCAACCGGAGTAGTCGGCGATTCCGGTTGAGTAGTTTTAGGTATATCAAACGAAGATGTAGGAGGAGTAGCAGATAGAGTAGTGGGAGTAGCAGCATGTATTATAGTAGGAGATGGAGTAGAAGGTGAGACATCAATGGAAGGGGATAGTGGTGATGAGGAGACAGTAGTATCAGGAGGTGACCGAGAGACATCATGTGGTGGCTGATGAGTTGTCGGATCACTTGTAGTATTAGTAGAAGGTGATGATAAAGCTGCAGGCATGAGCCATTCATCAACCGTGAGATCAGGTTGAAACATTGGTGGAGTAACGTAAGGCTCATCTGGAACACTTGGAAATTGATCTTCATAGAAGACTACATCTCGACTTGTGAAAAATTCATCAGTTTCGAGATCATAGAGTCTCCAAGCCTTCTTGCCGTAGGGATAACCAACGAAGAGGCACTTTCTACTTCTATCTCCTAACTTGTCTTTATTCCTAGCTCGACGGTGAGCATAACAGAGACACCCAAAAACACGTAAGGAGTCGTAATTTGGTGGCGATCCATGTAGAATCTCATGAGGTGTTTTTCCAATAAGAACAGGGGTTGGAGTTAGATTGATAATGTGAGCTGCCGTGAGGATACTTCCACCCCAAAAACTGACTGGTAAACGAGCTTGAAAGAGACATGCGCGGGCAATGTTGAGAATGTGACGATGTTTACATTCAACACGTCCATTTTTTTGTGGCGTATCTACGCAGGAGGTTTGATATTGAATTCCATTTTGGCAAAAATAAGAAGTCAAAGGCAAGAACTCTGTACCGTTGTCGCTGCGTACAACCTTAACCGATTTTCCAAACTGGCGAGTACTCATAGCGCAAAAGTTTTGAAACAATTGTGAGACTTCTGACTTTTCGAGCATAAGGTAAGTCCATACGGCCCTTGAGCAATCGTCAACAATCGTTAAAAAATAAGCAGCACCACAAGAAGATAATGTACGATAAGGACCCCAAACATCGCAATGTATTAAATCAAAAGGTTCACTAGCTTTATTAAAACTATCTTTAAAAACACCTCGCGTTTGTTTAGCACGAAAACAAATATCACACGGATTTGTGTTCCCAAAATCAACTTTAAAATTCTCAAAAACAGGTAATGAAGAAAGCACTTTGTAAGACGGATGACCAAGTCGTTGATGCCATAAAACTGCTTGAGAAGGCTTCTCGGATGTAGTTCGACTAGCACTTGCAACTGTGACCCCCGTGAAATAGTAAACCCCCTCTCGTTCTTCACCGGCTCCAACCAGGGTCCTCGTAAAACGGTCTTGTAAAACACACAAAGTATCAGTAAAGATTGCGATGCAACCACTTTGTTTTAGTAATTTTGATACTGAAATCAATGTGCAATTGAAATCAGGAACAAAAAGCACATCAATTAAAAAATAATCACGACTAAGAGGAAGAGTGCCAAGTTTAGTAGCACGAGAAGCTCTCCCATCTGGGAATGTCACAGCAGATGGAAAAATATCTCGGACATCTTTTAGAAGAGATAAATCACCAGTCATATGGTGAGAAGCACCAGTGTCAATAATAACATCAATGAGTTTAGTTTTACCCGACAAACGCTCCGTGGTCAACTGCGTTTGCTGGTTCTGAAATAGATTGATAAGAGCAGTAATTTGGTATGAAGTTGCAGCTGGAGTAGAAAGAGACGAGAGACCTTGAGACAAAGAGCGAGTTGTATTAGCTCGGCCACGTCCTCGACCGCTAAACATTCCCGATCTGCCTCCTCGTCCTCGTTGGTTAGAAGTTGTAGTTTGGATTCCGGGTGTTGGTCGTTGTTGTTGATCATACCAATCGAGATAACCATGAATCAAAAAACATTCAGTAATGTCATGTCCTTTACGATTGCAGTGAGTGCAGTAACGATTAGGATCACGAGTACGAGAGTTTGTCGCCGCAGCAGATATGGAAGTGCTCTGTTTTGGTATGTCTGTTTGAGTCGAGAAACCGATTGCATCTTGTCTTACCTTCTTGGATGGCATAGTAAGAAGGTGTTGCTCCTCTCGTATGATTCGTGAGTAAACGTTGTTGAGATCTGGTAGAGGATCCTCATCAATAATTTGTGATCTTATTGAATTGAATCGAGCTTCGTCAAGACCAAAGAGAAATTTGTGGACTTTAGCATCTTCACGTTCTTTCTCAATCTCTGTTGAGGCAGCACAAGTACATGTTGTAGGACTCTTGAAGGATTGAAGTTCTTCCCACAACTTGGAAAGACGACCATAATACTCTAGAACTTGTTGACCGTTTTGTTTGCAATTAGTGATTTCATCTTCGATTTGGTGTTTGCGAACACCATTCTTTACCGAAAACCTGCGTTTTAAAGAATCCCAGAGCTTGTAGGCATCTGGAACATAGGAGATAGTAGAACAGACCTTGGGATCAATGGAGGTTCGGATCCAACCGACGATCATGGAGTTCGTTGCCGTCCATCGAGCAAGATCAGGAGCGTGAGTAGGTTTAATGATTGAACCATCGTTGAAACCGATTTTCTGTTTAGCAAGAAGCGAGTTCCATAGTTCGATGGCCCATTCGGAGTAGTTATCGCCTCGAAGAAGAACCGATGTAATCAACGCACCCGGATTGTCAGAGGGGTGCAAGGTGTATGGTGATTCTTGAGAGGAAACATCACTTAGTGTAGATGTGTTTGTAGAAGCGGAAGCGGATATAGTAGACATAGTGATTTCTTATCAATAATCAATGGCAATGTTGATAAGAGGAAGAAGAAAGAACAACCTTGAAGAAGAAGAAAAAAATTAGGTCACAAGATCTTTTATTTGCTCTGTTACCATATAAGGATTTGTAGAATAAGGTGTTGTTGTATTAAGTTGAGAAAGCAAAGTATTTATACAAAAGAAGAGGAGTAAGCCTCAAGTAAACTAAAAGAGATAAACTTGAATATATAAACTAGATAACCCCAAATATATGTTGTAGCCTTATCGTAATAGATTCACTACCTAAGCATCTTTATCATTTCTTAAAATAAATTAGTAACTCGTATGAAACTTATGCTTATTGGTACTCAATTTACAATAATAATTTTAATAAGCAATTTATGGAACCATTGGCAAAATTGTATGTTTTATAAATATAAGTTCATTATGAAACGCAATGGAAATGTATTTTTCTTGGGGCCTTAAAGTTCCAATCCATTGCTGTCTTTACTCCAACTTGATTGAAAAGAATGATCATCTCCTTCTTCGATGTGAGTTTAGTAATGTGGTTTGGTAGTTAGAGCTAGAGACAACTTTTGCCTTTGGGATCAACTTTTGATATCAATGTGAATATCATTTAGCCTGCATAATCTTCAAAGCAATTGATCGACTAATCTCAGACAATGTCTTCTCAAGGAGAGCAAGGAAGCGCTTCAGTAGTTTATAGGAGATATGGCTCAAACAGAGACTATTCTAGCGATCATCTATGTTATTGTTTTTAATTTATTTTAACCCTATTCATTATTTAATGACATTCACATCATATTCAAACAAAATTTAGTTTATTTATCGCATATAGCTTAGCTTTTATACATGTGATTTTACATGGTTTTACTATGTTACATGTTTCACACGCCAAAAAAAAAGAAGTGGCTTATGTACGATTATATAATCACATATTTTTAAAAATAAATTTTGAGCCCAATATATATGGCAAAGTCCCCATAACGAAACAACTTGGATTAGAGTTAATTAAGACTTGAGAGGCGAGCTTCTATATGGTAAAGTGATGTTCTCAAATTTGAAAGAAATGATTTGTATTCTGACATAAAAATGACGGCATATCACCCAAGGCCAACCATCTAAAACTATATTTGTCATCCCAAAATGATATAAAATTTACAGTTGTGATTATAGTCCATCTATAATAACTTGACTGGTTTTCCCGCTAAACACCCGCAAACACAAATAAAACCCTCTATTTTGGTTGAGAGTTTTTACCACACTAAGCATAAATCTAGATGAAACCACACAACCTTCATATTCTACTATGGATTCAATTCGTTCTTCTTCTTGCTCATATATCGTATAATGATATAGAGTTGTAACTAATGATACATCACTCTATTCTATACAAGAATTATAAACATAAATAAAATGGTATTGTTGTTTTAGTCACCATAATCATATTTTCCACTTATAAAATAATTTGAAAGTAAATCATAAATATTGAATTTTGAACTCTAACACCTAACAATTGAACACTAACCCTTTAAAATAAACTCCTAACTTGAAATAATAAAACCATAATTCCCAAAATATTATGTTATATACCTTATCCTAAAAATTATATTATGTGAGTCTATACTATTTTACATTTTTATGTAGCATAGTACAATATAACTGTGTTATTATATACGACGAACATGTTTTTGTAAAAGCCATTAGTAACCAAATTTAAACTATGGCTATCTTCTTAAAAAATAATCATGTTAGATACCAAAAATGTATTTTTTGTAGGAATGTGAGATTTAACTAATTTTTTTTATTGTATGAAGAAACGTCTTCCATATTTTATTAAAAAAAGCTTATGAAAAAACCATTCCCGCACCAATCGCGGTCGTGTAAAACCATTAACATCATCCAACCAGATCGCATGAACACTCTCTGGCATAGAAGTTAACAAAAGAAAACCTAACGGTGAAGAGAATGCACAGTTAGCTAATCCATCAGCAAGATGATTAGCTTCCATATACACATGTTTAATACAGACTATCCAGTCATTCGATAAGAAGCCATAGCACAATCGTACTAGGAATGACAGCGGATGCGAGTCACTGTTCCTAGTCGTTAAAAAACCCACCACTATCTCTAAATCCATCTCGAGTTCCAGCCTTCTTGCGCTTTGCTCCCATGCTATATAGAGACCATAATACACTCCCCATAACTCAACACCTCCAAATGCCAATATTCAGAGCAAACCCACACCTCCAATTACCCTCGTTATCCCGTAGTACTCCCCCAGCCGTCACCACCAGCGGGTTCCGCCCCGTCTGTATTCAACTTAAGTCATCCATCCACCGGTATGATCCACGCAATTTGTCTTTTAATTTGCAATCTTGGACTGATTTTCCTTGCCTCTTTCAAGTGTAAACTATACACTTCTTTGCTCAAGTCTTTGATAAACCGTACCCTATCACGCCATTTACCCTTCGCTCCAAATACATCCATACATCTCCATTTCCATCCCCTCCCCACCATAGAGCCATCCCAAAGGTCGTCGCCCATGAAGTACCGTCCACTTCCTTACGCGCTCCCAAATTTGTATATTCAAGTAGTGATTGCTCAAAAAACAGACCCGACGCCGTCTCGGAGGAACAATCCTACGCCAAAGTCCTTCCATTGCAAGACAATCTCGAAGGATATGATGAATAGACTCCTCACCTCCCTTACAAACTTGACAAATACTTGTATCGCTAAGATGTCGTCGATATCTCTCCATGTTTGTCATTATAACTTGGTGTACAACCAACCAGATGATATGCTCAAATTAACCTTTAGCTACTCTCTCATCTAAAACTTAGTTTCGGTTCCTAATTAATGTTGTCGCATCTAATTAAATCAACTTATGATATCTAATTCAGGGTGATCAATCCTAAAATCAGAGTTAAAGCAATCTAGATGAAGAACAATAAGATAAATCCTAACAGTAATTCAAACTGCTTATGGTAAAAAAATCATTGAAAGTCAAGTTCATAAAGTTTTATCTTCAATCAAATATATCAAAAAAGATGTTGAGTGGTTTAGTTATCTTCTCTATCAAATTGATTTTTGCCACAAATATTTATTTTGAATTTTTGGTTAGCGTTTTTGTAGGGAAAAAAAACTATTTATATTTTTCATTTTATGGGATGTATTTGCTCTATATGAACATGAATATATATTTTTCTTAACACGGCTTCGGGTTTCTGTTACCTTAAATACGGCTTTGGTGGTGGTTTTGATGAAACATTTATGATGATGATGATGTTCAGGTAGGCTTCGATCATGTCATGGATGAATAACCTAATTATTTGAAATTCGTGTTTAATTTTATATTGGAAACTTTCAAAGAGTTTGAAAGAGAACTTGGGCCAGAAGGAAGATGTGACCGTGTTAAAGCCACTATAGAAGAGGTAACCATTCTTCTTGGTAAGTATGATTATATCAAGGTAATAACTGGATGTTGTGAGCTAGTGGTTAAGCGAAGAAGTATTAGCAAAGGCTGGTTCCGGGCCTTAGGAAGATTAAGGCTCAGGTCTGAATCCCTTCTAATTATATAAAAAAAGATAATAATAATAACTTGCATTTTTTATTCGGTAGAATTGATATTATTCATTAGTAAGTCATGGATATTTTCATATTTCAAAATCAGTGTCATACCAAAACTTCTAGAGGTTCATGGCGAATTAAAAAAGAGAACTTTTTCAATACATTTCAAAAAGTAGTCCTAAATCAAAAAAATAACTAGAAACAAAACCAATAGTACATAAAGTCTTAAACCTATAATTGTTTTCCTTTTTCTAAGAATTCTTTGACTAAACTCTCCTAACCAATTAAGTTTTCAAAAAAAAAAAAAAAAACTCCTCCTAACCATATTGTCGAACCAATTCTCTTTTTACAAATATGATAGCCAAACCATTTAATATTGAGCTTGGTTTTAATTAAAAAAAAACTAATATAAACTGGAAAAAAAACATTCCTTTTATTATATAGAGTTTTGAGTTCGTGTGGGAATACTGGGGGTGCCGTAACCAAATCTTATTATATAAAAGAGAATTCTTCAAAATTGTAACTCATTATATAGTGACATGTGTCTAATATTAATCAAGATGATGACATGTGTCAAAATACTACAATTATGTTAAACCAATAAAATAAAAACACATTAACATGTTTTCTTATTGTTTCATTAACATATTTCTAAAAGGTAAATCAAACTATAATGTAATTTTTTTAAAAAAAATAAAAATATATATATATATATACCATTAAGTTAAACAACAAAAGAGGCACGTTAACATAGTTTTTAGTGTTTAAATAACATATTTCTTTAAGCCAAACCCAAAACTATATATGCCAAAATGTAAATTATTAAAATAAGAAAGTGTTAAATCTAAAAAAAAAGTTAATACTTCAACAAAAAGGCACATTCCCTTATTTTTACTTTATTTCTGATTCGCAAAAAAAATTATTATACAAAGCTTTTCAAAAAAATTCAAAGGTTTATATAAACTATTTTTTTGAAAGGTTTTTCAAAGAATACAAAAATCTTTACACATACTTTTCAACATAATTATAGAATATTTCAATATAGGTAGTTTCAATGTTTTTAAAAAGAAAATTGTATGAAATCTTATAATATAAAGTTGTATGCGCACCAAACTATAATAACTCACGAGATTACGAAATATGTCATTGTTAGTTTAGATTGTGACATCTTATTATATAAAGGAGAGTTTGTCAAAATTGTAACTCACGAGATCATTACATGTGTTTAATATCGATCGAGATGATGACACGTGTTAAATTTCAAAATAAAATTAAAAATGGAAACTAACAAAATAATTGTTAAGTAGCTAAGCAAATTGTACAAAATAAAATTTCTAGGAAAACTAAAAATATAAAACATACATAATTGTTAAGTAACTAACCAAATTATAAAAAGTAAATTCCTAATAGTTAAATTAATTAGAAAACAATAAAGTTTTAAGTCGTGTAAACTAATTATAAAAAAATAAATAAAATTTATAATAGTCTAAACTAATTATGAAAAAATCTAACAATAAAGATCCAGAGAATATAAGTCGTAAAAAAGATAGTGAGAAATATAAATCGAAAAAGAGTAACTTAGGGAGAATATAAGTCACAAATAATATATAGAGAAAATAAAAGTAAAAGGCGATTGATAGAAAGTCTAAAATTAAGTAAGAAAAAAATTAAAAATGGAAAACTAACAAAATCATTGTTAAGTAACTAAAACCAGACTGTAAAAAGAAATTTCTAAGAAATGAAAAATGGAAAACACACAAAATTATGAGTTGAATTACACTTCTATCTATATTAAGATCCAAATGATATAGATTAAATAAAACATCGAATTAAGATAAAATTTTGGCATTTAATGATTTAAGATTCATGTATAAATAATATTTCAAAATATTTTAATAATTCAACATGTTACTAATTAAAATTTGTATAAGTAATTTAAAATATGACTATCCGCGTATGAACGCGAGCCTTAATCTAGTGTGTCAATAAAATATTCATAATCTATATTATTTACTTTTTAAATCAAATTGTAGTCTAATTTAAAAAGTAATAACAAATCAAAAGATATTGTCAATAAGAAAGGGAAAAAAAGTCGAAAGAAACGGAATTAATGAAAAAAGTAGTCATAACAAAAATAAGGTAAAAAATTGCATAACAATTAGATAAAAGATAGTCAATACAATTGAAAAAAAAAAATTAAGTGTCGGCAAAAAAAGTACAGTTGCCATCATGGTCAAATAAACTAAGTAAAATAGGTTTTATACCAATTAAAGAAATTAGATAATCCAATTAAAAAAAGAAAATTAATCTTAAAAAATGGTATAATTATCATAATGTTCAAATAACAAAATGTTGTTACTCAAATAAAAAAGTATGATATCATATTTTCAATTAGCAAACGAAAATCTATAATTTTATATAATACATGAAGACCGTTTCCAATTTAATATGACATCAATTTATTTTATTCTCTTAATCAAACAAATTATAAGTTCGAAGTAAAATGATACAATATGAAAAGATTATTTATGCAATTGAAAAAAAGTTATCTGATAATTATACGGATTCCAATTTAGAATATAATTTTACGAATTTTAATTTATAATATAATTATACGGGTCATAACTATATAGATTATCAATTTAATATATAATATCTGCATATTATGCGGGTTCTAATATAGTTTTGTATAATATTAAGGGAAATCATAGTAATTCCTCCTCCTCCTAATAGTTTCATATCATTTTAAATAGACCCTGAAAACTATTCTAGTTGGTATTTTTCCACGAAATCAAAGTTAAACGCTTATTTCAACCTAATTTTGGGTTTTATCGGTTAATAACATAACCCGATTATATAAATGTTGGGTTAAACTCTGATATGATATTATCTATCCAAAATCGTCTTATGAATGATATAGCTGGTTTCGAGGTAAAAGTACTGATAATTAACTTACTCACATCTCAGATATGTCTACATGCATTGTTAAATCTTACAAGAATACACAAACTTTGATTAGGGTGACATGAGTAGGAGATATGTCACGAATGCCGTCAATTGTTATATGAAGCAATATGGACTTACAAAATATGGACTTACAAAACAAGAAGCTGTTAGAAAGCTTCAAATAATGGTTGCGAATTCCTATAAGCAAATAAATGAGGAGCTCTTGACGACAATTGGTGCGCCACGTTTGGCTCTCAAGGCAGTACTGGCTGTTGCACAAATGGTCGCCATCTGCTACAATGGATATGAAGGATTCACCAATCCCGAAGGAAAAACCAATGAGTATATGTGTTGAGCTATGGACTCAAATGCTCATTGCTCTAACGGCTACTAAAGGAAGAAGTGAACCTGATCAAAGACTCTTACTCATCTAGAGGGTCTTGGCGTTTTGGTTTACTAGCTGGTTTAATCAGTTCGGTACTTCCTAATCCGAATTGGTTAAGTCCGGTTAACATAACAAACCTTATCTTTAATGGGTTTGTTATAAGGATAAGATTAGTGAGCTTGTGTTTTTTTAAGCGTAACAATCTTCTTCTTCCTCTTTTGTATCATCACAATCAAGCTTTCTCTCAATTCTGAGAGAGCATTGATTAAGCCGTGGTGCTAGTGGATTTGCTGGCCGAGTCTAGCTCCGGTGAGTAGTTCTCCATATCGGAGGCGAACACCGGGTAAACATTGTGTGTGTGTTTGCTTTACTTTCTTGCTTATACACACGAGTGATAGAACTAGAGAGATTGTGAGGTTCGTGTAGGAGTTTCAAAGTAGAATCAATATCGGAGTATCAACAATTGGTATCAGAGCGAGGTTTTCCGGCAAGGATTCCGATGGAAACGATGGAGACAACTACACGGGTTGAGGTGGAGCGATTCGATGGAACTGGCGACTTCTCGCTGTGGAAAATTCGTATGATGGCTCACTTTGGAGTTCTAGGGTTGAAGGATGTTGTTATGAGTGATGATTTCACCAAGATCATCCCTGGAGTTAAAGATGAGAAGAAGAAAGGTGTCGAGATCAAGGACTCTAGGCTTGATGATTCGTCAAAGCCACTAGAAGGTTTGGGTCTGGCTGTTGACCCTGTGGGAACTAGCAAGAGTTCGCCGGACGAGGTAATTCTTGACCCAATCAAGCTTGAGAAGAATGATAGGGCAAGGAACATGATAATTTTGAATATTGGAGATAGAGTATTGAGAAAGATCAAGCACTGTGAAACTGCGGCTTCAATGTGGTCAGCTCTTGATCGATTATATGTGTCCAAGTCTTTACCAAACCGGATCTTTATTCAGTCACAGTTCTATACTTTCCGATGTGAAGCATCTAAATCTGTTGGTGCTAATGTAGACGAGTTCTTGAGGATAGTTGCAGAGATGAGTACATTGAATGTCAATGTCACTGATGAGATACAGGCTATAGTGTTCTTGAATTCATTGCCTACAAATTTTGATCAACTTAAACATACTCTCAAGTATGGTAAGACGTCACTGGGTTTGGAGGAGGTCATGTCAGCTGCAAGATCCAGAGAAAGAGAACTGTCTGAAAGCAGCAAAGGTGAGAAGAGTCCTGCAACTGTGTTGTATACCAGTGACAGAGGGAGATCTGGTAGACGGGAGTATCATGATTCAAGAGGTAAGAACAGGAGCAGATCTAAGTCTAAAGATAGGAAAGTGACTTGTTGGTACTGCAAGAAAGAAGGTCATGTTAAGAAGGATTGTTTTCTGAGAAAGAAACGTATGGAGTCTGATGATGAAGGAGAAGCTGCAATTGCCATTGGAAGTAATGATGTTGCAGGTGCTTTAAATGCAGTGGAAGATGGTCCAGGGGATTCCTGGGTCATTGATTCAGGATGCACTCATCACATGACATCAAGACGAGATTGGTTCTACACGTTTGAAGAGAAGGTAAATAGCAAAATTCTGATGGGTGATTTCCACGCTGTGGAGACATCTGGTGTTGGCTCAATTCGCCTCAACACTCATGGAGGTACTGTAAAGGTAATGCACAATGTCAGATATGTGCCAAACCTAAGAAGAAATCTCATTTCTACATCTACTCTGGATGAGTTAGGCTTTACTCATTCAGGAGGAAATGGTAAGATTACTTTTCATAAGAATGGCCAAGTGGCTCTTAGAGGAACAATACAGGGCAGACTGTATATCTTAGATGGTAAGACTATTACAGAGGAGGTTTGTAACACTGAAACAAGCAAGGCTCCTGTGAGTGTGTGGCACAGTCGTTTAGGCCACATGAGTTACAGAAATCAACAAATTCTGGTCAGAGATGGTATTCTAAAAAGGAAAGACATTGGTAAGGATGGGTTCTGTGAGCACTGTGTACTAGGTAAAGCAAAGAGAGTTAGTTTTGATACAGGTAAGCATGACTCCAAGCATGTGTTGGATTATGTTCATGCTGACTTATGGGGGTCTACCTATGTGCATCCTTCCATGTCAGGTAATCAGTATTTTCTATCTATTATTGATGATCATTCAAGAAAGGTATGGCTTTATTTTCTTAACACTAAGGATGAAACCTTTGCTAAATTCTGTGAATGGAAAACTCTTGTTGAGAATCAATGTGATAGGAAATTAAAATGCTTGCGTACTGACAATGGTCTCGAGTTTTGTAGCAATGTTTTCAATGAGTTTTGCAGGAAACATGGAATTACTAGACACAGGACATGTAGCTACACGCCACAACAAAACGGAGTGGCAGAAAGAATGAATCGAACGATCATGGAAAAGGTGAGATGTCTGCTCAGTGAGTCAGGGTTGGATGAGTCTTTCTGGGCTGAAGCTGCTCAGGTTGCAGCATACCTGATAAACCGGACTCCATCTTCCACCATTGATTTCAAAGTTCCTGAAGAAGTTTGGCTTAACAAGAAGCCTGGCTACAAGCATCTAAGGAAATTTGGTTCTGTGGTCTATGTGTATTTGGATCAAGGTAAGCTGAAGCCAAGGTCTGTGCAAGGGGTTTTCATAGGGTATCCACCAGGGACAAAGGGATACAAAGTTTGGTTGCTAAAGGATGAGAAGAGTGTTGTGAGCAGGAACGTAAAGTTTCATGAGGAACAGGTCTACAAGGATGTTGCTAGTCAGGTTGAGGGTAGTAAAGAAACAGAGAAGACTCAGGATGTAGGGGGAACAACTGGTAAGTCTGTCACAGAGTTCAGAAGCAGGCCTGTAACAGATACCCCAGTGATCACAATTGGAGGTGGAGCTACTGAGAAATCAGAAACTGAGTTAATTTCCATATTGGATACACCCGAGAAAGGTTTCAATACTCCAGAAGGAGGAAGCACTCCTATATCAGCCAGTAAGTCAGCTACAGCTTCAGTCATTCACAGACACAATGTGATGATTGACAGACCAAGGAGGGAACATGTTATGCCCAAGAAATTCGATGATTATGAAGTGGCAATGTTTGCCTTAGCCATGTCTGAGTATATATCCATTCAGGAACCTCAAGACTACTCAGAAGCTATGACTAGTAAAGACAGTAAGAAATGGAGTGGAGCTGCAGACGAGGAAATGGACTCGCTATGGAGGAATGGTACTTGGATTCTTGTACCAAGGCCTGATGACAGAAATGTGGTGAGTTGCAAATGGCTATTCAAGATCAAGCCAGGAATAGAAGGGGTAGAGGCTGAAAGATATAAGGCCAGATTAGTTGCAAGAGGCTTTTCTCAGCGTGAAGGAATAGACTACCAAGAAGTGTTTGCTCCAGTTGTCAGGCATGTTTCAATCCGGATACTCTTATCTGCGGTTGCTAACTTTGACCTGGAATTGGAGCAAATGGACGTCAAGACAGCTTTTCTACATGGAGACCTTGAAGAGGACATCTACATGGAACAGCCAGAGGGTTATGAAGACAAGTCAGATGGTGATAAAGTATGTTTGCTCAGGAAATCACTATATGGTTTAAAACAGTCACCTAGGCAGTGGAACAAGAAGTTTAATGAGGTGATGTTATCTCATGGGTTCAGAAGCAGTGCAAATGATCAGTGTGTTTATGTGAAAGAGGTAAATGAGAATGAGTTGGTATATCTCCTACTATATGTAGATGATATGCTAATTGCAGGAAAAGAGAAGACTGAGGTTCAGAAGGTAAAGGATCAGTTGAGCAGCACGTTTGAAATGAAGGATCTGGGAGCTGCAAGAAGGATATTGGGCATGGATATCGAGAGAGACAGAAGCAATGGAGTTTTGAGGCTTTCCCAAGCAGTTTATTTGAAGAAGGTGGTGGAAACTTTCAGGATGAGTGATGCCAAGAAAGCTTCTACTCCAATAGGAGCTCATTTCAGACTAGCCGCAGTTCAAAACGAAGCAGAATGTGTTGATACAGAGGTGGTTCCGTATTCGTCAGCAGTGGGAAGCATAATGTATGCTATGGTGGGATCCAGACCAGACCTAGCATATGGAATTGGTTTGGTGAGTCGTTTTATGAGCAAACCAGGCCACATTCATTGGGAAGCAGTCAAATGGCTGTTAAGGTACATCAAAGGGACGGTAGACAGACATCTAGTTTACACAAAGGACAAGGCATTTGAGGTACAAGGATTTTGTGACTCAGATTTTGCAGGTGATCTTGACAAGAGGAAGTCAATATCAGGATATGTGTTTACCGTTGGTGGAAACTTGGTTAGTTGGAAGTCAGGGTTACAGAAGCCAGTAGCATTGTCAACAACAGAGGCAGAGTATGTGAGTGTTTCTGAGGCAGTAAAGGAAGCTATGTGGTTAAAGGGTTTACTTGAAGACTTTGGGTTCAAGCAGAAGAAAGTTCAGATTTGGTGTGACTCGCAGAGTGCAATAGCTCTCTCCAAGAACAGTGTCTTTCACGAGAGATCAAAGCATTTTGCAGTGAAGTACAGCTTTGTGAGAGAAGCAGTTGAAGATGGTGAAATAGAAGTTGTGAAGATCCCCACTGAAAGGAATCCAGCTGATATGTTGACTAAGGTGATTCCTGTGAGTAAGTTTGATGCTGCATTGAGCTTACTCAAGGTGGAACAAGCTTAAAGAGCTTGAGAATGCTAGGCGGTGTAGGTCAGAAGGTGAATCCACGGATAAGAGCACAAGGTGAAATGAAAGTGTTAAAGCATCAAGGAGCATGAGTCCAAGGTGGAGTATGTTGAGCTATGGACTCAAATGCTCATTGCTCTAACGGCTACTAAAGGAAGAAGTGAACCTGATCAAAGACTCTTACTCATCTAGAGGGTCTTGGCGTTTTGGTTTACTAGCTGGTTTAATCAGTTCGGTACTTCCTAATCCGAATTGGTTAAGTCCGGTTAACATAACAAACCTTATCTTTAATGGGTTTGTTATAAGGATAAGATTAGTGAGCTTATGTTTTTTTAAGCGTAACAATCTTCTTCTTCCTCTTTTGTATCATCACAATCAAGCTTTCTCTCAATTCTGAGAGAGCATTGATTAAGCCGTGGTGCTAGTGGATTTGCTGGCCGAGTCTAGCTCCGGTGAGTAGTTCTCCATATCGGAGGCGAACACCGGGTAAACATTGTGTGTGTGTTTGCTTTACTTTCTTGCTTATACACACGAGTGATAGAACTAGAGAGATTGTGAGGTTCGTGTAGGAGTTTCAAAGTAGAATCAATATCGGAGTATCAACAATATGACTTTGATTCTTGTTGATCCGATTCATCTTTGAATACTTTTGGGAAATGCTTTAGTGTCTTCGGTTCGTGAGTGTGCCTTTGTTCTTCTTGTTTTCTTCAACAGTCTCATATGTTTGGTTCTACTAGCTAGATCGGATGTCTATGGTCATAATGTTGGTTGATTTCTTTTAATAGTTTAAAGTAAAACTCCTATGTTGAAACGTATTTACAATTTCTAAATAGTCTCATAATCCTGCAAATCTAAACGGGTATAACCGATCTTCAAAAATGGACTTAATTGAAGATTAATGAGCCAAAACAATCATCATATCTAAAAACATGTTGCAGAATATCTCACATTGGAAATGATGATTATTTCACATTTATATGTTATGTGTATTTTATTCATTGCCAGTTAATTTTGAATTGTAAAGTCATAATTATTACTTCACACTCTCATCGTCCATTTTGATTTTTGAAGGTATAATATTAGAGCAACATCTCTATCAACACTTCTACAAAGATAATATTAGAGTTAACTTTACTGACAATCTTTCAGGCAATTTTTCTTGGGTTCTAACCTAATATAATTTCTCTTGCATCTATCTAGAACTAGCTTGTGTTATTCTTATTTACCTTTCCCTCCAATTACGTCTCTTGTTCCTCATAAATCCTCCACTTACAATAATCTTTTAGTTCATGCCATGGACCCATCAATGGATATTTACATATAATCAATTTTCATAGAAGCTAAAGATTTTTCTATATTAGTGCTTTTGTTTCTTATCTTAATGACTAGGTAGTTCGTGCAGGCAGATCTATCTTTTTGATATTGTCTTGATTTTGGGCATGGTCTCATGTCAACGAAATTATAATATATTAACCAAAATATTTTTCCCTTTTTGTAAAAGATGAAGTCAACAACACTTTGGGTTATATGATATTATTCGTGCGAGTCAGTCACCGAACGTGCAACCCATCCTTCTCCGTATTTAAGTATCAATCAATCTGTTTTAGCCTTTATGTCTCGTTTTTTTCAATTTATTCCTCATTTCATTTTCAAGCCAAAGATTTTGAAAAAATGGGGACCGATTTTCTCAGCTTTAGGGATGATAGTAGTCAAGAGGATTGGCATGACTTTGAGGTTCTAGGCCGAGGAGACGAGCCAAAGATTCTGATCAAGAAGACGAGTATGCAATCGGATTCCGAGAGGCGAATCTCGGTTGATCCGAAATCTCTATTGTCGAGGAACGGGAGCTTCGATATGATAACCTCACGGCCAAGAGACATCGACGAGGAGGACGTGGACGTGGCATTATCGTTTCAGCCGTTGGATCAGCAAGTGAGGTCGAAATTTGGGAGCTGTAGCCTCCCAAACTCAGCAGCTACGTCACCTAGAAACAGTTCGGTTCATAGTTGGAAGAATAGAACCACTGAGCAAGTTCTTGACCTAATGCTGGTTCAAGACGCGGCCACTGCGTTTCGAAGAAGCAAATCTTGCGGCGAAGGACGTTCTTTCACGCCATCCCTCGATTTCGACATGCTATTGCATAAATCCAGACAAGGAAATCATCATAACAACCATCATAATGATCATCTTGGCTTCTCTTCCTCAAACTCCAAGAGTCTCTCTCACAAGAGTAGCGGTCACAATTCTTTCTTCTCAAAAACAGATTCTAACAAAAGCAATCGAAGCAATAGCAATACGGCGCAATCGAAAAACATCAATTCGTTCGAAGACGGATTCAAATGCAGCGCGTTGTGTCTCTACTTACCGGGTTTCAGCAAAGGAAAACCCATTAGATCGTCTCGAAAAGGCGATTCCTCGTACACTAGAACCACCACAATGACTTCTTCTCATTCTATGGCAAGAACGGCTTCCATTAGAGACACTACGGTTCTCTCGGCTCGAGCCTCAATGGAGCGGTTCGAGTGCGGTTCATGGACTTCTTCAGCTATGATTTACGACGACAATGCGGATCTTGGTGGCCATTTTTTCGATTTGCCTTCCGAATTGATCAAAGGAGGAGCCGGAGGGAATGATCAAGACGATCCTGTTTCTGCGGCTTTCGTGTTCGACAAGGAACCTAATTTGGACAAAGAAATCAAAGGTGTTTTGAAGACTTCTGGTTCGAAATCAAGAAGATCAATGGAATCACCACGTCACGTTCGGTTCTCGACTTCGTCGCCGGTTTCTTATCCGACGTCTCCGACGCATTCAATCACGCCACGGTTGCTACAAGCCACAGAGGATTTTAGTAGTTTCTTGGAAGCTCAAGCCGTGTGAATAATAAATGGAAACTTTGAACTATTCTTTTATTTATTTCATTTTTTCTTAACCGAATGGAGTTATCAAAATAATATTGACCTATTCTCTTGCTATGTTTTTATGTAGCAATTGTAATTCGAGAGAACTGAAACTTTTCCATTGTAAAGAAATGAATACACGAGAGGAAAAGTGAAAAGATATATATACATGCAAATATAATACGATTGGGAATTTCCAATACTTCTTCTTCTTCTTTTTGATAAAAGATATAATTTCCAATACTTCTTAACACATATTTTTCATATTATTTTAAGATTCTTGCAGCTTAAAATAGCAGTGAAGGAACAAGTTATGCTAATATTGCGATGCTCTATATAGGATTTACGAATTAAAACATATAATTGATAAAATATTACGAATCGTTTTATGAACCAAGAAAATTTTGACCAAAAAAATGAACCAAGAAAAGTTTTGTGTTAGAACTACGTACTAATTAGTTAGTCTATGGAGGTATTCCTTTTTTATAGGAGTAATAAATAAACATCGAGTTTCCAGAGAATATTGCAGCTGCATAAATCATGCCCTCGTCCACTTTCTATCACTAATCTCTCGTACCGTCAATTTATAAAAATTTAAAGAAATTACAAAAACGTCAAAGTTAAATTTATGACCAAAAAAAGACAATCAAACATTAAATTGGACCAATGTCTTTACATGATAGATCACATTTATGCACACACGTATACATTTATTGATAACCCGTTACCATCAGGCATCAACTATTACTACATTTGGTCAATTTCAATTTCTGTACAAAGATGATTGGATGTGTAGAAGTGAAATCGACTGGAAAAAACAAACAAATTTTTAAATATACTATTATCTTTCAGGAAAAACAAAAAAGGAAACCATGAGATGGTAGGGTTCGTGAATGTGATTTATTTATCTTACATGATAATTTGGTGCGTACCGACATCCCTTACCCTAATTACAACAAAAAATTGTTTTTGTTACAAACGCAATTTGACTGATGATATTTATGTTTGATGTAATTGGTTTCAGTGCATTGTTCTTTTTTTGCAATTGTAACTAGAGGTGTTCCAAATCACCATTGGACTGAAATTATAATGTGGTTCAATATCAATCGATTTAAATCGTCCGATTAAATTATAAATATGCTCTCTATAGATTTGTTGAAAGATGGTGTGAATGGTTAATACCTAATTTTTATAATGGATCATCCCTAGCCCTAATCCTATACTACTAAATCACAAGTCACATGACCAATAAAAATGTAACAAGTGGCATTTACAATGAAAAAAACAATTTTCTTTCTCCGTAAATTTGTTGAAATCGGATTTCGTTAATTAATTAATTTAAACAAATTACAAGTTTAACTCCCCAAACCATGATATTTGTTCCAACTTCCACGATCCTTGATTTACGGATTTAACTTCTTCTTTCTGAACAATCTCAATTTCTACAATTTAAATGATCCAAATTTTTCTCAACTACAAAAGAGCACGAATCTAATTACCTAACTCTCTCCACACCATTTCTACTTTCAAAACCCTATATTATACCATCTCTCTGCAAAAATCACAATAGCATCCTTACGGCGAAACTCTCGATGTTAAAATCAGATAGCAAATGGATTTTGCATTGTAAAAATCTGTATTTCTATGGATATGCTCTAATGCTCTTCCCATATTTGCATCCTCTTTGCATCATTTCTATTTTCAGAACCCTATATTATTCCTCTGTTCTTTCATTTATATTTTTGTGATACTATTTTCAGTTACTCACCTCCTCAAATCCACAAACCCGATGTTGGATGCATATGCGAATGGATTCTACATAGGGCTCGAGACGGAATCGAGAGGTTGGAGAAGTTACTCCTATGGATTTTTACGATTTTTCTTCCTCAGCGAAACAAAACATTATTGTGGTCCATTGTCTCTGCTCCATTATGGATTATCGGAGTCCCATGTATTCTCCAAGGTAAATTGCTCATTCATCTCACATTCTCTTACAATTTGTTTGATCAATTTCTCTGGATCTCACTCTATTTCCTACTTCTTTTACAATGGCCTCTATTGTCAAGCCACAAACACACACACATGCAAGGTTTCTCTTCGAATACCTAAGGGTCTAAGGGATGTAGCATGGAAAAATTAGCTGAAAAATGGAATACATTGAGGTTTTTCTTCTTCCATCTATTTCTTTTATTTATTAAGAAATTGTATCTTATGCCTAACAAGTTGCTGATAAACCGATTCGTGCAGTTTTCAAAAGGTGTGGAAGGATCATGATGACAAGGAAACCTAACACTCTACCGAAGAAAAGTACCATCAACCACTTTGTATAGCAAAAATAAGAAACCAAAGAGAAGAAAAACATAAGCAAATTAAATAATCGGAATAGATGGATTACATGCAAGTACTGTGTTTGTTATTTAATTTGATTGACTTTGATTACGGGTCTTCGTGACAAAGATAGTTTTATGGTTTAGCTTCCTATGTTTCAAGTTAATCTAAAGATTTTTGTTTTGTTTTTCAGTTTTTTTTTTTTTTGCACTACTTATCAATTGATGTTTATACGTTCAAGAAGTTGAACCAAACTCGCAAAAAAAAAACATGTGATAACACCTACCAAAAATTCAAAGATTTATTGGATTTTAAATTGATACTGTTGTGATTCCTATCTAAATAGCATTATTATTTTTTGGTTAATAACAAAAATGACATGCTTTGGAATGACGTAAATAGAAAAACTAGAAACGAATCAAGAAATATTGCAAAAAGTTTCCAGTCCAAACTAGCTAGAAGAAATCTTCAGTTTTGGACCGCAATTGTATTTTCTATCCTACCATGAAATTTTGTTAACTGAACTAAACTACATATGTATCAAACAAATTTTTCTTTCTTTCTTCATGTTTAGATAATTGAACTATCGTCTACAAATATTGCAAAACAATTAGTTTTACCATGAATTTCGGTTATAATTTAGGCCATAATCAACATTTTCCCGTACATAGTACGGGTATAATACTAGTTAAATATTAAAAGCCTAAAACACGGTGATATTTACATTTAATGTAATTGGTTTTTAACGCATTATTTTTGTTAACGCATTGTTCTAAATCCATTTTTCTTAGTGACAACTTTTTTCTCCCTTTACTCTTTTGTTCTTAGATTAGAATAAAGCTCTATGAGCTACTTAGATTTATGTCTTTATTTTTTCAAATATATCTTGTTTTGATCACCGTTGAACTGAAAAATTAGCGTGGTCTAAACTCATCCGATTTAAATGGTCCGATTAATTCTATATATGCTCTCTAGTCTCTATAGATACGCTGAGAGATGGTGTGAATGGTTAATACCTAAATTTATATATGCTCTTTTATAGATATGGTGAAGTTTGATTTCGTATCTAAATTTATAGAGATGTCTTTCATCTTTAACTACAGCTCCAAAAGATTCCATATGGCTTCAAACACCGAAATTGTAATTTTTGTATACGTGTATAGTAATCAATTGTTTATTAACGTATAGTAATCAATTTCAAGCCTTTTTATGGCATCATGAAATATAACTAACAAAGAAAAGTGGAGGAAAAAATCTAACGAAACTGATTACCATGTAATAAAACTATTTCAAAATGAATTCGTTAAGAACATAATTCTGTAGGTCCAAACCTAAATTTCGGTGATTTAACACCACATAAGCAAAATAAAATTGTAGTATATTTTACTAGAAAAATAGTCTTATGAACAGAGCCGTGCCATAGTTCAAAAATTTTAAACATTTGCCTAGGGCATCAAAAAAATTTCTAAGTTTAAAGGCATCATTTTTTTGTTTTTTTTAAGTTTAAGGGCATTTTCCTTTTTCAAAATTATTTAGTTATTACAGCATTAATTAGATGCTGATAGTTTTGTGGCAAACAAAATGTAAACCCAGAATAGAAACATGAATTTTTTTAATTTAATAAAATAGAAACAATAATTTATTATTAAAATATTAAAGTAAACGGAGAAGTTTGTTTAATCATATGTAATGTTAGATAAAAAAAATGTTAAAATTGAAAGTTTCACACCGACACAATTTTCCTGTTCACGTTTCTTCTGATGAATCATTGTCGATGAGGTGAGTTACTCTATTTTTTCGATATAATCTGATTTGGATATCTTATCCCTTGAAAGATAATTAATTAAAAAAGTTAATTTTGAAAGCTTGGTTAATATTTATATTTTGTAAAGAAAAACGAAAAAAAATACTAGTTTAGTTCTTTATTAGTTTTTTGTTTTATGACTTTGTTATATACTAATTGAGTTTATTGTAAACGATAGTATTTTATAAAATAATTTTTTTGTTTTTATTTGTTTAGGACATCCGCTAATGAATATTGAACACTTGTAACCTAGTGCAACAAACGATCGCTTTCTAGCGTTTTGCGAGTTGCGATAGTTGTTGGGGTCGGAAGTCCCTCTCCCGAGAACAACAGTCGGTAGTGACAAAAGCGTTGTGATATGGTTGATTCGTCGAGCAGACGGCAGCCAAATACGTTGTCGCTCCCAAATTTGAAGAGTTAGGCCAAATTTGGCCTAGCCGGGACCAGTTTGGCCGAAAAGCTCGGGCCAGTTTGGCCGAGCTGCATGGTTACGTTTGGCCGAGCTGCATGGTTCAGTTTGGCCGAGCAAACAAACCGCCTAGGTGAAATCTGCGAGCCAAACCGCCTAGGCGAAATCTGGTAAACAAAAGGCCTTGCATATTTCTGGTTAAACGGGATCAACTACATTTCGCCGAGGAGAGTCTTTTCTGAAGAGCAGGTTAGTCGTTAAGCGTGGCAAGTCTATCGGGCCGACGAGTCCAGAACAAGTCTAGCCCATCAGGAGAAGCCCACAAGGGAAGCCGCCTTCAGAAGGAGAGATCATCGGCGAAATAAGAAAACTTCCGTTTTCTTCGAGAAGATCAACTCAATAAGGAAAGAGGATCAAGGTGAATCCCGAAGAATTAGGATAATTTCTTTTATCTCGTTGTAACCCTAGACCGACCTAGTCGAGTATATATATATCGATGTACATCCTTTGAGAGAGGGATCCGCAACTTTATTCACAAAAGCAATACACTGTTTACCTATAATACACAAAGAAGAAAAGGAACTCACTATATCAGAGGCAAATAACAACTAAGAAGAAACACATCTAACTATAATAATGAACTACATAAAGAGCATCAACTAACATCAACTAACATCAACTAACACTTACCTAGATCATTAGACATCTCCATCATAAGCTTGTTCTTAAGTGTGAGTTCAATTTGTGTTAGTGGTTTCGGTTTGGCCAAGAGACATTCAAGAATTTTCTTGTTAGATAGTCTCTCCTTAACAACAAAGTGTTCCTTCTTAATCACCCACATCTCCTTTATCCCGCCAAAGAGACGCCCCTGTGTACCTTGACTGTCCCCTTCACCTCTCCTCTTCCCCTTGGCTTTCGCAGCCTTGACACCCATTGGCCTCTCCCCTGTTTCTTCCTCCACATGAGAGGCCAAGTTAGAGTTGGAAGGGCCTGTCTTCTGTTTCTTTTTTCCTGGCTTACTCTTCTTACTAAGATATGCACACCATTTCTGATCATTCCTTAACAATTTTCAAGCATGTTCCATGGTGAACTTCAAGTTAGTATCAGCTAAATACATCTCATGAGCCACCTCCATTGGATCATTGCGGCCACTCTGTGGGTTACGCATCGCATAGTCAAGGCAGCCAACAAACTTACTCACACTCTCACTCACTTTTCTCCATTTATGCTTTCAGTTATTTGCCTCCCTCGGTGGAATATCAGCAACAGCAGGACTTGCAGCAAAATAGTCAGCAACTCTTTGCCAAAAAGTGCATGCTTTCTTCTGAGTCCCCACTATTGGATCTTTGCTTGTGTTTAACCAAGCGCTTATTAGCACTTTCTCTTCAGCGACTGTCCATCTTGTCCTAGGATCCCTACAGTCAGTTGAAGGTGTTTGGTTTGAAGGTGAAGGTGTTTGTTGGGAAAAAGTTTGGAAAGTGTTGATCCCTTGTTGGCTAGTCAAGATATCAACATAGCTTTGAGAGGAGGTTCTTGCATTGCTAAAACTGATATTCATTTTACTTGAAATGAAACAAGTAATTAGAAGCTAAAGAGAGAGGAAGTTTGTGTGTTCTGCTTCTCTCCGGTTTAAGCAGATTTAAGAAGCTAAAGTGTTTGACTTATACAACTAATTCACTTAAATTCTGCCTTCAATTAGAGTTAGGTAACAGATTTAAAGTCTCCATCAACATCACTTCAGGTTAGGTTTCTATTAACTTCAGTTAACATTAGTTTTGTCTAGGTTTGAGGATTAACTTTTCATTAAATTAGAGACAACAATCTGTTTTTTGAGAAGTTTAAATGTGAAGGGTTTAATTCTAGTTGTGGATTTCTCTGTTTTTTTAGAAGTTTAGATGTGAAGTTTTTTTAGAAGTTTAGAAGTTTAGAAGTTTAGATGTAATGTGTATCAGTTAAAGACTAATGTCTCATTTAAAGACTAATGTCTCCAATTACATCTCCATCACTTAAAGACAACAACCACAACAGTACGCAAACCTTATAGAGACAAGCAAATTTAAACACAAGTACTTTAACTTTGTTTTATTTGTCTTCAATTTGGGTTAGGTTAACAGATTTAAAGGTTGTCACCATCACTATCTATTCGGGTTTGGTTTGTATTAACTACAGTTTTACAATTACTATACAATTTCTAAAGCTTTGCATTAAATTCCACACAACAACCTACACTCAGACATAACCTATAGTGAGACAAGTACCTACACCACCACAGATTACTCAAACCAACTACAGATAATAAAAGACACTTATCTGTCCAAGTAGGAGACCATGAAGCAGAGATGGGACGTCAAGACTCTTTCTGCAAACTTGGTAGCTTCATCCAAGCATCGAACATAGCAGTAAATATCCTCAATAGAAAAACAGAATATAATCAGTTGAAAAACCAATATGAATCAACCAAAACAATCTCAAAACAACCATCACAGAATGACCAATCAATTCAACTTCATTTACACTGAAAATCCATTATTAACTAGTACAATAACATAACAATTAAAACTCAAAAAAACTTCAACCAAACTTCAAACCAAAACGGATATCAATGAATCGACTGGGTAATCACAAATGCAAACCTAAACTCAGCCAAATATGTGCAAATCTCAAGTATATTAATCGCTAAATACATCAAAAATGCAAACCTTCTCATTCAATTGGGTTCTTTCTCATATCGGAAAACAAAAAAAACAAACCTAAATGGATACAATCTCATATATGATTCTTCGTGACAATAAAACCGAACACATCACTTAATCGAATCAACTAACAATAGGGAGAGACACAATCAATGAAAGTTAAACAAGAAGGACATAGAATGGACGAACCTATGAAGAAGAATAACAAGAACAAATGAGAGATCACCACAAAGCATATCGATGAAGTTGAATCGACATGCAGCAGCAACAACGACAAATCAAGAACCTGAAGAAAGATGAATCGTCATCTCCGGTTCGAATCGCCTAAGAGAGAATCGCGATTTACAAATAGGGTTTTCAAGACGGTGACAGAGAGATAGAGATACAGAGGAGGAGCAGAGACGACGACGTCGATTCCACACCGGATTCACCGTCAGAAGATGAGAAGATACACCGACAACAACTTCTTCTCCACCGGAATTCATTACACGAAGAGGAGAAGAGAGAGACAGGGGGAAGAGGAGAAGATACGATTGAACACCGTCGATTCCAGACCGGAATCGCGATCGGAAAAAAGTGAATCGACGCATCGGTCGCATAGAGAGAGAGACGAAACAATTTTTTTCCAAAAATGAATATTGTTTCTGTGCTTTGGGTCAAAATAAAATAAAAATTGAATATGGGCTTGACATGTGGCCTAAAAACCCAATGTTTTTGGATCTGACTTTAGAACTTTTTTTCAAGTTTCGTTAGTATACAATCGCATTTTAATTGCAGACACTCAAAAGCCTCTGCATTAATCATGCTCTAAATATACATTTCCATTGCGTTCTCATGATGGATATATTTTATAGCGCCTAACTTTTAAAAATGGTTTAATACATTGCTCATTAAAATTATCATTCTTAATGAAAGTACCAAGAATGATATATTTCGTACGCAGAGCCGGATCTGAGATGTTCGGGGTCCAATCCGAAAAATATAATTAATATTTGTTTAGAAAATATTATTTTAAAAATAATAATACATTCATGGTTTTTTATCTTTTTATTTGAAATAAAAAAATAAATAACCTACTTAATTTTTTATATCATGTAATCTTATAATATACTAGATTCTATTAAAAAAATGTTTGTTATCTCACTAAATCTTTATTTTCCATTAAGTAAACATATTTTCCAAACACTAATATATAAATTTGTTTTTTTTTAAAAATAAATGGGGCCTCTAAAAATTGGGAGCCTCATTCAAATGTTTCAAAAAAATGATTTCAGATCCGGCTCTGTTACTATTGATTTTCTATATACTTCTAATATGTCTTCCATTAATAGTTCTATATTGTAAAATATTCCTTCAATCCTAGTATTTTAGTGTATAAATTGAAGAATCCATCAAAATATTTGTTTATTAACATAGATATATCAAAACCCCTTACATATTTTTGGGTTGAAGATAACCTAAGTTGTTTGCACGATTTCTAATATTTCATTTTACGATTTCATCGTTGATTTATTATAAACAACTAAATATTATCACATTGGTTAAAAAGTGTAAATATAAAAATTCTAAGATGCGCAAAATTACTCTAGATGCGCAAAATTACTCTAGTTGATTTTCTCGATCTTTTGAAACGATCTCAATATATATTGCAAACACAATGAGGCAACAAAAAAGAGAGTTTGTTATGTAAATTCAAATGTGTCACATTCCAAATTACTGGAGGTTAGTATTGTTTCAGGTTTCTTGAAATCTAAGAATCAAGAAAAGCTCTCACAACGTCAACGATTGGAGCCATACAAATCGGACATTTCTTACTACTCCATTGCAATTCATGAGCACATTTCAAACATGTACACATATGTCCACACCTACAAACAAAAAAGACCATAAAATTATTATTTCAGCGTTTGCGATTTAAAAACCGCGATATGGCAAACGCACGTACCTGTAGAGAAGCGAATCAACAGGCATTTCAAGGCAAATGCAACACTTGCGATTCAATGGATCATTCTTCGTATCTACTCGTTGTTCTGCAGATGAGCCTAAAAGAATATATTCGTCAGTCTGATTTCTTGAACTGAAGTTTTTAAGAAAACATTCAATGTGATAAAATATAAAACTGACCCGGACGAGTAAAATCTTGAGTTACAGATTTCTGGTAATGAAGTTGCATATCGATGCAAGATTTAACGGTATTTCGTAGTTCGAACATTTCTCGTTGAAGTTGCTCCATTTTTCCTCTGAGATCACTTATAATCTGCATTTCTTGTGTCTGTTTAAGCAAGATCTTAGTTTACTTCACATACACGCAACCTAACTTGACGAAAAAACAAAGAAGGAAACAAGCCCAAGACTCACAGATTGATTTGTTGGGACTGGCGATTCAGGAACAGACAAAGACGTGGTCGGTTCGTGGTCTTGATCTCTGAAACTCCACGACGATGATTGGCTACAAACATCGCTGGTAGCTTCAAGATTAGTCTTCTCTGGTTCTTCTTCGGTTTCAATATCTATTTGGTTCGTTGCTGACCACTCAACTTCCCACTCTTGTTCTTGTTCTTGTCCTTCTTCGTCTTCATTTTCTTCTTCTTGATTGGTTTGTGCGCCTACGTGACCGTACACGCGAGTGATCATCAAATTATCGATCTTTTGCCGCAAATCACTTGTCAAAAAGTTGGAAACTGTTCGACTGCGCAGCGATATGCAAATTAATACTACAATCCCAAAACATCAAAAGTGAAATAAAGTTTCAAAATGATCATAAATATATATACCTCTCAATGAGTTTGCAAATATCCTTTTTCTCTGATTCTTCGTTGAGAACTTCAAGATACCTTTCTTTCCTTAAATCTTCCCAGTAACTTCGAGGCCGGGATATATCATTAATCCAATCGTACATATCCTCTCCATTGTAATGATAATAATCTCCATATTCCTCTTCTTCTTCTTCTTCTTCTTCAACCCAATCATTGAAAAACTCTACTGTTGTTTCTTTCACATTTTCTCCATTTTCTTTGCATTCTACCTTCTTGGTTTCTTCATCTTCCGATTCTTTAATGCCGTTGTCGCCATTTGAATTCCGGAGACTCAAAAATTCTTCAACCAGTGAAGAGATCTTCTCTTTAGCCTTCTCTTTAGAGCCATCACTCGTAGATGCTTCTTGAGTAAAGTCTTGAGAAGTATTTCTATCAATATCTTTAGTAGACATAGCTTCTGAATTACGAATCAACATTTCTTCAGCAACTAAAGCTATCTTCTCTTTAGCCTTCTTCTCTCTAGAGCCATCACTCGTAATTTCTTCTTCTTGAGAATTGTTTCTTTCAATCTCTTTAGCTGATTTAGCTACTGAATTACACAAAATCGATTCTTCACCGTGTTGTGAAGACTTCTTCTCTTCAGCCCTCTCTCTAGAGCCATGACTCGCAGATTCTTTTGCATGTGTAACTTCTTGAGTATTCATGTTTTTATCCTGAATAATCTCTTTGGACTTAGCTTCAGTAGAAGCAACATCTCCACTACACTCTCTTCTATCCATCATTTCGTTGTTACCAACCACTTTCTTCACTGTTTCCCTTGAAGTGGTGATGCTTCTCTCCGCAGTTTCGACATTAGTGATTCTTCTTGAAGCCTCTTGCAATATTTGATTTATTTCGTTATTAGCTTTGACTTCGGTTTTACCTATAGCTCTTCTCTTATTCTTTTTCTCCTTAGAGTTCCACAGATTCACCTTCTCAGCTATTCCCATCAAACTGTTTCCTTCTTCTACATTTTCCCCAGTTTCTCTACTTTCCTTCTCAACAGGTTTCTTTGAATCGCTCTTCGCGATTATCTCTTTTAAAACCTTCTCCTCTGCTTGTGCAGTGACTTCTTGAGGATTAATGTTTCTATCCTTAATCTCTTTGGACTTAGTTTCTACAGAAACACAATCTTCCTTTTTCTTTCTTCTTACTACTTTCTCTGCAAACACAATCTTCCAGTTGCTTTCTTCTTGAGGATTAATGTTTCTATCCTCAATCTCTTTGGACTTAGTTTCTAAAGACATAACTTCCTTTGAAGTAGTATTGCTTCTTTTTGTAGCTTCTTCCAACACATCACTTTTCTCAACTCTCTCAGTATTACCTTTCCCTTCAGCTTTACCATTCTCAATCCCTCTTCTCCCATTGATTTTCTCCTCTGAGTTCCATCGATTCACCTTCTCAGCTATTCCTATCAAAGGATTCCCACTTTCTTTAGAAATAGCTTTCTCCTTTGTTTCTCGCTTATCGCCTCTCCCTTCAAGACTTTCTTTAGCAATAGATTTCTCCTTCGTCTCTCGCTTTTCACCTTCTTTAGCAATAGCTTCCTCCTTTGTCTCTCCCTTTTTTCCTCTCCATTCAAGACTTTCTTTAACAATACCTTTCTCCTTCGTATCCCGCTTTTCGCCTCTCCCTTCCGTAGTTTCTTTCGGAATGGTTTCTCTTGCAGATTTCTTTAAACCATTCTTGTTCTCTACACTTTCACTCAAGACAGCTTTCTTCGCGTTCTCAACCGCAGGAATCACCTCTTTAATCTCCTTGATGTCACTCTTCTCCATTGTTTCTTGCAACACCTTCTTCTCAGTAGCCTTTTGAGCATCTTTATCCAAATGCCTACCCCGAGAAGACACAGAACTAGACGAAGCTCCAGTCTCAATGTTCTCAGTGTTTGTCTTATATTTCCCCCTACATTTCATCAACTCCATAGCTCAATAACTCCCCAAGAACTACAAACAAAAATCATAAACATTAGGTACCTACCTTAGATGTTGCATCACACCAGACCCTCGTGGCGACCGGTTTAGATCAGATCCGGCTGATGATTTACACCGATGTCTATCTTGAATCGCAATGCACCTTTCGTAACATCGAATCCTAAGCGTCGACTAAACACAAACCAATCAAATCATTAGCCCTAATTAAACCCTAAAATGCAAACACTAGTCTTCAAGAAACATCAAGAAGTACTATATACCTGAATCCGTCCGCGATGCGTGAACTTTGAAACGGTATGGCGTTCTAATAATCCAGCCAGTTCCTTTTCTCGATCACGCGTCATCTGCACAAGCAAATCCGCAAATGCTTGTCTTCCTCTTATCCTTGGAGAACAAGCAACTTGAGGAAAACATCTCACTTCTGTTGTTTGAACTTCTTTACTATTGTCATTGTTGTTGCTTCCATTGTCGTTATTAGTCGTTGTCTCCGAGTCGTTGCTTAGTTTTCGAATAATATCCATTACTCTTACACCTTCTTTCTCTGGAGGTAAAGGAGGAACAACTTGTGATGAATCGCATTCCATCTCTTCTTCTTCCTCTTCCTCATTGTTACCTTCTTCGATTGGTTGAATCAATTCTTTGATGGATTCTTCGTTTAAAGACTCCGAATTCTCTAAAACGTTAGAACCCGAAGAACTCGTTCTGCTATCGATTTGGGATTGGTTAGAGCTTGGTGGTTGCTGTGTTGTTCTTGCTTCCCATATTTGAACCAAGGAAGAAGCAGCCCTGGTTTCTTTTCTTGACGTGTTCCCCTGTTGACCCGGATTCAAAATATTCGGATCCGGGTCGGAAAAATCCTCTGTTTTAGATAGCGGATGATCTGAAACAGAACATTCATGAACCGATTTGGATGAATCGTCACCGGAGATTATAGAGTTATCGAGATGATCTCTGACAAAAACATTGAGATTCTTCTCGAAGGAAGCAGCGACATGTAAGTGACGGACATTGTTGTTATTGTTCTTCTTCTTGTTATGGTTATGTTGATGAGTCAAAACACAATTAAAAGTTTGACATGAAGACATTTCAACCTCAGAAGAAGCCATTTCCATAAAAAAAACTAAATCACAAAAACAAAAACACAAACCCTAACAAATCGGATCTTTCTCTGTTAATGTTTTTCAATGCTCTAGACCCCTTCTTGGGAAGAAGAAGAAGAAGAGCATCGAAACAGAATAAAAGTAAAAGTAAAAACCATTTTTATGACAGAGATTTTTCGAACACGAAGACAGGATTTTTGTGTTTTTATTTTTAAGAAAAAAAGACAAAGAGGAAATCGAAGAGACAGAGGAGACAAAGCCTCGAAACAGAGCAATGGAGAAAAGGCAAGAAGAAAAAAATATAAGTCTTGCTTTTTTTTATTTTTTTTTTATTTTAGATTTGATGTTATTATCATCCACCAATATATATTTAGGTAAATAATAATGTGGTCTTTTGGAGAAAGAAATAAACTAAATATAGATTAGTTGATTAATTTTTGTAGATATAGTTGTAACTTTAAAACAAAATTAAATAGATAAAGGGTTAAAGAAAAGAGACAGTGTCAAAGAAAGAGGGAGAGCATAATAATGGCATTTCTCTAAATGAGAGTTGACTCATTAATTTGATACATGGATAAAGCCATTTTTCCAAATTTAATGACAAATTAGAGGGACTTTTTTTCACTTTATTTTACTACTATGGATTTGAATTTTCCATTTATTTTATATGGATTATCTAAAATTTTACAATTTCTTTTATAAAAATTATCTAAACTTTTACAATTTCTTTTACAACAATGGAGATATACTTTTTTTTTCCTTTTGTTTTACTACAATAGATTTGAATTTTCCATTGATTTATAAGAATTATCTAAAATTTTACAATTTCTTTTATAAAAATTATCTAAAATTACTCATTTTTTAGCTGTAATTATACTCATCTGAATTTGCAACTCATGCATGCATTAATTATATGTAACAAAATCTAGATATTATTAACTATCTCATTATTATAAAATCTACATCAGATTACAAAGAGTACATAATTTATTCTATAAAGTGTTTATTTTTATGAATTTTTGAATAATATCAAATACATTTCCTTTTGCATGTAAATGGCATTGAAATAAATTTGTAGTGTTTGACTTGTGTAATTGGATTTACTTCCATTTAATGATAATATTATGTGGATTTTCCCAAATCTAATTTTTTGTTTGTTTGCAAAGTATTTTGTTTAATTGTAAGAAAATTGAATACTTGGTAATTGTTAAATATGGTAACTATTTTTATAATCTTTGACTAAAACGGCGGTGAAAATTAAGAAATAGATAGAAAGGTAATTTAGGATTTTGGCTTAAGTCAAATTCTGTTTCATCTTAACAATGATTCAATGAATCATTCTAACTACTTTAATCTGTATTCAAAACAAAATGTGGCAGTTGCTCAAGTTTATAGGATAATCTATTCACCTAAAATTTGGCATTTGATATATAGTTGTTTTTTATTAAAAGGAGTTTTGACGCTAACAACCCCTAAATCATAACATAATATATTTAACCCAAACATAAATAATATTTGAATAAATCATTTTTAAAAGAGATAACTACTCAAATCATCTTTTTAGATATAGGTTTTACTCAAATAATTTTTTATTTTTTTAGCTCAAATTTTTGAGTTAAAAAAGTTTACAAAGACATTAAAAATATCATAAATTCATTTATTAACGAAAATGTCATTATCTTTTGAGAAGAAAAAAACAACATAAACCAAAAAAAAAAAATCAGATTTCACGAAACCTCTTCTTCTTCTCCTCCGGCGACTCCGAGCGATTTCGTCTCCGGCGACGAGATTTGTTGCGTTTGACGGTAAGATTTGAAACGAATCATTAGTTTTCTTCCTCTCTATCATTCACGAGTGTTTTGGGTTCGGATTTATGAACTTCAATATGTTCTTCGTTCATAGGTTTCGAAATTCCGGCGAAGAAAAGTTCTGGCGAGTGTTGGGGTTTCGTTATCGTGCGTTGTAAAGAGATAATCTCTCGATTCTAACCGGTTTCGTTTGGGTGTGTTGAAGTTTTGTAAAATCACGTTCTGGTCCAGATCTGGAATTTTCTTAGATCTGAATTTTTTCCGGATCTGGATTTTTCTCAGATCCAGATTCCGACGTTATGGTAGACTTATTTCTATGGGAAAAATATACTTTACGGTAGATTTATAATAGACGTTGTGGTAGACTGATTTCTATGAGATGCAGACGTTGTGGTAGACTTATTTCTATGAGATGCAGACGTTGTGGTAGACATATTTCTATGAGATGCAGACGTGGTAGACTTATTTCTATGAGATGCAGACGTTATGGTAGATTTATTTCTATGAGATGCAGACGTTGTGGTAGACTTATTTCTATGAGATGCAGACGTTATGGTAGACTTTTCGACTCTTGATCTGCTAATGAATGAAATCTTTTTTGACGTTGTGGTAGACTTTTTGCAAAGAGATACAAACATTATGGTAGACTTTTCGACTCTGAAGCTGCTAATGAATGAAATCTTTTTTGGCTAGTTAGGATTGTGTTTCAGTCTAAGATGTTCTAATTTCCATGAATTTATTTACATGTATTCTTTGTACGTGCAATGCGTAACCACATGAAGGTTGTAAAGAACATCCAAAAGATCTTGAAGATGGTCTATACACCATTGTTTCTTGTTGTATTTAGGTATATTTGGTTGATCTTTGTATTGTTTAACATGCTTATTCTCCTAAACGGCCTTATGGTTATGTAGCATCATGTCTTCAACCTCACCCGTATATATGGCATGTAAGTCCTTAGTGGTAGATTTATTTTTTGTGTAATGGTAGATTTATTCTATTCAATGGTAGATTTTTGACTTTGAAGCTTCGTGCAGCTGATATCATGGATGCGTTACCACGTGATGAGATTGTTCAGTTATCAGAGTCAACCCCTCGTGATGGATCCAGTGATTGTTTAGTTATCCCTCGTGATTCGGATGAATTGTATTTTCGCTTGATGGTAGATTTATTTTTATGAGACACAGACGTTCTGATTTGTAATATACGTTATGGTAGATTTATTTCTGTAAGATACAATTGCTATGGTAGACTTTTTGCAAAGAGATTCAAACATTATGGTAGACTTCTATGAACATTTTTGTAGTGTAATGAATGAATTGATAACATTTATGTAAGGTTAAAACATGGCTTCTGAAATGTCTCTGTAACCATTACAATATCCTTAAAACACGAGTACGAGTTCATACGAAAAGATAGAAAATATATGAAAATATATAGTACATACTAAATCTACCATCACTTGTATATAAATCTACCATCACTTGCATGATATGCCCCTAGAACTGTACCACCTTTTGAATTGTCAACCAAGAACACCCATCAATTCTTCTCAAAACTCTGACTACCACAAACAAGAATGATTTGTTATGTTCCCAATTTACCTCATTTTGTTCAAAAATCACTAAAGAACACAAAGAAAGATCAATCATGGAACTGAGCTATGCGGCGGCAACTCTAGTTCTTCACCATTGTTGCAGGGTTTTTCGTGCAAATTTGTTTATTTTAAGGGTAAAATCGACATTTCGCGTTCCCTGCAAATAAGTCTACCACCTACCAAATAAGTCTACCACCACTATAGTTTCCTAAACAGGAAACAAGTCTACCACCAAGTATTATAAGTCTACCGTTATCACAATAAGTCTACCAAGTGTCTAATGTGAAAAAAAGACTACCGTAACTAGGTTGGATAAAAAGTCTACCATCACTCGACCTAGGTAAAAACAAATCTACCACTGCAATCGTTAACAACGCATAAGTCTACCACTGTTGGTCCTAAAAAAAATAAGTCTACCAGTCAAAGGCTGGTTTCGTTGACCGAAAATATTGAATAAGTCTACCGCTCATTATTAATCTACCACTACTACAATAAGTCTACCACACCTATACACAAAATAAATCTACCACCGCCATAAATAATTTTACCGCTAGCTATAACTCTACCGCTACTAAAATAAGTCTACCGTCACTATCCCCAATTATAAATCTACCGCTGCTATGACTAAAAATCTACCACCAACGAAGAAAAATCTACCAATTAAAATAAAATCTACCATCGAAGAAAAATAAATCTACCGTTCAAAATAAGTCTACGGAAATAAATCTACCACTCGACTAATAAGTCTACCGCTCAAAATAAGTCTACCATTGGGTGAATTTAAGTCTACCTCTAAAAAATAAGTCTACCGTTTGGAAACAAATCTACCACCGAAGTGACACACTAAGTCTACCATTCAGAAATAAGTCTAACGCTCATCAAATAAGTCTACGGACTAAAAAATAAGTCTATCAGATCGATAATAAGTCTACCATCACTGAGCGGTAGACTTATTATTTTTAGGTGGAAACTTTTCCCGCCTACGTGTCCCGTTTCATTAATGACATTTTCGTAAATACGTTTTTTGTTATCAAAGGAAAAAGGTAAAACGGACTAAAAAATAGTCTAAGTAATTAAAATCTAAAAAGGTTGTTTGAGTCAACCCAAATCTAAAATCTAAAATCTAAAAAGGTTATTTGAGTCAACTTCGCTTTTTAAAAGCCGATATATCTAAATTTAAAACTCGCCACGTCAATCTTTATCATAATATAGACATGCTTGGCCAAATCTTATAAATATAGACATTCAAGGAAGCGGAGAATAGATCACGAAAAACATCCAAAAACCCTTAGAATTGCATTCTCGTCGCATGCCAAAGATGGTGATCGAGAATCTAGGTATCTAGCAGTAAGGGTCGGGTATCATGTATCTTCTTTTTTTAACTACCCAGTTCGTGACTCATCTCCTTACTCTATTTATTATCTGATCAATAAAGTAAGTTTTATGGTGCACAACAATCGAAGTAGTAGTTATGGGGTCAAATTCACATAGACCAAGTGTCAAACAATAAATCTAATAACGTAAAGCAAAGGTAAGACACATATCCTGTATGATTGTTATGAATCAAGGAATTGCAAATAAAACTTGTGAGAAATTCAGTAAAGAAAAGAGTCAGATTTTAGGGTTATCACATGAATCATATCATTCAACAGGGAATTGATTAAAACCGTCTTGAACATAAATCACTAATGTATAATTAGCCTACTTTCATAGTACTAATCACTATGTCTAACGTACCTGAGATTCTAAACTCTCGTTCGATCTTTATGAAGTTAGACATGTAGTAAAAGCAAGTTCGATTTGTTCTGTTTTGCATCAGCTTTCGTTGGCAAAGAATAACTTGGTCATCCAAATTAATTCAAGCAATTTACCAACAATTTTGTGAGTAAATTAACATAAGAACAATTTCTAATTGATCAATGAAGCAATAACATTAAACACAAATCATAGATGAAGAACCAAATGAAATCTCCTTATGAACAATTTTAGATCTAACAAATCATGAAAACTCTTTAGATCTCTTCAACCTAACGAAGAGATTATTCAGACACAATCAAAGCAATCAAACAAAGAGATTGTAAATTTTATTAAGGAATACGAGCGTTTAAAAATCTTCTTTATGACAGGTACAAAGTTGAGATCTTCTCCCTTGAACTTCATAAAGAAAATAATCAAAAGCTCTCAAAATAATATGCGGCTCTCTCTTTTGAAGTGTCTAAAAATGTGTATAAATAGGTCTAAAGTCGATCACTAGGTCATCTTGCATAAAACCGGGTCAGAAAAGAAATTTTGTCGGAAACTTTAAAAAATTGTTGCGGGGACTGAACCGGTTAGTATAGATTATGGACGAGTCGGTCTCGTGCTCTCGTATTTGGCTATTTGCCAAACAATATCGATCTTCAGTAAATTTGACGTCATTTTCTAACTTTTGATCGGAATGCCTTCAAACAACCTCCAACAGAAAACTAACTCAAGAGGATATTTTCTGAATAAATTTCATCCGATAAAAATAAGGCTTGCAACGATTTCTTGACATCCGATGGTCCAATACCTCATTTCATTGGTTTTTGTCTAATTGACCTGTAAAAGGTTATAAACACTACAAACACAGTAAAACTATTAGATATAGTGATAAAAACCGTAAAAACCATGATACATCATAACATATTATAATATACATTTTAAATATGTAAATTATTATTATAATTTTAGGGATGCGAAATTACAAGTTTTAAGCTAGTTCGTAGTTTTATAGTTTTTAAAACTATGTGTATCAAAATTGTATCTTACCAGTGTATCATATCCGTTTATGAATAGAATTTCAGATGAAAAAAAAAAAAAAAAACTATGTATTGCCTATAAGAGAATTTTAACTTTTTCGTAATGAGTTTTTCATATTTTAATATAAAAACTTCAAACTTTATTGTTTCTAAATAGATTACATTGTAATCATGTGAATAAGGGTAAAAAGCCATGTACAGTAAAACCTCTATAAATTAATAATGTTGGGACTTTGAAAAATTATTAATTTAAAGAGATATTAATTTAGAAAGAGAAATATTTTTTAGGTAAAAAAATTCTAAATTTATTTTTTCTAAATGATGTTATACTATGGAATGTAAGAAACCATTTACAAAAGTTACATGAAAATTTTGATTAAAATCGTTTATCGCAATAGAGTGATGTTATTATCATAATAGATGATTAAATTAAAAAGATATACTATGTGTTGGAGCTAGATTCGTCACACCAAATCCGGCCCAGCTAAAGCCCACTACGAAACAAGACTGTTTTGGAAAATGGAAAGTCAGCGCGGAGACTTAAGGCTCCAAGCGAGCCCGAACCATTTACGGTCCAGTAAGGAAGTAAGTCGTGTTATGAATGGGTTGGGGCCCACGAACGAGCAGAGAAGCTCCACCGGGAGCTGAAGCTAAAGCTGAGAACGAATCAACCGGATATCGTGGACTTGTTTCAACTCTGAGATTTCTGAGAGATCGCAGCCGAGTGCCCCGAGATACGCGACAACAACCGGAGCTTCCGGAGCTGACGAACGAAGCTGAATGAGCTATAAATACAAGGGAAAGATGTAGATTTTGACCAAACTTTTTACACACACACTCGACTAAAGTACGAGATAGCTAACGCTCATTGATCACTTGTATTCTCATTGTATTCTTCGTTCGTTGATAAATAAAATATCATTTTCGTCTCATTCGTCTGTTCATTCGGTTAGACCAAGACATTTCATAGAACCATAGTTTCTTTCCCGAATTCTCTAATAAATATTTAGTGTGGAATCCAATTTCAACACTATGTATAAAATTTAGAAGAAATCATAGTTATTATCCATAATGTCGATGGATACATTTAGAAAGAGTTATACATGAAGAATAAATTAATTTTTCTATAATTTTTTGAAAGTTTATGATACAGGCCAAGAAAACAATCTTAAAAGTTTTTGATGCAATAAGTAAAGTTAAAGTGAAGGTCTAATGAGATTTTCAATTGTAAGTCAAAACAAAAATCATTAAAAAGCTATGTTTTAGTACATTATCATAGTTATATATATATATATGCATAATTATATATGATTATTAATTTATAATATTATTGGGATCATATTTTACATAAGAGTTTCAGAAAAACTATTATCTTATCATTTTATCGAATGATGTTAATTTTTACATTGGTCCGACTTGGGACCAGAAGATTTTATTAATTTATGGTGATTATTAATTTATAAAGTATTAATTTATAGAGGTTCTACTGTACTCGGCACATGGGCAATTTTTTACCGAATACTCATTTAATTGTATACTTGTCTTTTTTTTAGTTGAGTACAAATATTTTTTCCAAATACCCGTTAGGATGAGATCCGGTAACAAATACTCAAAAATTCCAAAGTATTTATCTTATGTCTAGCTCTAGTCCTAATACTATCATAAGTTTAAAAAAAAATTGTCGTCCTATCATAAGTTAATAATTATAGAAACTTATGATATATATAAAAATTATTAAAACATGATTTAGCTAGTGTTCATTGATTTTCCTTAAAGTTTTTTTTTTTTTCAACCTAACTATTAATCAGCAACTATCACCCAAGTTGGAAATCCACTAGGTGGAGTATTGCTTACATTAGAAAAATTAAAAGTTTGAGATCTTGTTGAACGGGTTAGACAATCCGCCTTCAGATTAATAGAACGTGAGATGAGGGATAATGAGAAGTTAGATAGACGATCTTGTAAGCTCCTGAACTTGACTGAGAGTTTTTCTTAAAATTTTTCTTATTACATTAGAATTTTAAGAGTTTTCTTTTCTATAAGCATTTACTAAATTTGTGAAAAAATTATAGATGTCATATAATTGCTTTCTTATGGGTTTTTTATACGGAGATTAACATAACTTCAAACACTATTATGTATCATTTTTAACTTTTTTCCGATAATTCAGGGTAAATCCTAAACCCATTGAGAGACTCAGATTAATCTATGGGGAAGTACAACCTATGGATAGACCTTCTTTCCGGGTATGCAAATTGGCCGAAAGCAAGGGCTCATATCGATGTGAGTGTCCAAGAAAATATGTTATGGTTTCGTGTAGGTAGATCAAAATAGAACATGTTGGCGTCCCAACATCCGTCTCGTTACCACTGAACCACAAAGCCTCATATATTTTTAACTCTATCGTAACTAAAGTTAACAATAATTTAATTTTCAACTTCTAGCGTTATGTTAGTTTTATATGGAACTATCCATACAAGATCCAAAATTATTAATCATCATTCCAAGTTTATGCATAACACTTTTACAAGTAAATTCATCTAATATCTTTAACTACATTATGTTTGAAAATAATTTTTTAAGATTATGAACAAAAAATTTCTCTCCAAATAAGAATTATGAATCTATCGATTAATTAAATATGTTTATAAAACAATAAGTTTTCGAAAGTTCGGATATGATTATTATTTTGTAAATTTTTTATTGTACTATTTATGTAGACAGCCTTTTTACAATGTAAATAATATTGTACGTGAGGACAAGAAAAACAAGCTACCAATTGGTTGGTACACTGTGCCTATAAATTTGACGATGAAAATGGATTCCATATCAATTGTAGTGAACATGGAATCCATAGCAGTTTCCGGATCTCAACTATTTCTTACTTCTCCTAACAACTTGTTTCCAGTAAGCAAACTCTTTTCCTTTCCGCTAACGTCATTTCCCACTAAACCTCCAAAGTATGTTCGTTTGAAGGCAAGATCTACTCTGACTTGTGATGATAAAGAAACTATCCGCACCTTCAAGAAATTGCAACCTTCTCCATGGACTGATCAATTCCACTCTGTTTCAATCAACGTCTCGGTAAGTCCATATTATATATACCTTGTGTATAAAGATTAAAGATTACAGAAGGTTAATTAATGCATGTGTACATATCTTACATTTAGGAAATGGATGTGCTTAGGAAAGAGATCGATGTACTAAAGCCGAAAGTGAAGAACACACTCATGTCTTACCAAGGCATCGACTCAACAAAGAAGAAAATCCTTACGATATATTTGTTGAAGAGCCTTGGTCTTGCACATTACTTCAAGGAAGAGATCGATGAGACTCTAAAAGAGCATTTCGAAAAGATAGAGGAGATGATGGCTGGTGAAGATGATTTGTACACTGTTTCCACCATCTTCTGGGTTTTCAGGACATTCGGTCACAACATATCTTCCGGTAACGAAGTCTCTATACCTAGGCTTTTGTCACCTCTAATTTATATGTCTAACAAGTTGGTCTGTTTTGGTGAATAGATGTCTTTAGAAGATTCAAAGGGATTGACGGAAACTTTAAGGGGAACGCCAAGGGTATATTGAGCTTGTATGAAGCTGCACACTTGCGGACAACGACAGATCATATACTGGACGAAGCATTGAGCTTCGCATCAAGCAACTTGGTGTCATTGGCAGAAGCTGGGACGTGCCCGCCTCACCTCTCAGTGCGTATACGAAATGCTCTCACTCTATCCCAGCATTGGAACATGGAGATAGTAGCTGCAATGGAATATATCTCATCCTACGAACAAGAAAAAGATCATGATGAGATGCTACTCAAGTTCGCTAAGCTCAGTTTCAAGTTAGTACAGCTCCAATACCGGCAAGACCTCAAAATCGTTACAAAGTACGTAATTTTCTCATTTACTAGTATTTCTATTTCCTCATTCTTTAAAGAATTTATTCTAACCACATTTTATATATCTTTGGATGCAAGATGGTACTAGGAGCAAGAGTTTGTATCTAAGTTCCCACCTTTCTTCAGAGACAAAGTCGTCGAAAATTATTTCTTTGTGCTAGCAGTGTTCTTCGAGCCACAACTCTCAAGTGCAAGGATTATGTGTACTCAGTGCTTCACCCTCTTTGAGATTATTGATGACACATTCGACAGATATGCTTCTCTTCCTGAGGCTGAAAGCCTCGCAAACAACCTAGAAAGGTACACTATCTTGTATTAAAATTCCATACTACAGTAATTATGATGGTGATGAACACCATGATGATGATGAGTCGTCGATGATGATGTATACAGGTGGGTTTTCGACCATGAAATGGATAAACAACCTGGTTATTTGAAATTAGTATTGAACTTTATATTCAATACTTTCGAAGAGTTTGAAAGAGAGGTTAGGGAAGAAGGAAAACCTTACATTGTGAAAGCCACTATAGAAGAGGTATAACTATTTAAATTCTTCTTTGTCGGTATGATTATATTAGGAATCTCACATCATAAGACGAGAAGGGCTAATCCACTCATATTCGTTTTGAGCTGAAACCCCATGAAACTTAATGTATTAATCAAATATAATAAGTTATGGGATATGTATTGTCACATGATTGATTTTTTAGAGTGAAAAAGTCAAGGGTGTTACATTATTTCAAGATGATTTTAAAAACAACATCTTGTAGTCGTAATGGTTTTTATACTTTTGAGCCTATAGTTCAAGATACTTGCAAAAGCCCAACGTGATCTTGCAAGATGGGCACACGCAGCTCACGTGCCTAGCTTTGTGGAATACATGGAGGCCGCGACGTATGCGGCTTTGGCATGTTATTTCATGTCTCTAGGAAAGATGGCAACGAAAGATGCTTACGAGTGGCTAAAATCCAGACCAAAACTCGTCCAATGTATAGCTAAGAAACTGCGTCTATTGAATGATATATATGGATTCGAGGTAAAAATATGGATACTATATTTCTTGAGATCTCGGATATGTCGACATGCTTTGTTTTATCTAACAAAGTTACACAAAAATTGACTAGGATGACATGGGTAGGGGATATGTTCCGAATGCGGTCAACTGCTATATGAAGCAATATGGAGTTACCAAACAAGAAGCTGTTACGGAGCTTCATAAAATGGTTATCGATCTCGATAAGGCAATAAATGAGGAGTTCTTGACGACAATAGGTGTGTCACGTTTGGTTCTCAACTTAGCAATGTATTTTTCACAAATGATTAGCCTATGCTACAATGGATATGAAGGATTTACCGATTCCGAAGAAGTAATCAAGGAGTATATGACTTCGATCCTTGTTGATCTGATCCGTCTTTGAATACTTTGGGAAATGTTTTAGTGTGTTCGATTCGTGAGTGTGCTTATATTCTTCTTGTTTTCTTCTACAGTCTCATGTGTTTAGTTTCTACTTTCTACTATGTACAACAAGCAAGATCGGATGTATATGTTGTCATAATGTTAGTTGGTTTCTACTATCTTCGTCATTAATTTCTTGAAATAAATTATTAACCCGTACGAAATATATCCTTCTTGGTACTTTAATAAGCACCTAGACATCACTAAAACAATCTCTTCCCAGATTTTGTACCTCTTCGTTTTGCTACACAATTAACCTGATCATAAAATTATACGAACTAATTATCTCTTCAAAGTTGACCATATATAACTGGTTTAACCAATTTCTTAACTAAACCGTAACCCGGTTAAATAAACCAAAATCACGTTTTAAAATCCGAAGTATATATGCGTACTCATGTTTCAATCAGATGTTTGTCAAGATTTTGAAATGAACTATATACCCACTTTAACTTGTCAATGGCAAGGCGTGCATGTTAAAGTATCTTTACTTAAAAAAACAAAACAAATTCTGGTTCGAATTTGAATTTGAATTCGTTTTTTTTTGTTGCTATGATTTAGTTTTCGGATGGATTATTTTAATTGTGATAGATTTATCCAAACTGAATATCAACTTTAACATTAATAGGGCAACAATTTTTTTTTTTTTTTGAAACTAGTGCAACAATTTCATGGGAACAATTTTCTTTTAAACCACATGAAAAATGTAAAAAAAAACTCCAAGAAATCTTTCATTCGACCAGAAAACCCCCCAAAGAATCTTGTGGTGATAATTAAACCCCAACGTTTAAAATTAAAGAAAATTCAACCCTAATTTTTTAATTTAACGAAAAATAAGCCCTAAAAACAAATAATGTTAAATCATTAGCATATTTAGAAGATATATGACGTACCTTGATAAATATTCAAATCTTTGATAAATCTTTAAACATACCTTTTTTTTGAAATGAACTTTAAGTTGGTAGTGCTCTTCTTCGTCTAAATCGTCATGTATCTTCTAAATATGTTAATGATTTAACATCATTTGTTTTTAGGATTTAATTTGCGTTAAATTAAAAAGTTAGTGTTTAGTTTGCTTTAAATTTAAACACTTGAGCTTAATTGTCACCACAAGATTTCTTGGGGTTGTTTTGTTGAATGAAATGGAATAAAACAAATTTTATACATCAATATGAATGAGCTTAACTAAAAATAAAGATTGTCATTTTTATAAATCAAATATTTAGACCATCATTTTTATCAACTCCATTCAAAAAAATTCTCCAATTTTGGTTTGTCAAGAGAAACACTTTAAAATTCAAATCTCCCGTAGTTAGTTTTATCTAACGAATTAAATAGAGCATATCCATCATCCGATGTAAGATTGTGACCAATTTGTAAGCAAAGCGTTTTCTACATATAAGATAGAGTAGTGTGCAAAACTATCAAATCTTTCATTCTTTTTGGAGTAATTTTGTAGAATGTATAAACTTGTAAATACTTCAATTTCTTCCATAATTCGAGTGTTCCATAATTTGTGTTTATTTACAAACCCTTTGTTTCCAAACTATTAATTTATTAGGGTTCTTAAAAATAAAACCAAGTTTTCGCCTCGTTTCTTTCGTGTTTCCTCATTGAGATTTTTAGAAAATGCATTTCCATAGCATTTTTCCATGTGTTAAAAACGTTTCCGTTTCCGAAATAGGAAACGAACCTCAAACGAAGTTTCGATGCAACTTAGGTTTGCATCATGCATATATAAAAACTTAAATTTTATCTGAAACTTAATATATTTCGTATTATAGTTTACGATTCATAAGATTAGTTTTATCTGAAATCCCCTTCCTATTAAAAGACAAATCAAATTATTTTGCCTCATTAATTGTTATAATTTCATTGGTTAAAAACTATGGCTTGGATTGAAAGAATGATGACATGTCTTAGCAAAAATTGTGACATAGCTTAATCCTCTTAAATCATTGGATAAGTAAAGGTATAAAATCCCTTAATAAAACTAATCTTATTAATTCAAAGAACTCACGATAAAAAAAAAATTAGAAAAATTAGATTCGGAGATTTGATAAGATTTAATTAGACTTTTTGATAATTTTGATAGAAGGAAATTTTTTTTTATGAAGATAGCTATTCCAACATCTAGCTAACCTATACATATATACCACCACTACTGTAAGTATATATCACTACCGTAAGTAAATGAGTGAATTAATATGTGCTTTGTATGGGGGAAAAATGCATACATATATTACGTATGAATTGTTCTATTGATGAACAAAATTCCATATAAATAAAAACTTATAATAAAAATTATCTTATAATATAAATTATTATGTTATATCCTATAAGAATTAAGTGCAGATTTTATATGTATTCGGAATAAACACGACAAATCTTTTTGTAATCCGATTTATAATCAATTTGTAAAATATTATCATCCAAAAATCACTAGAATGTCTTTTTATAAACGATGAAATCACATTAATAAATCACATTTATAAACCAATTATCATTTCCTATAGAAAGAATTCCCTTCTCTATTATCAACACATCTCAAAACATGGTTCACGGATATATATTTCTTTATTTTTAGATTATTTTTGAATTGTGAATCTTCTCATGTTTTGTGTGTGGCTTACTAGTTCTCTTTGCATTATACTATATAAATCATAGTCAGCTATTTGTCTCAAGCTCTAACATGCATTTTTTTATTATTATTTTAGGTTAATTTTCATTTCACATACTCATTTCTATTGTTTTTCATTTGATGCCTTTTTCAGCCGGAAAATAGATAAAATAGATATGTATTGATGCACTATTACTATTATTCTATTTGGTGTGACAAGTGATAATATTGATCAGTTGGTTCATGAAACAACAATCGCAGCAAGTTTGTACTTTTTGCAAGTCACAGTTTTATTTGGATTAGTTACTCTAGGGTATTACAATATTATAATTTTGTTTTATATAATTTTTTTTTAAGGAAACCACATTTATGCCGAAAATTACAAATTATGATTTTATCAATGTGATGCTACAAAATGGGTGCCCAATGTAGGTGAGTCATATCAGTTACTAAGTGACTTACCCGCACCTTGTGCGGAAATGAATATTATATAACAAATTTATAAGTAATAAAGACATTATAAATGATGAATTATGTTATCCACAAATTTCATAATATGGAGAAAAGGAAGAAATGGTTTACATTGTTAATTTCAATGAAATGTTGAACTATGAAACTACTTAACTAACATAAATTATTTTTATTAAATTCAAATAAAACGAAAGACAGAACTTGAAAAACTATTGAATGCTTTGAAATACTTTCTTATAGACGACATTCATTGTTTTCTTCTGCACTTTCCCATCTTTGTCGGTGATTAAAATTTTCAACCCACTCCTAGATTTTACCCGCAACATACAACTGTCCATGAGAGAATACAGGTTAAGGTAGAAACAAACCAACGTTTTTGAGTGTCTTACCACTTTTATTTATGGTGATTGCAAAAGCTCAAGTCACTGGAAATTACATGCTCCGCATTCCAAAAGGAAACTTTGTTTCTGGTGGGGTGACAGATATCCTAGGAATTAAAACTTTTTCTCACCTGGTTTCTCCCTGTCACAAAAGCCAGTGCCAGCTCCTTTTTCCGTCTAGCATTGTCAAAAAACGATCAAAAAGTTTTTGATCAATACAATGTCAAATATGTTTAATCTCCGGTAACGTAACTTCGTGTACCGTAAGGTTATTAACAACTATATCATGTTTATGCCGAAAACTACAAGTTATGATTTTATCAATGTGATGCTACAAAAATGGGTGCCCAATATAGATAAGGTGAGTTATATCAGTTATTATTTCTTATGTAATTCTGGTTTAATTAAAAAAGATTATATAAAGCTAAAAATAATATTTACCTTTTTGCATCAAACAAGCTAAACAAACATATTGGATTTTGCAATTATGTAATTAAAAGTTTTCGACACTAAGCAAATTTGTTGAGGTGGAAGATTCATTTGTGGCTACTCATTTGCATGTCCGTGGAGCTTCTGCAGAGGTTTAAGATGCAAGAGTTTGTAAAATGACAATTTGACCCATTGTAATATACTCATAGCATGTAATTTCGACGTTTATTGTATTACATTTTATATTTGAAAGTATAAATTATGATATGTGATCAAAGCACAACATATACGATCAAAGAGAAATTTGCATCACACAAACATATTGAAATTTATCCTCTAAATACAACTTTAATTTGGATATGTTAAGAAATATGCTCTAGAGATCATCATTATTGAACTCCTCAGTTTTTTTATATAATGTAATATTTTTCCCATCAATTATAATCAGTTTTTAAGAATCATGATATAATTTTTTTAATTGTAAACAAAAACTTGTGTCACTTAAGTTTTGTGTTTGGTTTTGATAACAACAACGATAGTGAGAAATTGTGAAGTGAATATTTTTGTATGTGATTCCAAGATAAAAAAAGAGTTAAAATTTGTTCTAAAAAGTTGTATCTTTTCCAATTTTGTTTTGAAATATAGAACGATTACCAATGACAATTATATTATCCTACATATTTTATATAAATAGTTTATATATACTCTTCATGTGTAAATATTTATATGCCAGTAAATATATGATATGATTTTATTGGCTTTAGAGTTTGAAATCACCATAAATAAAATTCAAAAATAAACATTGAAAAATGTTGGATTGTTTTTACCTAGACTCATATTTTCTCAACGGAAAACTATATGTTGCATTATTCCTAATAAATCTATATTTAGTTGAAAATCTATATCACTGACAAAAAGAAAAAAAATGAATGTCGTCAATGTTTCAAAACTTTCATTAGTTTTTAAGATTTGCTTTTAGTTTTTTAAAAAAAAATTTAAACTACACTTATATCCGGTCTTCTCTCATTATTTAACAAATACATCATTAAGTTAGCCGTATACAACATTATTTTTTTATCATTTTTACTTGATCTGAATTTTTAATTTTTCATAATTCATAATACTTAAATTCTTATAAAAAAAATATGCATACCCGCACACGGTGCGGAAAAGTCACCTAGTATCTATGTATAAGTGATACTCTCATGTTTCCAAATGCTACAATACAAATTCACAATATAACATTACAATAGCATAAATAGAATCGAATGGTTACACCCGAATCAAGCTGTTATTTATTGTGACTTAAAATCTATATGATAATGTAAATAGGTCTTTTTAGGTGAGTAGGACTTATAGTTATGGTTAGACTAGGGTTCACAGTTTCACATGAGGATATAACTTACAAGAGCAAAACTCCCAGCGATCTGGTATATCTTAGAGTAAAAAATAATTCATATATATTTTACTTATGGGTATACAGATCGAGTTTTGGAGCTTATATGTACATGTGTGATACTAAAGATCTGTAATCAAAAGATGAATTACAAAGAGAAACTAATATGGTTTTATTGATCTTCTTCTATGAGGTTTTATTGATCTTCTTCTATGATGTAATATGGTTTGAATCAGATTCAATAAAGCAACAAAGCGTTAAAAAAAATCAGTAATCATTCATTCACACAATTAATGACAATCCTAGATGAAAATATATTTGTCTTATTCCTTTCTCTCTCAATGTGTTTTAGACAATTAATGTATATTTTTAATTAAATGTAAAATTATATTTCAATCCAACGGTTTTACAATAAATGCATCTTAGTTTTGAAGTATTCTAGAGCTATATCGAAATTACAATTAGAAATGGAGTTCAAGAATATCTTAACGGGTTAGAAGTCACAACTTCATCACACCTCTGAAGCTGTGGTCGCCCATAGCACGGATCGAGTTGGTTTTGTTCGTAACACTTTTTTTGATGATCTTGATTAACATTGCTGATTAATTTTGGCGAATTCCCCATGATATCACCGGTTCGGCTCGCTCCATAGATGGTACAGAGTAGCTTGAAAGGCATAGCAAAGCAACAAGAATTGTGCTTGTGGTTGCCAAACACAATTTAGAGAAATTAAATGCTTCACTACTGTCTTCTTCCAAACAGATTTAGAGAAATCGCAATTATAAAGCATGTGGTCTCGAGAGTCTTCGTCATGTCTAGGACCCACACTCAATAATCTGACCCGCTCCCCATCTTCGCATAAAATTAAGTAAAATTAACATTATGTTGTATTGACGTAAATATCAATGAATGGTACGATAATCCCTAAAATTAACTAACTACGGATATGTCGTACTGGTTGCTAAGGGTGGTTGCTAAGGGTGGGTGTTCGGTTAACTATTCGGGTTTTGGGTCGGTTACTTCGGGTTTCGAGTTTTTGGTTACAGAAATATAATATGCATTCGGGTGTTTTGGAAATTTGGTTGGGTTTTTGTCGGATTCGTGTCAGTTCGGTTGTTTGGAGAAACCCAAAAAAGTATACGAACTTTGAGTTTAAGTTCGAGTATTTTCAAACTTTTTTACATAAATTACTCGGAAATTATTTGAAGTACTCATAATTATCTTAACTTTTCAGATTTGATTCTATTTTATTAGTTTTTACATGAGCTGTCTAAAAATACCCGATAAAATATCAAAAAAAAATGTAAAAATTCAAATAGTATAAGATCAAGGGAAAATTAAGGAACTAGGGTTAAAAACTTTCAAAATTAAGGAAATACACCTTCTTTTTATAATTAAAGAAATAGGTTTTAATGGATATTTTTAACCCTTTCTAATTTGTCCTCCAAAACAAAAAAATGATTATTAATTATTACATCTAAATAAAAGAGATAAAAATTTCGATCTCTTATTTCTGGGTTTGGGTTTTTCTCCACCGACGAACTGTGAATCAGTGGTGCCACCAGAGTCTTTATTCCGGCACTAACACTCTTACTCTGGTAACACTAATCTCTCTCCGATTTTCTCGATCTATTTGTATCTTTGACTCGTTTTGAGTTGTGGACTTTTTGGGTTTTGAGTTTATGGAGTCTCTTTTTTATCAATTAGGTGGCTCATGTATTCATAATACAATTCAGAGAGTAAAAAGGAGGATGATACTTGATTACCAAAAAGTGTTATATTTCTTATTCTCTGGTTTTATTTGAGTGAATTTTCTTCTAATCTTCTTAACCATTCAGTTTGCCTACGAGATTTTGCAAGGGATGAATGATGTGGGATATGTCACAAAGTGTGCTTTTGGTTTTGTTGCTATTACTCTTTAAAGAAATTCTAGTGTGATGTGGGATCTCTTCTTTAACAAACCTATTTCTTGATACACTGGTTTTTTTTTCCTCTGTTTTTGTTCTTAGTTATGTATGTGTTGTGTGTTGTGATGAGAAACTTTCGCTGAATAAAAAACCACAAACTAGAGCATTTATGATTTAATATCTTTGGTTATTATTCTTCTTAACTTTTCGATTAACAAGTACCAAATTGTTCATTAAAATATAAACAAGAAGGTTAAAAATCAACCCTCTAAACTAGACTGTAGTATAAATTCTAACAAACCCAAAATTGGCCATATAAAAACAAGTAGGACGCTTTCGTTGAAAGTTGTTGTCGTTACGGTTAGCCACTAGTCGCTCGAAATTCTATCGATCATGTGTAACGCGGCATCCCTTTCTCTCTCATCATGCGACACCTCCATCAAATCACCACTGTCATTTTGCTTCGAGCTTTGCTGCTGCCACCGTCGTTTTGTCATGTCGCAGAGACAATGGCTGCGTTTGATCATCTTCTTATTAAGAGAAGAGCTGGTTTAGTTACGAGCCTTGACTTGAACATTAATCTGCGAGTTTTTCTTTGTCTGCATACGATAAACATTTGGTAGTATCCCTTTAAAAATCACTTCATAGACAGATAAGAGATCCAACAGGAACACCATAGGCTGAAATATCAAAAATCTAAAGATAAACGAGAATTGGTCTCTAAACAATGAGATGATGTTATAAAGAAGCTGCGTGACTACACAAGCAAGAAGTTGCGTGACTATGCATCTTTGGTTGCCATCTTTGTAACTATATAATTTATATTTCCATGTGTAGTTAGCTACAAATGAACAATAATTATTTATATAGTTAGTTTTATTCACAAACAATTAACTATACTTGTTATATTCAACAATAGTTCAATATTATATATAGTTAAATATTTTAATAAATAGTTCACTATTACACAATATTAGTATGAAATTCATTATATCCAACAAGTAGTTAGTATATTAAAATAAAATTCACTATTTTATTTAAATCCAAATAATGAAATAGTTCACTATTTATTTCAGTAGTTTCTAATTTGTGATATAATTAACTACAAAATTTATCTATTCAAACAATAATTAATTCTTCTGGAACGTAAAAAATTATGGCTATTTTAAGTACACATATAATGTAGAAAACAAAATTCAACAAAATGTTTTTTATATGTCAATTTTAAATTTATTTATACATGAATTATTATTTCTTTATTAATATAAATTAATTAGCATTAAGTATGCTAAATTTGACAACAGTAGCATTAAGTGTGATAAAATGTGACAACATTAATTGAATTTATTTTTGGTAAATTAGTCAAATTTAATTTTCTCTTTGTTAGTTACCCAATTTTCCAATTACACATGTTATTTTATTAATTTACATGTCAAAACATATTATTCCACCTAATTTCCCTAAAATCAATTAGTTATTTTATCTGAATATAATTCATAATATTCAAATTAACCAAACAAAATTATAAAAATTATCTAAACACATGACTATAAGTCTATACCCAACCTTAAATCTAAATATGTTTAGTTAAATTTATGTTTTGGATAGTTCAGATATTCGTTCGGTTATTGGTTCGGTTATCGGTTCGGTTCGGACTCTAAGTTTTAAGCACCCATTAAAATATTTTAGAAAACTGGTTTTGGGTTCGGTTTGGTAATTCGGTTTGGGACTCTTTTTTTCCAGTGGGATATTTTAGAAAATTAAGTAAATTTTTAATTTGTGATGTCTTTAATATTTTTATAAGCTACAAGTGTAATATTATAAGTTAATTTATTTATTACATATTTTTAAGTTGTATGATTATTAAACAATGTTATTATTATAGATTAATTTTTAGTATTTTTAAATGAATCTACTAAAAAATAATTCAGTTTTAGTATCACAATATTATATCATAATTATGAATTTTAAAATTGTGTACTATAATTTATTTTATCATTTTACTAACTAACTACTTATATGTATCTAAAATTGACTAATCTAATTCAAAATTATTTAGATAGATAATATTTTAGGAAATAAAAAAATCAATTTTTAAAGGAATATAATGAGTATTTATTAAAATGTTGTTTAATTTGTTCATATGTTTATTTAATCTATTAACATCTTCAAAAATTCTGCAAATTCTTCACATTCAGCGGTTACCATTTATTTTTGATATTTATTTAGCATCTTATTATATAAAGGAGACTTCGCTCAACGAGAACGCAACACGTAAGCAAAATTGTAACTCATGATATCATGACACATGTCTTATATTGACTGAGATGATGACATGTGTTAAATATTAAAATTAATTAAGAAAAGTAAAATTAAAATTGGAAAAACACAAAATTATTGTTAAGTAACTAATCAAATTGTAAAAGTGACCATTTCTAAAATAAAATAAAAATGAAAAACACACAAAATAATTGTTAAGAAACTAACCAAATTGTAAAAAATGAAAACGGTTAATAGTCCAAATTAATTAGATAACAATAATTATTTTAGTAGTCTAAATTAATTAGAAAAAATTAATAAAATCTATAATACTCTAAACTAATTGTAAAAAAAACTGATAAATTGAAAAAATATAAGTCGTAAACAAAGGTAAAGAGACAATATAAATAGAAAACAAGAACTTAGAGAAAATATCAATCGTAAAAAATAAAACAAAAAATCGAAAGAATAAAAACAAGAAGAAGGATAAAACAATAGAATATATAAATATAAAATAATTAAAAAGGGTATAGATATTGAAATTAAAAAGTGTAAGATATCCACAACTATGTCAAAGAACACAAAAAGCTTTAAACACACTTTTCAACGTAATTATAGAACATTACAAAAAATGAAATATTTCTTTTTAAGAAAGTAGTGGTCATTATTATGTTTTTAAAAAGAAAATTGTATGAAATAAAAATTATATAAGTTAAGAAAATAATAACAATATATTTACTATTAAAATAATTTTATAAATTTTATGGGATTATTAACATTACATTTTTTAAATTTAGTCACATAACTATTATTAAATATAATTTTATAGGTTTTATGAGATAAAAATAACTTTGTATTTTTTAATGATTTTATCACATAACTATTATATATGCATTATGGATAAGAATATTTTTTTTTCTTTGTTATTAGGAATATAAGTTGAATTACACTTATATATATATATATATACATATATATACATATATCTGATCCACATGATATGAATTAAAACATGAAAATTAAGATAAAAGATTTACATATAATGATTTAAGATCCATGTTTAAATAGTATTTCAAAATATTTTAGTAAATGAACGGATTATTAGTTAAAATTAAAATATTTCTATGAACGTATTAACGCGGACCTTAATCATTCTATAAGAAATCACTAAAAATTCAGCAAATTCTGCAAATTCAACAAATTCTGCATATTTTGCACCGGTAACCATTTACAGCCCTTATGTCTAGCTCTAGTCCCAATACTATCATAAGTTAAAAAAAAAAAATTGTGGTCCTATCATAAGTTCATAATTACAGAAACTTTTGATATATATAATTTTTTTAATTAAAACATGACTTAGCTAGCGTTCATTGATTTTTCTTAAAGTTTATCTCTAGTTTTTCTTATTACATTAAAATTTTAAGATTTCTTTTCTATATGCATTTACTAAATTTGTGAAAAAATTATAGATGTCATATAATTGCTTTCTTATGGGTTTCTTTATACGGATAGTCTATTAACATAACTTCAAAAACTATTATGTATCATTTTTAACTTCTTTTTTTTGATAATTTAGGGTAAATCACAAACTCATGGAGAGACCCAGATTAACTCCTGGGAGAGGTACAACCCATGGATAGACCTCTTTCCAGATATGCAAATGAACCGAAAGCAAGGACCCATATCGATGTGAGTATCCAAAAAAAATATGTTTTGATTTCGCGTAGGTTTGAAACGTATTGGCGTCCCACACCCGTCTCCTTACCACTTAACCACAATGCCTCAGATACTTTGACTATATCATCACTAAAATTAACAAGAATTTAATTTTCAACTTCTAGCGTATGTTAGTTTTATATGGAACTATCCATACAAGATCCAAAATTATTAATCATAATTCCAAGTTTATGCATAACACTTTTACAAGTAAATTCATCTTAATATCTTGGTATAACATTATGTTTGAAAATAATTTTTGAAGATTATGAATAAATCTTCATAAATAATTATGAATCTATCGATTAATTCAATATGTTTATAAAACAATAAATTTTCGAAAGTTCGGATATGATTATTATTTCGTAAATTTTTTATTGTACTATTTATGTAGACAGCCATTTTACAATGTAAATAATATTTTATGTGAGGACAAGAAAAACAAGTTACCAATTGGTTGGTACACTGTGCCTATAAATTTGACGATGAAAATGGATTCCATATCAATTGTAGTGAACATGGAATCCATAGCAGTTTCCGGATGTCAACTATTTCTTACTTCTCCTAACAACTTGTTTCCAGTAAGCAAACTCTTTTCCTTTCCGCTAACGTCATTTCCCACTAAACCTCCAAAGTATGTTCGTTTGAAGGCAAGATCTACTCTGACTTGTGATGATAAAGAAACTATCCGCACCTTCAAGAAATTGCAACCTTCTCCATGGACTGATCAATTCCACTCTGTTTCAATCAACGTCTCGGTAAGTCCATATTATATATACCTTGTGTATAAAGATTAAAGATTACAGAAGGTTAATTAATGCATGTGTACATATCTTACATTTAGGAAATGGATGTGCTTAGGAAAGAGATCGATGTACTAAAGCCGAAAGTGAAGAACACACTCATGTCTTACCAAGGCATCGACTCAACGAAGAAGAAAATCCTTACGATATATTTGTTGAAGAGCCTTGGTCTTGCACACTACTTCAAGGAAGAGATCGATGAGACTCTAAAAGAGCATTTCGAAAAGATAGAGGAGATGATGGCTAGTGAAGATGATTTGTACACTGTTTTCACCATCTTCTGGGTTTTCAGGACATTCGGTCATAACATATCTTCCGGTAACGAAGTCTCTATACCTAGGCTTTTGTCATCTCTAATTTATATGTATAACAAGTTGGTCTGTTTTGGTGAATAGATGTCTTTAGAAGATTCAAAGGGATTGACGGAAACTTTAAGGGGAACGCCAAGGGTATATTGAGCTTGTATGAAGCTGCACACTTGCGGACAACGACAGATCATATACTGGACGAAGCATTGAGCTTCGCATCAAGCAACTTGGTGTCATTGGCAGAAGCTGGGACGTGCCCGCCTCACCTCTCAGTGCGTATACGAAATGCTCTCACTCTATCCCAGCATTGGAACATGGAGATAGTAGCTGCAATGGAATATATCTCATCCTACGAACAAGAAAAAGATCATGATGAGATGCTACTCAAGTTCGCTAAGCTCAGTTTCAAGTTAGTACAGCTCCAATACCGGCAAAACCTCAAAATCGTTACAAAGTACGTAATTTTCTCATTTACTAGTATTTCTATTTCCTCATTCTTCAAAGAATTTATTCTAACCACATTTTATATATCTTTGGATGCAAGATGGTACAAGGAGCAAGAGTTTGCATCTAAGTTCCCACCTTTCTTCAGAGACAAACTCGTCGAAAATTATTTCTTTGTGCTAGGAATGTTCTTCGAGCCACAACTCTCAAGTGCAAGGATTATGTGTACTCAGTGCTTCACCCTCTTTGAGATTATTGATGACACATTCGACAGATATGCTTCTCTTCCTGAGGCTGAAAGCCTCGCAAACAACCTAGAAAGGTACACTATCTTGTATTAAAATTCCATATTACAGTAATTATGATGGTGATGAACACCATGATTGTAACGCCCGTGAACCAAAAGTTTAGAAAATGGAATTAAATTGGACCGAATGGTTTAATTTTAATTATTCGGTTTGGCTGGTTTGGGTTAAGGGAATCCTAGGGCTCGTTTATAAGAGAGATCAGCCTCCTTTTGTGCAGAAAAACTTGATAGAGGCTAAAAAATTAGAAGAGAAGAGAAGAGGATTCGTTTTGGTGTTTGTAGAAAAGAATGAGATGAAGACAGTTCTGACGCGTTTTAGAAGAACAGATGATCGAATAGCCTAATCTGTTTGGATTGGAGTGAAACTTCTAGGGTAAGTTCTCCACTCTTATATCTAGCTTTAAGCGAAATCGGATTTTCATTTGGATGAGTATACTGAGATTTATTGTTGTTTTCCCGAAAGAGGTTCGTGCAGAATTGGATCTGCGATCACTCCACTTCGTGGGTGTTTTTCCGTTGAACCAGAAGGAGTTAGGAGACGATCTGCATATCGTTGGAAAGGTCTTGGTCTCACGATTCCATATAAGGTTTCCGATCATGATTTTGAGGTAATACCCGTTCTTAGTGTGCTTTCGAAGTCGGCGTGTCGTTTCTATTTTTAGAAAACCCTAATCCGGTTTAGTAGAAACTCCAATTGGTTTGGTTTAGTTAACCAGATTGGTTTGGTTTGGTTTAGTTAACCGGATAGGTTTGGTTGGTTGGTTTAACCGACTGGTTCGGTTTGCCTTGTTCATCAGGCAAAGGAGGAGAGTTGCCAAAGGTTGAGGTCTGAGGCAACTGATAGACTAAGGTGAGTTCGTGACCATGGTTCCAAGTGGATGGAACATTAGGATTTCTGGTGTTAGGTTGATTGATGGTTGGATTATTGGTTGATTGAGATGTTTGTGTGGTTCAATCGTTTTTGTGTGTTTGTTGACATTTTATTGCAGGTGATCGTGTTTCCGCAGGCTTGGAATCGAGCCAGAGAGGAGATGGCTCGATCCTAGCGTCACTGCGAGGTGGTGTCAATCGACACTCAAGTGATTTTGTTTTGCTTGTTGCTTGTTGTGTTGTGTGTTTGCCTGGTGTTTCATTTACCTTGGTAATTGGCCGAGTAGATGGGATGACCGCCTCACTGAGTATTTGTGATAATACTCACGCATCTCTTTTTCTCATGTGATGCAGGTAAAGGCAAAGTGTGATCGTGGAATCACGGCTACGAAGAGGGAGATGATATGGGATCTCGGTTGTGTAGTTTATTTCTGTTGTTGTTGTTAGAACTGGCTAAGTTGTAGTTTAGTTCTGGAATGTTGGAATTGATCATTGCTGACTTTGGTTTATGTGGTTTGAAAGAATGCATTGGTTTAGTTATTTGAGTTGATTGTTTTGTTATCCGCTGTTGTATGGTCTGTGTGTTTTGCTTGATTGTTGAGGATAGCATTTATGGGAATGGTAATCCGATTCCAAGGGTTTAATGTTTTTTTTTAAAAAAAATGGGCCCTTACGGTTTTAGGACAGGCTAGAACTGTTAGGATTGTAATTTGGATAATTGACAATTCTATGCGTGTGGGGGTCCGGATCATCTTCCTTCGAGCCTTCAAAGAGATTCCACGGTTGTTTGTTTTGTGTTTTGGTTCTTTAGTACTTAGCATGTGCTGTGGTATAACAGTGTCTGGCTAGAGGCACTAGAAAATGTGGCCTTGGTGGTCGGGTGACCGTGGAGGCCAGGATTGGAGGTGGGGACCAGTGAGTGAGTCGGCTGGGGATGCGGCTCAGGGTTCCACATTTGAGATTGTGACAGATCTGTAGACGTATCAGGAGGGTCTGTGTATTAGTGCGAGTGCCAGTGGGAGTGCCTGTGTGAGGGTTGTGGGGTCAGGGCTGGTACTCGAGCTGGTGCTGGATTGGCTCGCTGTTCGGGTGCGCCCGCAGGAGGAGTCCAGGTGACGAGTTGATCGTCTTACAGATCTGTTGCAGTAGTTGTTGTGGTAGGCACTAGTGAGTGTTTCTGCCGGGAGTGCGGCTCAGAGTGATGCGCATGTGGCTGAGAGTGATCTGTAGACGCTTCAAGACGGCTTGAGCGCCATAGAAACTGCCAGCGTGCAGCCAAGTGTGAGCGCCAGTGTGAATAGTGTGGTCCCAAGTTGGCTGCCGGGAGCCGGTGTGGGTTCTCGTGAGGTTGGTAGTGTGGGTGCTCCCGCGGGTGGGGCTAAGGGTTGAGATGATCGTCTGGCGGATTGGCTTCAGCAGTTATGGGAGCGGTTGCCGAGGGCGGTGCTAGTTAGGCTCCGGTGATGCCACAAGTGGCAGTTGTGCAGCTGAGGGTTGCGGTTGCCGGTAGGGTTCCGTCTTATTTGCGGATAAGGGAACATGTGCAGAGGATTGGTATAGGATTCTTTGCGAGTGGTGTATTGCAGCTAGGAGGGTTCAGGCAGAGTTGGCCTGGGCGGACTTTTGGGCAGAGTGTGATGCCAAGTTCTTTCCTCAAGAGGTTGCGGATCGTTTAGAGACGAGGTTTTTGGAACTGGATCTGGGAGAGAGATTAGTCCATGGGTATGATTTGGAGTTTAACCGACTCCTGGTTTATGCTGGTAGGAGCATAGAGGGCGAGGAGGCCCAGGATAGGAGGTTCTTGAGAGGACTTCGATCAGATTGAGGACACGGTGCGGAGTGTCCATGTATGCGGCGAGACCATAGTTGGTTGAGACTGTTGGAGGCATTGTCGAGGACTCGAGAAAGCAGGCTGTGGTGGTTAGCCCAGCTGTTCAGTCTATTAAGTCTCGACAGCAAGTGATCCCTGACATGGCGGCAAGCCTGTGCAGGGACAAAAGAGGAAGTGGGAGGAAAGTCACTAGTTACTCATGGCCGGGTGAGAGGCGTGGAAATTCTAGTGGCTGGTGAGTTGGAGCCAGCGGACTTGGTGATCAGTCCAGTGAACTGTATGATGGCATCCTGTGTTTGGATTGGCTTGACAAGTACAGAGTTCATCTGGATTGTCATCGGGGTCGTGTTGTATTTAAGCGTGGTGGAGGGAGGTTGGTTTATCAAGGAGAGAGACCGACTCTTGAGAGTCTTGTGATCTTCCGGGTGTAGGCTGAGGCTATGACTGAGGGGTTGCGAGGCTTACTTGGAGACTATCGTGCTGGCGGAGTCAGTAGGTGAGGTTGCAGTGAGGGATATTCGGGTTGTCCAGGACTGTGAGGATGTCTTTCGGTCGTTGCAGGGATTACCGTCGTCGCGGTCAGATCTTTTCACGATTGAGTTAGAGCCTTGGACGACACCGTTATCTAAGGCACCTTACAGGATGGCTCCAGCAGAGTTGGCAGAACTGATGAGGTAGCTAGAGGGTTTGTTGAGTTAGGGGTTTCTTCCGGTCGAGTACTTCACCGTGGGGAGAACCAGGTTGTTTGTGATGAGGAATTGTGGTAGTTTTCGGTTGTGCTTCGATTATCGAGGGCTTAACCGAGTCACTGTGAAGAACGAGTATCCTCTTCCGAGAATTGATGAGTTATTGGATCAGTTGAGAGGGGCTACTTGGTTCTTCAAGGTTGACTTGGCATCCGGTTGCCACGAGATTCCTATCGATGAGGCATATGTCACGAAGACGGCTTCTAGGACTCGGTATCGGTATTTTGAGTTTGTGGTAATGCCTTTTGGGTTGACGAATGCACCAGCTGCGTTTTTGAGGCTGGTGAGCGAAGCCTTTTAGGAGTATCTGGATGAGTTCGTGATTAACTTCATCGATGACATTTTGGTGTATTCGAAGAGTCCTGGGAAGCATGAGCAAGGAGAGGGAAATTTTGGGGAAGTTGCAAGAGTAGAAGCTGAGCAAGTGCAGTTTATGGCAAGGGAAATGGGTTTTCAGGGTCTTACTGTTTTGACAGATGGAGTTTATGTGGATCCAGCTAAGATTCAGTCTATCTGAATTTGGGCCTAGACCGAGGACTGCAACTAAGATTAGTAGTTTTCTTGGGTTGGCAGGTTATTTCAGGAGTTGCATCAAAAGGCTTTGCGAGTATGGGTCAGTCTATGACCGAGCAGACTTGAGAAGGAGGTTTCCTTTATGTGGCCTTTAGATTAGGAGACGGAAGTGACGGGGGGAGTTATAGCAGATTGGGGTCTGTTATAGTTTACCATCGTGGTGAACATTAGCTGGAGGTGGATGCTCTTGGTCGGAGGCAATATGCTTTAGCTGAAGAGCAGGATGTGGAGGTATAGTGAGTGAGATTGAAATGTTGAGGTTGTGCGTTATCTCACGAGAGCCGTTGGGACTGGAGACAATTAATCAGGCAAACCTTTTGAGCAGGCTTCGAGTAGCTCAGGAGAAGGATCAGGGTTGGTGGATTCTTCTAAGGTTGAAGCTTCTGGTTATTAGGTTTTGGCGATTGGAACTATCTTAGGGCACGGGTGAGTCAGTGTGCCTAAGGATGAGGGTTGAGGCAGGCGATTTCGGTGAGAGGCTCAAGTGAGCATGTTTTCTCTATTCATCCGGAAGCGACAAAGAGGCATAGTGATCGGAAACGGTACTATCTGCGAGTCGAGATGAAGAAAGACGTGGCTAACTAGGTCGCAGCTTGCGATAAGTTGCGAGTTGGTGGGGGCCGTTTTCCCATTCCAGAGGGGAAGTGGGGGATGTTTCCTTAGATATTGCGGCAGGGTTGCCGGTTTCTTGGACTCTTGTTGTTATTTAAGTGACTGCGGATCGTCTGTCTAGGTTAGCACATTTTCTGACCATTAGGAAAACCGAGGGAGCAACGGTTCTGGTTATGAAATATGTGAGTGAGTTAATGCGGTGGCTTGGAGTGCTAGCGAGTTTTGTGTCAGACAGAGATTCGAGGTGCACTTCTGGGTTTGTGAGGGCTTTCAGGCCAGTAGTGGTATGACTCTTTTTGAGTTTTGTATGGGAGGTCATGTCGCACATTTTATGCTAGACCCAAGTGAAGGAGAGGAGCATATATGGTGCAGATCTTGTTCAGAAAACGACAGAGAAGATCCGTGTTATGAACTGAACACGAAAGAGGCTCTTGATCGGCCGAGGAGTTGTGCCGATGAGAGGAGAAATGAGTTAGAGTTTAAGGTGGGTAATAGAGCGTATCTCAGAGTGGAGATGTTGCAGGGTTCTAACAGATCCATTGCAGAGGTTAAAATGAGATAAGGTTCAATTGGGGTTTGTGAAGCAAGCCGGGAAGTGAACTGGGTCTCATGGGTTCGAATGTCTGGTTTGGTAGTGATAACCGGGTGTGGTGATGTGGTTGGAATTATGTATTTTCGTTTGAGTGAAACGATTATGACATTCTTCCGGTTTCATAAGATGTGTAGTTCTTATGATGTTATTGTGGTGGCTGTGGTAGTCATGAATGCGGTTGTTATGGCTTTGTAACCATGAGGTTCTTGGGTTTTGGCTTTAGTTGCCTTGAATAGGTGGTTGGAGGATCTCGAAATAGAAGTTTTATAGTGGTTATAACTTGTCTATTTCGGAGAGACTCTAGCAGGGGCACCCTGTGTGATGGGTTGTCCAGATGACCTGGGTATTGGTCATGAGTGTGGGGTTAGAGGACCTTGAAATAGAAGTTTGATAGTGAGTAAAACTTCCCAGTTTTGGAGGAACTCTAACGGTTTAGGTGTGTGATGGTATTCCGGGTTGGGAGTATCATGTAGAGACCTTGAGAGGTAGTTCCGGTCAGAGGTACATTATAGACGTCTTGAGTTGGTTCATCCAGGGGATGTGTGGGTTCCCTGAATACCGATCGTTCGCCAGGACTGCGTGGACTGGGGACGTGAGGGTATGGAGATAGTTCATGGATATTGTAATCTCTGGCAGATCTTTGAGAGTTGTGTCTCTCCATGGGATGTGTGGGTTCCCTGCATACCGAGAGCTTGAAGGACTATGTGTTCTGAAAGTGAGGGGTATGGAGATAGTTAGTATCAAACACCGTTAGGACTGCGTGGACTGAGGTGGGTTGATATGTGGCACCGAGAACTCAAGGGGTGACGATTCCGAGAGTTAGAGGGTGTGGTTATGAGCTATGAACGATCAATATCGTAGACGGGTCTATATGCATAAGACGGATGTGAGCCTCGAGAGGGTCTGGGAGATGTAGTCTCCGGTGTTACTGGCAGGTTGGCCAGGTGGTTAGCCATGTGGCTGTGTTTTGTGGATTCAAGGACGAGTCCATGTTTAGTGGGGGAGAATTGTAACGCCCGTGAACCAAAAATTTAGAAAAGAGAATTGAATTGCAACGAATGGTTTAATTTTAATTGTTCGGTTTGGCTGGTTTGGGTTAAGGGAACCCTAGGGCTCGTTTATAAGAGAGATCAGCTTCCCTTTTGTGCAGAAAAACGTGATAGAGGCTAAAAAATTGGAAGAGAAGAGAAGAGGATTCGTTTTGGTGTTTGTAGAAAAGAATGAGACGAAGACAGTTCTGACGCGTTTTAGATGAACAGAGGATCGAATAGCCTAATCTGTTTGGATTGGAGTGAAACTTTTAGGGTAATTTCTCCACTCTTATATCTAGCTTTAGGCGAAATCGGATTGTCATTTGGATGAGTATTCTGAGATTTATTGTTGTTTTCCCGAAAGAGGTTCGTGCAGAATTGGATCTGCGATCAGTCCACTTCGTGCGTGTTTTACCGTCGAACAAGATTGAGTTAGGAGACTATCTGCATATCGTTGGAAATGTCTTGGTCTCACGATTCCATATCAGGTTTCCGATCATGATTCTGAGGTAATTCCCGTTCTCAGTGTGCTTTCGAAGTTGGCGTGTCGTTTCTGTTTTGAGAAAACCCTAATCCGGTTTAGTAGAAACTCCAATTGGTTTGGTTTAGTTAACCACATTGGTTTAGTTTGGTTTAGTTAACCGGATAGGTTTGGTTGGTTGGGTTAACCGACTGGTTTGGTTTGCCTTGTTCATCAGGCAAAGGAGGAGAGTTGCCAAAGGTTGAGGTCTGAGGCAACTGATAGACTAAGGTGAGTGCGTTACCATGGTCCCAAGTGGATTGAACATTAGGATTCCTGGTGTTAGCATGTTTGGTTGGATTATTGGTTGATTTAGATGTTTGTGTGGTGCAATCGTTTATGTGTGTTTGTTGATATTTTATTGCAGGTGATCGTGTTTCCGCAGGCTTGGAATCGAGCCAGAGAGGAGATGGCTCGATCCTAGCGTCACTGCGAGGTGGTGTCAATCGACACTCAAGTGATTTTGTTTTGCTTGTTGTTTGTTGTGTTGTGTGTTTGCCTGGTGTTTCATTTACCTTGGTAATTGGCCGAGTAGATGGGATGACCGCCTCACTGAGTATTTGTGATAATACTCACGCATCTCTTTTTCCCATGTGATGCAGGTAAAGGCAAAGTGTGATCGTGGAATCACGGCTACGAAGGGGTAGATGATATGGGATCTCGGTTGTGTGGTTTATTTCTGTTGTTGTTATTAGAACTGGCTAAGTTGTAGTTTAGTTCTAGAATGTTGGAATTGATCATTGCTGACTTTGGTTTATGTGGTTTGAAAGAATGCATTGGTTTAGTTATTTGAGTTGATTGTTTTGTTATCCGCTGTTGTATGGTCTGTGTGTTTTGCTTGATTGTTGAGGATAGCATTTATGGGAATGCTAATCCGATACCAAGGGTTTAATGTTTTAAAAAAAAAAAACGGGTCGGATTGTTTCAATGATGATGATGGGTCATCGATGATGATGTATACAGGTGGGTTTTCGACCATGAAATGGATAAACAACCTGGTTATTTGAAATTAGTATTGAACTTTATATTCAACACTTTCGAAGAGTTTGAAAGAGAGGTTAAAAGAGAGGTTAGGGAAGAAGGAAAACCTTACATTGTGAAAGCCACTATAGAAGAGGTATAACTATTTAAATTCTTCTTTGTCGGTATGATTATATTAGGAATCTCACATCATAAGACGAGAAGGGCTAATCCACTCATATTCGTTTTGAGCTGAAACCCCATGAAACTTAATGTATTAATCAAATATAATAAGTTATGGGATATGTATTGTCACATGATTGATTTTTTAGAGTGAAAAAGTCAAGGGTGTTTCATTATTTCAAGATGATTTTAAAAACAACATCTTGTAGTCGTAATGGTTTTTATACTTTTGAGCCTATAGTTCAAGATACTTGCAAAAGCCCAACGTGATCTTGCAAGATGGGCACACGCAGCTCACGTGCCTAGCTTTGTGGAATACATGGAGGCCGCGACGTATGCGGCTTTGGCATGTTATTTCATGTCTCTAGGAAAGATGGCAACGAAAGATGCTTACGAGTGGCTAAAATCCAGACCAAAACTCGTCCAATGTATAGCTAAGAAACTGCGTCTATTGAATGATATATATGGATTCGAGGTAAAAATATGGATACTATATTTCTTGAGATCTCGGATATGTCGACATGCTTTGTTTTATCTAACAAAGTTACACAAAAATTGACTAGGATGACATGGGTAGGGGATATGTTCCGAATGCGGTCAACTGCTATATGAAGCAATATGGAGTTACCAAACAAGAAGCTGTTACGGAGCTTCATAAAATGGTTATCGATCTCGATAAGGCAATAAATGAGGAGTTCTTGACGACAATAGGTGTGTCACGTTTGGTTCTCAACTTAGCAATGTATTTTTCACAAATGATTAGCCTATGCTACAATGGATATGAAGGATTTACCGATTCCGAAGAAGTAATCAAGGAGTATATGACTTCGATCCTTGTTGATCTGATCCGTCTTTGAATACTTTGGGAAATGTTTTAGTGTGTTCGATTCGTGAGTGTGCTTATATTCTTCTTGTTTTCTTCTACAGTCTCATGTGTTTAGTTTCTACTTTCTACTATGTACAACAAGCAAGATCGGATGTATATGTTGTCATAATGTTAGTTGGTTTCTACTATCTTCGTCATTAATTTCTTGAAATAAATTATTAACCCGTACGAAATATATCCTTCTTGGTACTTTAATAAGCACCTAGACATCACTAAAACAATCTCTTCCCAGATTTTGTACCTCTTCGTTTTGCTACACAATTAACCTGATCATAAAATTATACGAACTAATTATCTCTTCAAAGTTTACCATATATAACTGGTTTAACCAATTTCTTAACTAAACCGTAACCCGGTTAAATAAACCAAAATCACGTTTTAAAATCCGAAGTATATATGCGTACTCATGTTTCAATCAGATGTTTGTCAAGATTTTGAAATGAACTATATACCCACTTTAACTTGTCAATGGCAAGGCGTTTAAAGTATCTTTAGTTATAAAAAAACAAATTCTGGTTCGAATTTGAATTTGAATTTGAATTTGAATTCGTACTGTCTATAAGGCTCTACGTTGTCTATCATTTACTACTAAATCACAAGTCACCTCACCAATAAGAGTGTGACATGTGGCATATTTATTAATGAAATGAGTACAATAAATTAAAAAGGTTAAAACAAATAAATATCTTTCCGAAGTAGAAGGAAAAAATCAAAAGCAATATAACAATTTCAACCGTGTTCTATAAACTAGGATCCCACTAAATTCACCTCCTTTTTTTCATTTTTATTTATAGTAAACCATCTAATTTTCATTTCCCGGACGTAGTACAGGAGGAATTCTAGTAAGACTATAAATTGAAAAAAACAAAACAAAACAAAATTTACTATATCTAGCCATCTAGGTGTTGTATTAAGTGGCGGATCTAGAATTTATTTTCACCCGGTGCAAAGATACAAAATTATCAAACAATATACCATAAAATAATATATCAAGAAGGACATCATGAAAAATCCTTAAAGAATTACACTAATTTTGAAAAATTCATGGTGGGCAAGTGCCCCACCCAAATTGACATTGCCTCCGCCCCTGGTATTGTTTCAATATTTTTTTGTTAAAGATTGTATTGTTTCAATTAGTTATGGGTTGCCACTAGTCACGGATCAAGCAATAATACAATGGACTGTCGCGAATTTCCAAAGTATAAAAAACAAGAAAAACGTTGGTGTATTTAATAGGGATCAATTTCTCTTTCATAAGTAAGGAAAAAAACGTGACCTTATTGTATAGCTACAAAACAAAAATCCATTACTAGGTGTTTTTTTGCATCTAAGTTGAATATAATTGGAAACCTATACGCATAAATAAAACGTTTAAAAAGGTTGAAATATTTTTTAAAATTAGGCACACACACACATATATATATATATATATATACGGAAAAAGAAAAACAACAACATCAAAATCATATTTGAAAGAAATGGAATAAAAAAAATTTTATACATCAATATGAATTAGCTTAACGAAAAATAAAGATTGTCATTTTTATAAATCAAATATTTTGACCATCATTTTTATCAACTCCATTCAAAAAATTCTCCAATTTTGGTTTGTCAAGAGAAACACTTTAAAATTCAAATCTCCCGTACTTAGTTTTATCTAACGAATTAAAAAGAGCATATCCATCATCCGATGTAAGATTGTGACCAATTTGTAAGCAAAACGTTTCCTACATATAAGATAGAGTAGTGTGCAAAACTATCAAATCTTTCATTCTTTGTTGGAGTAATTTTGTAGAATGTATAAACTTGTAAATACTTCAATTTCTTCCATAATTCGAGTGTTCCATAATTTGTGTTTATTTACAAACCCTTTGTTTCCAAACTATTTATTTATTAGGGTTCTTAAAAATAAAAACAAGTTTTCGCCTCGTTTCTTTCGCGTTTCCTCACTGAAATTTTTAGAAAACGCATTTCTATAGCGTTTTTCCATGTGTTAAAAACGTTTTCGTTTCCGAAATAGGAAACGAACCTCAAACGAAGTTTCGATGCAACTTAGGTTTGCATCATGCATATATAAAAAATTAAATTTTATCTGAAATCTCCTTCCTATTAAAAGATAAGTCAAATTATTTTGCCTTATTAATTGTTATAATTTTATTGGTTAAAAACTATGACATGGATTGAAAGAATGATGACATGTCTTAGTAAAAATTGTGACATGGTTTAATCCTCTTAAATCATTGGATAAGTAAATGTATAAAATCCCTTAAATAAAACTAATCTTATTAATTAAAAGAGCTCACGATAAAAAAAAATTAGAAAAATCAGATTCAGAGATTTGATAAGATTTAATTAGACTTTTTGATAATTTTGATTTTTTTTTTTTTATGAAGATAGCTATTCCAACATCTAGCTAACCTATACATATATACCACCACTTATGTAAGTATATTTCATTACGGTAAGTAAATTAGTGAGTTAATACGTGCTTTGTATGGGGAAAAAATGCATACATATTTTACGTATGAATTGATCTGTTGATGAACAAAATGGAATATCCCAACAAAATTCCATAGAAATAAAAACTTATAATACAAATTATCTTATAACATAAATTATTATGTTATATCCTATAAGAATTTATGTGCAGATTTTATATGTATTCGGAATAAACACGAGATTTGCATATCAAATCTTTTTGTGATCCGATTTATAATCGATTTGTAAAATATTATCATCCAAATATCACTAGAATGTTTTTTTATAAATGATGAAATCACATTTCTAAACCAATTATCATTTCCTATATAAAGAATTCCCTTCTCTATTATCAATACATCTCAAAACATGGTTCGCGGATATATTTTTTTTATTTTTAGATTATTTTTGAATTGTGAATCTTCTCATGTTTTGTGTGTGGCTTACTATTTCTCTTTGCATTATACTATATAAATCATAGTCAGCTATTTGTCTCAAGCTCTAACATGCGTTTTTTATTATTTTAGGTTAATTTTCATTTCACATACTCACTTCTATTGTTTTTTATTTGATGCTTTTTTCAGCCGGAAAATAGATAAAATAGATTTGTATTGTACACTGTTACGATTGTTCTCTTTGGTGTGATAAGTGATAATATTGATCGACTGGTTCATGAAACAACAATCGCAGCAAGTTTGTTCTTTTTGCAAGTCACTGTTTTATTTGGATTAGTTACTCTAGGGTATTACAATATTATAATTTTGTTTTATATAATTTTTTTTTAAGGAAACCACGTTTATGCCGAAAACTACAAGTTATGATTTTATCAATGTGATGCTACAAAAATGGGTGCCTAATGTAGGTGAGTTATATCAGTTACTAGGTGACTTGCCCGCACCTTGTGCAGAAATGAGTGTTATATAACAAATTTATAAGTAATAAAGACATTATAAATGATGAATTATGTTATCCACAAATTTCATAATATGGAGAAAGAGAAGAAAATGGTTTACATTGTTAATATCAATGAAATGTTGAACAATGAAACTACTTAAGTAACATAAATTATTTTTATTAAATTCTAATAAAACGAAAGACAAAACTTGAAAAACTACTGAAAGCTTTGAAATACTTTCTTATAGACGACATTCATAGTTTTCTTCTGCACTTTCTCATCTTTGTCGGTGATTAAAATTTTCAACCCACTCCTAGATTTTACCCGCAACATACAACTGTCCATGAGAGAATACGGGTTAAGGTAGAAACAAACCAACGTTTTGAGTGTCTGTCCACTTTTATTATGGTGATTGCAAAAGCTAAAGTCACTGGAAATTGCATGCGCCGCATTCTGAAAGGAAACTTTGTTTCTGCTGGGGTGACAAACATCCTAGGAATTAAAAAAATTTCTCGCGTGGTTTCTCCCTGTCACAAAAGCCATTGCCTGCTCTATCTTCGGTCCAACATTGTCAAAAATAATGATCAATACAATGTCAAATATGTTTAATCTCCGGTAACGTAATTTCGTGTACCGTAAGGTTATTAACAACTATATCACGTTATGCCGAAAACTACAAGTTATGATTTTATCAATGTGTTGCTACAAAAATGGGTGTCCAATGTAGATAAGGTGAGTTATATCAGTTATTATTTCTAATGTAATTCTGGTTTAATTAAAAAAGATTATACAAAGCTAAAAATAATATTTACCTTTTTGCAGCAAACAAGCTAAACAAACATATTGGATTTTGCAATTATGTAATTAAAGGTCTTCGACACTAAGCAAATTTGTTGAGGTGGCAGATTCATTTGTGGCTACTCATTTGCATGTCTGTGGAGCTTCTGCGGAGGTTTAAGATGCAAGAGTTTGTAAAATGACATTTTGACCCATTGTAATGTACTCATAGCATGTAATTTCGACGTTTATTGTATTACATTTTATATTTGAAAGTATATATTATGATATGTGATCAAAGCACAATATATACGATCAAAGAGAAATTTACATCACACAAACATATTGAGATTTATCCTCTAAATACAACTTTAATTTGGATATGTTAAGAAATATGCTCTAGAGATCATTATTATTGAACTCCTCAGTTTTTTATATAATGTGATATTTTTTTCCCATCAATTATAATCAGTTTTTAAGAATCATGATATAATTTTTTTAATTGTAAACAAAAACTTGTGTCACTTACGTTTTGTGTTTGGTTTTGATAACAACAACGATAGTGAGAAATTGTGAAGTGAATATTTTTGTATGTGATTCCAAGATAAAAAAGAGTTAAAATTTGTTCTAAAAAGTTGTATCTTTTCCAAATTTTTTTTTGAAATATAGAACGATTACCAATGACAATTATATTATCCTACATATTTTATATAAATATTTATATATACTCTTCATGTGTAAATATTTATATGCCAGTAAATATATTATGTGATTTTATTGGCTTTAGAGTTTGAAATCACCATAAATAAAATTCGAAAATAAACATTGAAAAATGTTGGATTGTTTTTACCTAGACCCATATTTTCTCAACGGATAACTATATGTTGCATTATTCATAATAAATCTATATTTAGGTTGAAAATCTATATCACTGACAAAAAGAAAAAAAATGAATGTCGTCAATGTTTCAAAACTTTCATTAGTTTTTAAGATTTGCTTTTAGTTTTAAAAAAAAAAAAATTTAAACTACACTTATATCCGGTCTTCTCTCATTATTTAACAAATACATCATTAAGTTAGCCGTATACAACATTCTTTTTTATTTTTTTTACTTGATTTGAATTTTTAATTCTTCATAATTCATAATACTTAAATTCTTATAAAAAAATATGCATACCCGCACACGGTGCGGGAAAGTCACCTAGTATCTATGTATAAGTGATACTCTCAGGTTTCCAAATGCTACAATACAAATTCACAATATAACATTACAATAGCATTAATAGAATCGAATGGTTACACCAGAATCAAGCTGTTATTTATTGTGACTTAAAATCTATATGATCATGTAAATAGGTCTTTTTAGGTGAGTAGGACTTATAGTTATGGTTAGACAAGGGTTCACAGTTTCACATGAGGATATAAATTACAAGAGCAAAACTCCCGGCGATCTAGTATATCTTAGAGTCAAAAATAATTCATATATTTTACTTATGGGTATACGGATCGAGTTTTGGAGCTTATATGTACATGTGTGATACTAGAGATCTGTAATCAAAAGATGAAATACAAAGAGAAACTAATATGGTCTTTTGATTTTCTTCTATGATGTAATATGATTTGAATCAGATTCAGTAAAGCAACAAAGCGTTAAAAAAAAAAGATCGGTAATCATTCATTCACACAATTAATGACAATCCTAGACGAAAATATATTTGTCTTATTCCTTTTTCTCTCTATGTGTCTTAGACAATTAATATATATTTTTAATTATATGTAAAATTATATTTCAATCCAACGGTTTTACAATAAATGCATCTTAGTTTTGAAGTATTCTAGAGCTACATATGGAAATTACAATTAGAAATGGAGTTCAAGAATATCTTAACGGGTTAGAAGCCACAACTCCACCACACCTCTGAAGCTGTGGTCGCCCATAGCACGGATCGAGTTGGTTTTGTTCGTAACACTTTTTTTGATGATCTTGATTAACATTGCTGATTAATTTTGGCGAATTCCCCATGATATCACCGGTTCGGCTCGCTCCATAGATGGTAAAGAGTAGCTTGAAAGGCATAGCAAAGCAACAAGAATTGTGCTTGTGGTTGCCAAACCGAGGTGTACTCTGAAATTAAATGCTTCACTACCGTCTTCTTCCAAACAGTTTTAGAGAAATCGCAATTATAAAGCATGTGGTCTCGAGAGTCCTCGTCATGTCTAGGACACCACACTCAATAATCTGACCCGCTCCCCATCTTCGCATAAAATTAACTAAAACTAACATTATGTTGTACTGACGTAAATATCAATGAATGGTACGATAACCCCTAAAATTAACTAACTACGGATATGTCGTACTGGTTGCTAAGGGTGGTTGCTAAGGGTGGGTGTTCGGTTAACTATTCGGGTTTTGGGTCGGTTACTTCGGGTTTCGGGTTTTTGGTTACAGAAATATAATATGCATTCGGGTGTTTTGGAAATTTGATTAGATTTTTGTCGATTCCTGTCAGTTTCGGTTATTTGTAGAAACCCAAAAAAGTATACGAACTTTGAGTATAAGTTCGAGTATTTTCAAAAAAAATTACATAAATTACTCGAAAATTATTTGAAGTACTCATAATTATTTTAACTTTTCAGATTTGATTCTCTTTTATTAGTTTTTACATGAGCTGTCTAAAAATACCCGATAAAATATCAAAAGAAAAATGTAAAAATTCAAATAGTATAAGATCAATTAGTTATTTTATCTGAATATAATTCATAATATTCAAATTAACCAAACAAAATTATAAAAATTATCTAAACACATGACTATATCCAACCTTAAATCTAAATATGTTTAGTTAAATTTATGTTTTGGATATTTCAGATATCCGTTCGGTTATTGGTTCGGTTCGGACTCAGCACCCATTAAAATATTTTAGAAAACTGGTTTTGGGTTCGGTTCAGTAATTCGGTTTGGGATTATTATTTTTTTCCAATGGTCACGGGTAGTTTACTCACTAGTCACAAATGCCTTCAATTTCTGAGTAAGAATGAACAATAGTTCCAAAAAAAACAAAAACGCCGGAGAAAGCCCATCAAGAGGCCCAATACAGTAATAGCATGTGGGACCCCAATACGGTGAAGCTAAGTCCTAACCAAACCAGAGATCGGAGAAGAAGACTCGTCCAACATTTCTCAGGAGATCGAAGAAGAAAAGAAACAAAAGATGCCTCTAAGTGCAACAATGGTCGGTGCTTTATTGGGTCTTGGTACTCAGATGTACTCTAATGCTCTTCGTAAACTCCCTTACATGCGTCGTAAGTCTCACCAATCCAAAAACAACAACCCTAGTTTTTTTTTTTGTTGTGTAATAAATATGCGATTTTGATTGTGTATTTGTGAAATTTGGTGGTAGATCCGTGGGAACATGTGGTGGGTATGGGACTTGGTGCTGTGTTTGCGAATCAGCTTGTGAAATGGGATGTTAAGCTTAAGGAAGATCTTGATGTTATGCTTGATAAAGCTAGAGCTGCTAATGAACGTCGTTACTTTGGTATACATCATTTTTCTCTTTGATCATTTCGTTTTTGTGATTTGGGTGTTCTTGCTTAGCTTAAAGGTTTAATCTTTTAGAAGTTTGTCAACTGAGTTTGTCTCGGTGCAGGCTAGTTCGTTGAAAGTCTGTTTGGTTAAGTATTGTTTATGAAAGTTAGATGATTTGAGCAACATAATGTATGTTATGAACAAGATTTCAATAAGAGTGGAAAGATGGATACTTTTGATTGTTTATTTGGTTCTAGAGTGAGATAAGTTGCTACTTGCGAGTAATTAAAGAGAAGGTAGATGTGGTTTTGAGGAGAATCATAGATGTTCCTCAGTTTGGTTTGGTTTTATATGTAGATGTTCCTCAGTTTTAGTTAGAGTTTTCGTTAAACAAGAAAGTGGATAAGTTTTCACAAACTCTTCTTAACAAAACTTCTGCAATGTGTTTAGTTCAGGGACTTTCTTCCTTAGTTCCATGTTGAAATCTTTATCTGTTGATTCACCTTTGGCAACTGTCTATTTGCGCGGGCGGGTCTGCTGGCATGGCATTTGGTGTATCAGATTTCTTGTGCTGTTAGATTGCATACTTTTTACTTATATATTGAACTTTTATTTATATGAATATTCAAACTTTTCTTTCGTGTTTGTAATGCAGATGAAGATCGGGATTAATTGTTGAGTGACCTCTGAAGTGTCTTCAGAAAAGAGTTATCTTCCTCTGAAGCCATTGCGCAAGTGCTTGTCTTGTTTTGTTTGATCTTCCCTGTAAAACCTTTTCTTCTCCTTTTTTCTAGAGCTAAGTTCTCTTTTGCTTCGGCATTGGAGTTCTTTTCACTCAGTATTTTTGGTTATGAACCGAAACATTTGTGTTTTCACTCACTGGAATCTGTTTGTACCCCTGGTTAATAATTGCGAATGAGAAACCTTGCAATGCTTTGACGGTTTCACAACTACATCTTCGTTTGCTAGATTAGATTATACACAAATGTGCAGGTGAAACTAGAAGTGTTTGTGGAACCAAAGGTTCAAGTTTGAAACAATCTTTGTATTGAAACTTTGAACTCTATACAAAGCAAATACAGAATTTCAGAAAAAAAATTAAAAGTTGAAGTTTTCATGTCTCTAAACTCATTTGCAGGTATGTCAGTTTTTACAGCTTCTTATAACCGGCGATTCTGTTGTTGAAGACATGGAGGAGACTATCACATGCTTGTCTAGAAGATGGTCTCTCTTGGGGAGAAGTTTTTGTGCACTTAAGTGCAATCTCAAGCACCTGATAAGCTGCATCTTCTTCAAATGGCAAGAGCGGTCTAAGCTTTGGATCTATGAGCTGCTCTCTTGCGGAACTCGCTGTCTCGAGATTTTTCTCAACCCATCTCACCATATCCATCTCTGCACCAAACACTGACTCGGTTGGCATCTTCCCGGACACAATCTCCATCAGCACTATCCCCATACTGTAAACATCGCTCTTCTCAGTTGCCTTCAACGAGTAAGCATACTCTGGATCCACAATATTCAAAACATCAGTTTTTTAAACAGTGAATATGCAAAAGCTAGGAAGCTTAAGAAGAAGATGAGTACCTGGAGCAATGTAGCCGTAAGAGCCTGCAAACCAGGTGTTTGAGTCTGTGTTGGTATCATAGTCTTCAGTTAAGACCTTGGCAAGCCCAAAATCTCCTAAATGTGCTTCCATGTTGGAATCGAGGAGCACGTTACTAGATTTGATATCACGGTGAAGGATTGGAGGAACGCAGTCATGATGAAGGTACTCTACTCCTTGAGCCAATCCCACTGCTATTCTCAGTCTTGCTTCCCAGTCTAAAAGCTTCTTCTTCTTCTCGATCACGGGTTGGTCCTCGTGAAACCAATCCCAAACGCTTCCATTCTTCATGTACTCATATATCAACAAATTCAATCCTTCTGACTTGCTGCTGCAGTAACCCATCAGCTTAACAAGATGTCTATGTCTGATCCTTCCAAGTGTCTTAACTTCTCTGCTAAAGCTCTTGTTCGACATGAGATCATCTTTCCAGAGAATCTTTTTCACAGCAACGATCTCACCGTTCTCGAGTTCTGCCTTGTAAATCTTCCCAGAGCCTCCTGATCCAATCATGAACTCCTCGCTTAGATTATGCGTGGCTTCCATAATGTCTTCCCACTTAATATCTGACTTTGAAGCTGCTGCTCCGGTTCGAAAGAGAGGCTTGTGTGTAGCTTGTGAAGAAGAGCTTGACGATGAGTAAGGCGAGCTTCCATCACGCACTCTCTTGAAGAAATCATGCCTTTGTTTGAAGAAGAGAGCGATTACGAGTATCATCAAAGCAATCGCTGCCAATGCCGACATTGCTGATATTATAACAACTGATCTTGCACTAAGACCTTGTTGCTTGTTGTCTCTTCCAGCTTTGTTGCAGTGACTAAGAGGGCTTCCACAAAGACCTGTGTTGCCTATAAAGGAATCAGCTGGCCATCTTGAAAACTGTTTCTTGAGTTTGCCTTCAAAGTTATTGAAAGAGAGATTGAGATACCCCAAACTCTTCATGTCCCCTACCGCGCCAGGAACTTCCCCGGTCAACTGATTGTGAGACAGATCAAGTGTTTCCAGCTTCAGTAATGTCCCGATCGTAGAAGGTATAGCTCCGGTAAAGTTATTGTAGCTGAGGTCTAACGCACTTTGAAGATCTTGAAGCCGTCCAATCTCAAATGGGATTTCTCCTGTTAAGATGTTTCTCGATAACCGAAGCTCGTAGAGTTTACTAAGCTTGCCCATAGCTTGAGGTAGTAAACCTGAAAACTGGTTCTTATCGAGGTTAAGTACATTGAGAGCTCCCAAGTTACCAATCTCTTGCGGTATCGACCCGTTAAGAGCATTTCCATCAAGAGATAAGACAAGCAGCTTTGTACAGTTGAACAGCTCAGTAGGTAAAGACCCAACAAACTGATTAGAAGAAAGCTTGAGTTCTCCTAGTAGTGAAAGCTTTCCAAGCCATGGAGGTATAGGTCCGGAAAGAAAGTTGTTGTCGAGATCCATGTGTGTCAGTTTCTTGCACAAGACGAGCTGTAGCGGTATGGTTCCCGTGAGTGAATTGCTCGAGATATCCAACAGAGACAACTCGCGGATTTTTCCTAACGTCCATGGGATTCTTCCTGTGAACTGATTCTTCCCTAGCCTGAGACGATCAAGATTCGGAGAGTTTCCTAGCTGGAGTGGGATTTCATCTTCAAACTCGTTGTTGGTTACATCGAACGAGAGAAATGAGCTCGAACCACTCAACGGAAGAATAGTACCGTTGAGTTTGTTATGAGAGAGATTGATTCTTGTAAGGTTCTTGAGATTGATAAGTGAGTCAGGAAGACTGCCTTGAAGAGAATTGTTGTAAAGCATGAACTGTTCTAATCCCTTTATGAACCCGAAGGACGAAGGAATCGTTCCCGAGAGCTGGTTATCCGCCAAATCCAAGATTTTCAGTTGTTGACAGTTACCTAAAGTGGCGGGAAGTCCACCAGCCAGCTCGTTCTGTCTCAAGTGAAGCAGATTAAGCTCCTTTAACCTTCCTATCGTAGGAGGTATCTCTCCTTCGAAATGATTCCCAAACATATCAATCATTTTCAGCTTTGTACAGTTTCCAATCTCTTTCGGGATTTCCCCTGAGAAACGATTCTCGTAAAGATACAGAACCTCTAGCTTCTTCAACGCGCTGATCTCCTTCGGTAACTTCCCTTCCAAGTTGTTATGATACAACACAAGCCATTGTAGATTAATGAGGTTCGATATCGAAGGAGATAAAGTACCTTCCAAGGTATTGTTGTGGAGATAAAGATCCGTGAGTTCGACTAGCTGGAATAACGCCTCAGGTATCGAGCCAGTGAGCGAGTTATTCGATAAATCGAGCTGTTTAAGCGATTGGCATTTGCTTAACTCCACAGGTATTTCGCCTGAAAGCTGAGTTCCTGATAAAACCAATTGCTCCAAGCTTGTGTTGTTCGAACAAACACTCTTTGACAACGAACCAGAGAAATGGTTATCTGCTAAAACCATATCCACAAGCTGACTCATGCTCCAGAGCTCTTCAGGTACTGCCCCGGTGAGATTATTCGTCGATAAATCAAGCGTTTCAAGATTTCTTAGATTAGCTAAACTCTTTGGGATAAAACCTTGAAGCTGGTTTCCCATCAAGTTAAGATAGTTCAGCTGACTCATTTCACCGAGCTGATTCGGTATCTCTCCCGATAAACCGTTGCTCGCCAAGTTAAGTATCTCGAGGTTTCCAAGCCGTCCTAACTCCTCCGGTATAGTCCCATTGAGCTTGTTCTCCGCAGCAGTGAACACAGTGAGATCAGAACAGTTTCCTAACTCCGCTGGTATCGGTCCTTCGAGGTTGTTATCTTGCAATACCAGTGATCGAACTCGCACGAGACGTCCAAGTTGACTCGGTATAGGACCAGTAAGTCTACAAGAAGCCAGAGCAAGCATTTCAAGATTCACAAGATTCCCTAACGTCTCCGGTATGGTACCAACTAGCTCGTTATCTCCGATCCTGAGCGATCGGAGAGTCACGAGCGAGCCGAGCTGGCTAGGAATCTTGCCGGAGAGTTGGTTAGAAAAGAGAAACAGAGACTCCAAAGAAGTAAGGTTGGAGAGAGCAGTTGGTATAGGACCCACAAGATTGTTGGAAGATAGATCAAGGTGGATTAGGTTGTTAAACCGACCAAACCAAGGTGAAATTGAACCGGTTAATCCTAAACCGGATAAATTTAAACCGGTTACGACATGAAATAAACCGGTTTCGTCGCATGTAACACCGGTCCAAGAACAGAAATTGATGTTAACAAAGTTCCATTGTCGAAGAGGATCTTCTTCTTCAGGATTTGTTGTAGTGAATGATTTCTTAACTTCGAGAAGTGTTTGAAGATCGTTGTTGATGATTAAACCGGGTTGACCCGAGATTGAACCGAGTAAAGAACAGAGAAAAAACAGAACAAGAACAAGAACCAGTGTCTTCATGTTTCTCTTCTTGTTGAAACAATGGTTTTTGGGAAGTGTATGGACTTTTTTTTATGACATTGGTTTGGTTCTTGTTGCAGAGAGATCAATGAGGAAGGAGAAGAAAGTTGATTGGTTATTAGAACGGTGCATAGAGATTCTCTCTCTCTCTCTTCTGTGTTTTGTTTCCCTTTCACTGTTTTATTGAGAGTAAATGAAGAGAGAGAGGTCAAAGGAGGTCAGAGGAGAGAGATGTATGGGGAAAATGGAAATGGGAAGGATCAGTTGTAAATAAATGTTTGTGGTTTTTATAAGTTTTTAGCAAAAGAAAAAGGTTTTTTTATAAATGGCGGCAAAAGTCAACGGTCATAGATATATATGTGTTCATTCTTGTGTCCATGTAGTGTAGACATGTTATGTTAGATAATGCTGTATTCTAAATTATAAAGCTTTGCCTAAAAAGTTTGACAAAAACATTGGTCTTCTTAGGAACTAAAAGTACATAGAATATGTAAATAGTGGAGTACACATTAGTATTCATGATATCAAATTTTCATAACTTTAAGCTAGTTTAAAGCCAATGTATATATTAAGACAACTTCTCAATTCTCACAAAATGAGGATGTCATTTGGTTAATGTAGAAAATCTACATGCAATGTATTTTGAGCCGATCCTGAAAAACCAAGATTGCCAAATTAAAAAAAAGTATTTTGGCTAATAAGAATCGAACTCACGGTTTCCAACTTTACGTTTTACCGCATGTACTAAAGACAATTTTACCAAATAAAAAAGGCAAAAAATACGTAAGGGAACTTTAAAAAATTTGGGCTGCGAACATGAATTTGACATGCTTGCCCTAAGGACCGATCATGGATGATACGATATTCGGCATTTCAAATACAAGAGAATAGTGTTCTAAGTAACTACATAAATTTTGAATGGAGATAGGCAAAAGGTTAGTGGTAATCCGTTTAAATAACGACGAATTCATATGATTAAGCGAAATCCCGATATTGACAATTGACCAGAAACAAAAGGAATGTCTAAAGTTCTTCATGAGTTGAATATATTGAATGCAAAATTGCTAGTTGAAGTTGCGTTCATATATATATCTTCACTCATTCCTTTGTTTAAAGTTAAAAGTCTTTTTGTGTCATTCCATTTCACAATTTTTGTTTTCATTTCGTAATATTATCCATCTCAAAACATGATTACTACTCTGAACATATAGAGTCTCTCGACTCTACACGATTCCTCTTTTTATGCAATCATTTGATTATATCACAAGTAACCTTATTTCGTGAGATGTTATAGTTGTTTATCTTATGTTTCTTTTCAAGAGGTTTAGTTGTTTAAGTAATAAATAATATTTAATTAAAGGAAAAATGAAACTAAACAAAATGGTGATGCATGGCTTTGACCTTGGCCATCGAAAAAGAGTGGTTGAGAAAATGACATGGTTGAATGATATTTTTTTGTTTGAATCTTTTTGCTTTGGTGAAGTGAGTTAGCTTCTCATCACTTTAACCTTTTCACGATAAAGAGAGTAGTTGTGTTTCCTTTTATATCTTTTATACTTATGAAAATATGTCATAAATATGCTATAATATGATATGCCTTACGTATATTAGTATTACCAAGTCAAATGAAGTTGCATCATCATCGATCTTTTTATTATTACCCAAATATTACTACATATCGAACTAAATAATAACTGATTTATGCATTTTGAACAATTCCGTTTATGTTTTTTTGTTGGTTTCTTGAATAATTAGGGTTACTTGTAGGTATAATATTGTTGTCATGTCGGAATCTAGCTTGAACTTAATCACTCCTATGATCCCTATCTAATTATAAATAAAAATGGAATAAAACATCTAGAGCTTTACGTCATTTTCAAATGTTAGTTAATTATATAAATTTTGGTTGACTAGTGATAATCCAAGATCGAATCAAGTTTACGTATAACAACTTGTTTGATAATTGAATGGGGGAAAACTTATAATTGAAATGTTAATATTCTATTGAATGAGATTCTTGATCCAAAAGAATGAGACAAAGGAATTATCTTCGATCCACCAAAAAGATCAAGATTCCTAATTTTATATATTTTGTTTCTAGCTATTGTTTGGTTGATTATACTTAATTTAATCTTAAATTCAAAGTCATATACATATTAAGTAATTTCATTATGCATGGCAAGAATTGTGAAACACATAGTGGTTTTTCTTCAAGGATAAGATATTTAAAATATCGAAAATACAATAAGATAGGATAAATGATTAAAAAGCATGTTAGTCAATGTATCATATAAGTATCCCAAAATGTACAAATAAAATGGATTGCTTATTGTTCTGTATAACTCAGAGTAGGTTTGTTTGGTTTGGACCGTAAATTTTTTAGAAAAGAGTAATGGTAAACAAAGTGTAGAAGAAACGCAACATGATTTGATTAATTAGTCCAAATACAAGTTTAATTAAATTGAGTATTCAAATTGACACTAAGTATTAAGTAATCATCATGTCCCTTTTTTACCTTTTTACAAGTGAGAATTTTTAACAAGCAACATTGAAGTTGAGTTTAACACTTAACCATTCAAGACTAATCTCATACTAACATGAAAAGAAACACTACATTAAACAAAAGAGAACTAATAAGCCAATAATTAAGAGTTAATTTGAGCCTTAAACTTGTTCCACAAAATGGTTTTTTTACTTGTAACCACCATTTCCAAACCAGAACAAAGGCAATGCATAATTCCAAAACGTTTGTTAGCTAATCAAACCCATTAAAACAGCAAAAAAAGAAATTATGATTAGTTTGTGATTGCAATTAAAAACAAACTAACACATTTGTAGTCTAACTGTTCCATACAAATGGATAACCTTGCACTAAACAAAAACATAACCTCTCAATTTCGATGGTGCAGTTTCTAAGTAGCTCAAAGGGAGTGAGTACCAAGTACTAATCTCAGCTCAGAAACCCGCAAAAGAAACATCGAATCAAAACAGTAACCGTTCTTGATAGATGTCAAGTGCCTTGATGATCTTTCCAATGAACATCTTCCTATGCATTCTATACTTAACCGCTGTCGCAAACGTTGTCCTTGCTTCCGATATTGAATCTGTTTACAAAACAAGAAGCAAAACTTAAGTTTTGACCTTTATGCGATACTAATTCCGCAATGTATATATCTCTCTTTAATGGTTATAATCAATACCTAGCATTTTCTGGTCTTGCTCTGCTGTTGTGGGATATTCCGCAAGCATCTTTCGACATTCATCTTGTAACTCTTTAACCGCTTTCCTCTCAGCACTAGGAATGGGAGGGAGATCTATGTCTGACCAAGTGGCCAATGTTCTTGCTGCAGCTAAAACTGCTCCATCAACAAAAGAATCACCTCCCGATAGCTCGCCTGCCACATAGTATCAACAAAAATATAAGTAACATTGTTGTTCATTTTCTCCAATAGAGTTGAAACGAAAGAAAATGAACTTACTATCATGGTAATAATCTTCGGGAAGACCGAAAATGTTAAAGATCGATAAAAAGGAATCTAAATGGATGCGAGAATCTCCAGAGAACTTTATTGCATCCCACGGATTCTGCAGCAGACCGAAAATTTGCATAAACAAGAAAGCTTGCAAAATAAAGTACAGTACCTAAAACAAATGTGTTAACTGTAACAAGTATTACCACGGGAGTTGAGAAGCCGTATCTTTCCATAAGCATGTCATTTTTTTGGCCTGGCATATAGTTAATCGTCATCTGCAAAAAGCATTATAAGAAAATGTGAAACTGATGTGGCAGTGAAGTGCACCTGACATGCTTATGAGACATTTGAGTCCCTTACCTCTTCGCCTTTCTTAATTGCCTGACCAGCATTTGACATAACCTCAAGCATGCGATCTTTAGGACGCCAATGTAGGAAACAGTTTGGTTCAAAGGAGTGGTTTAACATGTCTGCAGAGAAGATGATTTAAAAACTCCATGATCAATTGTGAGATTCCTAGACTGTTCGTCAACAATAACCAAACAATAAAATCTTCCTTACCAGCATAAGGAATCATCATATTCAATTCTTGAACCAAAGCACCGACTCTAGTTAGCATACTAATGCATCGTGTCTGCGCAATACTAACCGCCCATATAAATCTTTCTGGATCTTCAGCAAGCCTTTTGATTTTAAGAGGAACACCTGAATGCTGAGTTGCAATACACAATTTGTCAATGAAAAAAAAAGTCATAACCGAATATCGAGATATGTTAGAGATAAACAAAAACATTAGGCTTCATGCCTCGTTACCCAATTCTTTTCCCAAAACTCTAGAACTCGTTTCTGTTGTTGTCTAATAGTTGTAACAAGATCAGGATCTTGAAGCTCCGCAAGGTCTTCCTATAGCAAAACACACAGAATTATATCAAAGGATCAGTTAAAGATACTCGTAACGCGGAGAAGTAAAATGTGATTAGATTCAAAAGAGAAAAATCAATCCACCTCTGTAGCAAGAAGCAAGCTACTACACTCATCAACAGCAGGCAGAAAATCACCGTAAAGTCGCCAAAAATGATCTTCCCGATCAAACGAGAATAACAGTAGACACGCTAATCTAAGATCCCAATCAATCTGTAATGACAAACACATAATGCATCATTAGTACATTCATAAAATGAGAAACTATAATTAGTCATTTCTTCATGCAATTACCTCGGGATCGGTCGAGTTAATGATATCGAAAATCGGATGACCAATTGGAACAACATCAGGGAAAAACATCCAAGGATGTTTCTGTCTAATGGTTATCATCAATTCTAAAGGAATCTCCATTATCACCTACCAAGAGATAAACAAGAATCAAACACACATAAAGTTGTGAACTTTAAACTTAAGAAGAAGAGACTGACTCTAGCACGACGACGAGGTTCGATATCTTTAGAAGCATAAACACCAAAACCATCAGGTCCTTCTTTAAACTCAACTCCATAAGCTCTCACACTTCGAACATATCCAATTTTGTAGAAATCTGGATCTGCTGGCTCCAGCTAAAGCAAAAACATAAAACCCTAAATCAAATCTCACAGAATTGTATAAAGTTACTACCTTTACGAACTCATATAGACCCTAAATCAAATCTCACAGAATTGAGTAAAGTTACTACCTTTACGAACTCATATAAACCCTAAATCAAATCTCACAGAATTGAGTAAAGTTACTACCTTTAGGAACTCATATAAACCCTAATCCTGAATTTGAAGGATAATACACAGAATTGACTAAAGTTACTACCTTTACGAACTTACATAAACCCTAATCGTGAATTGCAAGGATTGAGACCAAAATCGTACCTCGGAGGAGGATGTTTCCTCAGAAACAGGAGATTGAAACAGAGGAAATGGTTGAGTTTCAAGAGAAGCAACTTTGATTGGTCGGACATAATTTTGTCTTTCTCTAACGAAATTGGTTCTGGGTTTTGGTGTTGAGATAACTCCATTGCAGAAACCCTTTTGGTCGGAACAGAAAAATCATGAGTTATAAAGAGAATTCACAGACATAGTTACATAGAAACATTAGAGGTGTGTAGGAGATTGAAGAACCTGAGGTTTGGAGATAAAGGTGTTGATTAGGTAATGAAGAAAGACTGAAGAAGCCATTGTTCAACACTGAGATAGTTACCAGGAGAAATGGGTTTAGGAAGAGGGAGACAAAGATCGTTATCCATTGTTTTTCAAGTTTTGGTTTAATGAGTATATATATGTTGTATAAATGCATGTAGCAAAGAAGCTTTCATAGCTCAGTTGGTTAGAGCACCCGTTTAGTAAGCGGGAGGTCTTGAGTTCAACTCTCAATGAAAGCATATAATTCTTATTTTTTTATCCCTTTTTAAAATTTTTTGTCATTTCTTTTGGTTTTATAGAAAAACATCATAGTATGTATAATTAGTTACATACACAGAACTTCTCAACCTTTTGGAAAGTTTCTCTACACCCAAATTGCAAAATTGATGTTGAATTTTGTTTTATTTTAGTTTGAGATGGGCATCTGGATTAGATACAGAAGTGGATGTCTTGACAGAACATATCCTCATGCTAAACATAAAGTTTAAACTATACATCGTATGCATAATTAGTTGCACAAAATTTGTTCAAATTTCTGGAGACAATTACACATTTAGACCTTCAAATCTATTATACACAAGTTCATGGTTATATCGATGAAATACTTAATGATCAAGACATCCGAAGATGAAATATACAACACAACAAAGGTGGGTATTGAAAATACTATGGAACTGTGACAAAGTTTGATAGTTCAAGATAAGACATGCATGAAGTATGGTTTTGTTTAGCATTGTATTTTTTTTACTCATAAATGTTATCAACTTATAAAGATTCAGATTCAAATACCATTTTCCATTTCAAAAGAAACCAATCCAAGCTTACATATCAAGGCTCAAACAACACAATAGAGATTCAAATTCTAAACACGAGATAAAGAAGAGAGCTTTTTAAACACTCACTTTGACATTTTCTAAGACAAATGTCATTCCAATTAGCAACTTGATGTTGGTTAACACAAATCGTTCGAGCACAAGCATAAGAGCAAGCGTCGAGCTCCGAAACACCGCAGACAATATCGTTGTTTAATAATAGGAGAATTTTGGAAAATGCCACAATCCAAATTATAGATTCGACTTTTAATGAGTTTGTAACCGTTCGACTTTTTTTGTTCTTTAAGTAGATTCTATTTAGATTAACTTATAGTTCAATTTGATTTAGTTTGGTTCGGTTCAAAGTTTTCTAGTTTTTAGGTTTATAGAAAATACTATTTAGGATGGGTTCGGTTCAATTTTTTTTCTTTCATTAGGGAATAAATTATAGTTGGATTTAGTTTTTAATTAAAAATATTAGGTTTTAATATAAATTCTGGTTAGTTCGGTTCAAAATCAGATTATTCGGTTTTAAAATTTATATTTTATTTAGATCATTTTATAATTCAGCTTGAGTTTGAGTTTGGAAATTTTGGTTCATGTATGAGAATGAACCTCATCAGTTCAAATTTTTTTTCCCACCCCCTCTTTTCCGCCACAAAAAAAGACATAACTATATCTATGTAGCTCACTCTTTTTATTTTATTTTTAATTTTTTATGAGGTAAATCATATATGTACATAAAAAGATTTCAAACATTTCTTTCTGCAAGGAACTATATGATATTCTGTTCCTTAAATATACAGACATGTTTGGTTCCTTTGGTCATAATTAGACTGTAGTGTGTTGTGTGAAAGGCTCAGCTTCTGATGGAACTTCACGAGCTCTTTGGCTCTCAAGTGGCATATACTGTGACATGATCGTCATAATCTCCGAATCCATGTAAGACTGCGAAAAACAGCAAAAAAAGTTAGCTGGTATAGAAATCCTAATTGAAAACGTTGAATTCAAGAATGGTTTTGTATGAATCAAGAAGAGTACCCTGAACCGGTATTTGTAGAAAAGATAACCAGCTAAACCGGCTACTGCGACGATAGCTAGTATCAAGAGTGTGAGCCACCATGCTGTTTTTGATCCATATCTCTCTGCATTTACGGTTTAAAACAATCTAGATTAGTATCATTATTATGTACTTAGGAAATTTGAGTCTTGATTAATAATTTTTGTACCTATACAAGTATCTTGATCGTTGATATAAAGCCGATCACCGGAACAACTACATTTGTATCCTCCCCATGAGTTCTTGCATCTGCAGCCGCTACATTGACACACCGTAGCCTCTTTACATTCATTGATATCTGCAATAGAACCAAATCAAAACATATGATCAATTTCAAATAATTGGTGAATGATTCTGTTTTATTTCGAGGTTAAAAAATCGATAAGTTAAGAGTTAGGACATTGATCATTCTTGATAAGTGTTACCTTCACAGGTGTGACCGTCGCCGTGGAAACCTTCAGGACATTTGCAGCCGGTAGACACAGAGTCCTGATTGTTCATAAGTAGTTTGTATGTAAATAACAAAAGAGATGAAACAAGAAATTTGAAAGTTTAGTTTTATGATAAGAGAGTCACTAAACTGAGCAAGCAGAGAATGTTAAGCCATTTCTTGTATCAGACCAACAACCTCCATTGTTGATAGTACACCTCGCAGGTCCATAAGCTGCAAAGCTCAATAGCAAACCGGACATTTCAGAGAAAAATCAAGAAACCGGTTTCAACATTTGAAGGGTTGTGTGAGGTATGAACAACTTACGTGTACATGAAGTGTATCCGTCTCCTTTATATTGAACACCTTTTACAACCGGACACTCGCATGTTCTTCCTCTAAATGTATCCTGATCAAAAGAAAAACAAAGACTTTCAGGTGACAGGTATTATAGGGCTTTGAGAAACATTTCATATCAAATAGATACAAATATCAATGTGATGTGATAAGCTCGGTTTTACGACATACTTTACAAGCAGTCATGTTAGTTTTTGTGTCCATCCAGCAACCACCATTGTTTTCAAGGCACTCATTTGTCTCTAGACCTGTGTTAAGGCAAATGGGAGGATCCGTTGTTTCGTTGAATCCAGCGCATATCGCCTTTAGAACAGCGGTTCTCTCCAATCTCCCTTCACAAGTACAATCAATAACAACAGAAATTTCAGCAACATCAGAAAGATAGGCTGATTTTGAATAGTTAAAGAAGCAAATCCAAACCTCGATATTGGGCGTTATTGATGACTAACGTTGGCAATATCGTAACATCACCTCGCTCTCCTCCGCCAATCTTTTGAAGTTACATACATTACAGTTAGTAACCAAATTTTACGTAACCATCAAATAAGAAAAAAGTCGAAAAACCGACCTGAACTTCTTGTTCGATTTTCAGTACTTGGTTCTCGGTATCAGCCAGAGGATCACCGATGCATTTCTTAATCTTCTCCATGGGTAAATCTGAAACAAATCTTGAGAATTCATAACCCAAAAAGAAAAGAAATAAAGAAACATAACAAATTATCTTTAAAGGACTATCTTACTTAGAGATTTGATGACATCTTCAGCACAATCTAAGGTATATTTCTTCTCCTTCATCGAACATCGAGAATGAAAATCAGTAACATAATCCCACCAAACCCAAGCTCGGTTACTCTCATTCGCAACTCGATGAACACAAAGCTGTCTCAAATTCTCAAACACAACATCTTTCCCTTCATAACCTTCTCTAAAATTATGCTCAGGGTCAGGAGCACAATACCTCCCATGGTTTATACACTGAGACTTACACTGTGGACTGTTTATAAACTGAAATGGACAAAACCAAGTGATGTAATGAGGCGTAAACGCGGTAAAACCTCCTTTCTCAAGTATTTGAGCATGACCCTTAAAGTTCTTAACAAAATCCATCTGTTCATCGCACCTTGCGCCACATTCATCGTTGCTATTAGTCCATAGCTCGTACTCAACTCTCTGATCAGGATGAGGCACAGATTCTCTCCAATCTAGCTTCAAGACTATGTCTTTACCTTTCTTGAAACCTTGTCTTAAGCTATCTCCGAATGATTTCTCGATTAGTACCGATGGGATTGTTAGCTTCTCGATAAACCCATCCGCATCTTTGCTCTCTTCAGGTGAATCCATTGTCAACAATGGCTCGTCTACATTATCCGCTACAAGAACTGCCGCGGCTCCTGCTTGTTGCGCGTTCCATGCTTTTAAGGCAAAGTAGCAACCTGAAACCATAAATTTATAGAGCCAAGAAAACAATTTTCAAATTTAATGAGACAAAAACATCAACTCATATCAGAATTCAAGTCTTATATATTAAGATTTTGAAATTAACATAGTGAACTTAGAGATATTAAATATATAAATCTTTCAAGTCAAATCCAAATTTGTAACACAACCCATGAATCCTATTGGCTTCCATTTCAAAATAAACTGTTTTACATTTCATGGGCTTCTATCTCAAAACTAATCGGCAATTAGTGAATTGTGTCACACCGTTTTACATTTCATGGGCTTCTATCTCAAAACCAATCGGCAATTAGTGAATTGTGTCACGTCTATTATCTATTTTACTTATGTTCCCTTCTAAAACTCCGAAAATTCGTATCAATCAAAGTTTCGATCAAATCATAGAACAAAGACATTTTTTTTTACAAGTTATTAACATTTTGAAGATGTTTTGATTTGTTACCTCCACGATCAAGAAGGAGAATAGTGGGACGAGGAAACTTGGGCTTGAAGGTTTTACCAAAAGCAGAACAACCATCGGTTTTACTATCCGGATAAACCACTGACCCGATTAAAAACCCACCGTAATCAGGTAAACCGAAATTCGCAATCGAACCGTCACGTTTTGACCTCATCTCCTCCGGGTTAAGCACGCTTATGCTCTCTTTCTCCACCACAAACCTCGCTTCCACGACGACCATAGCGATGATGATGGTCAACGCCGTGAGGAGAAAGGTCAACGCTCTCCCGTTGACTAAACCCATGTCTTAAAACACGACCAAGATTGGATTAAGGGATAGGTTTTGTCAGATGATCAAAATTTCTTGTGTTTTCCCGAGAAAAAAAAATGGAAGCTTTGGTTTGTGTTAACTGTTTCTCTGATTGAAGATGATTAGCATACTGGTTTATATAAATTAAACTGAAAATGAAAACATATAGTTTTCTTTAGAAAAATGGAAAGAATTGGAAGATGTTGGACTTTTCAGAGTTTAGGTATTTTTTTAGTATCATAGTGGTAAGAGACTCGATCAAATAAAGCCTTGAGTTTGAAATGTAATAAACGGGACCATTGTGTGTGACGATAGACAAGGTATTTTTAATATATTTGTTTTTTGAGAGGAAATAAACTGAAATTATATAACCTTTTCTTTGTCAACAAATTTATATTCTTTTAAAATTGCATTTTGACGTAATAAAACCTTATTTAGTCTTCTTTCGACCAAAAAAAAAAGTCTCCTTTCTAATACTTTTTCTAAGGATTTTTTCGTAGATGCGTTTCTAGTATGAATTTTCGTAAATTAAAATTGTAGGTGGGTTCAATCACAAAATAACGGGGTCGGATTTTGTACAATCTTTTTAGTTTAGTTATTGACTAATAATTAATTTATTAACAATTATATAGATCAGTAAAGCTAAATTTACCAACAAAATCTTTAGTATTATGTGAGTAAAACTCTTAGTTGTTCCACGCAATTAGGAAAAAAAAACAATTCCATCAAAAAAAACTTATAGAGGAGATAGTAAACGTTTTTTTCAAGAAAATAGATTTTTCTTTTGTCTTTAATCAAGGTAAATATAATTGAAAAATGTAATCTACCCAAATTAATTCAACTTTTTTGTTTGGTCAAAATGTTGCAAAACTAAAAGTTTTTTTTGGAGTCAAATCTACACTTATTTCATTTCATGAACATTCATAACTAAATAAAAAACACCGGAGTAGATAAGCATGTCAAGAAATTGAGCATCATAGAACACTTTAAGAGAAGATGAAGTTGCAATAAAAACAGGTTTAAGAGCAGGACTTATGCAACCAATGTCGAAGAGATAAACTTATGCGTACCTACTTCTTGAGACATAGTACTCATACTCCCTATAATATTGGTGACGTCAGATGCAAGGTAACGCCAGCGATCCTCGTAGTACAAGAGACATAAACTGTTGATAGTAATTACAATTCACGATCTAAAATTAATTCTTTTTCTATCTAAAATTAAGCCCAAATTTTTTAAAATTATCCCCAAATTGTTTATGCATTCGGTGGTATTGTCTATAATGATCATTGCGGATGAGTCCTGTAAGAAAGTTATGATTGGTGTTTTTATTGTCTTTATACTTTATATCTCAACCCACAAATTTCATTCATTCAAATCGCAAATTTCTTCTGTTTGAACCGAGTTTTGGTATTAGGATCATTTGGTCACGTTTTTAAATGGCTTAACAAAGCTAAGATGGAAGAGTTTGATATTCTAACTTCTAAGTGAGAAACAAAAAACAATTGTAAAAGACAAGCCAAATATTTAACTGCAAGAAGTTTGATTCATAAGTCATATAAGAGTATAGTCTTATGAGATCCTTTTCTTTAACTATCAAATCTATGTTTGTGCCTTGTATGGCTTATGATTCTGCAAAATAAGCTTACTAGTTCTTATGTGTAAGGATATGAATTCATCTTAATGAAAGTGGTTTGATTAAAAAATAGGTATAATTTGTGGAATTGCAAAGAAAAAAATCAAAACTAAATAACTAACCAAAAGCCCTAAATCTAATGGCCATGAATTTGCCACATTAGGCACTTTTGGTTAGTTAATTAGTTTTCATTTTTTTCTTGGCTATTCTACAAATTAACCATAAAATATATATATATAGTTATATATATATATAACTGAAAGTGTGATATACACATATTTTTTTGTTTTTTCCGTCTGAAATATAATATTAAAAATAAGGGAAGAATTACAAGAGATCAAATGATAAGTCCTAAAGGGAGAAAGGTGTTAAAAAGGATACCAAACGTTGAGCCACAAAACCAAACCGAAACCACAATCTTCCACATAACCTCTTTGATGTCTAAACTGCACTGAAAAACAAGAGAAGGACGAGCAAACAGACAAGTTGCACTGAACCAATCTCCACCAGCGGCAGGATGGACGGGATAGAGAGCAAGACGGAGAAGCAAGGACCCAAGCACTACACACCCAACCGATAGAATAGAGAACCCGAACAACCGAGAAACACTAGGCTCAAGACACAAGTCTTGACCGGAGATGGAAAAACGCCATAAAAGATCACTATCTCCAACACACGGAACCTCGCAAACTAGCATAAGTCATCTACACCCATTAAACTAGTCACCTCCTCGCAAGAGTAGAGATGAAAATCGATACCACTGCTTTGGGACGATACAAGAAATATACACATATTAAATTAAGATTTTGGTCGAAATATAACAAAATTGTAAGTTATTTTTGCAAGTTCTTTTAACTAAAAGAGAAAATTTTGGATTTTAGGGATTACAGAACAAAAGCATCACATTTCTTGTAAAAACCAATATCTTTGTTTTTCACTACCAATTGATAGAAACTCGAATTCAATCTCCATTCTTCTCTCTTTCAAAAGCTTCATGATTTATCTCCTCTTCTCTCACTGTCGCAACAACAACAAACAAACATTCGAATCTCCCCAAATTAAGGGTTTAACCAAAAACCCTCCGAGTTCATGCCCAAATCTCCATTCCCAATCCGTATCAGCTTCTTCACCTCCTTCTTCAACCAAAGTCGAAACCTTTCCACAAACCCACTTAAACTCTCTTCTTCTACTTCACTTTCTCCAAAGCCCTCCATGGAAGCCGAAGCAGAGACTCCATTATCAGAATCTCCAATCTCAGAGAAGATATTCAAATCACCTCCTAAAATGGGTTCTTACAAGTTAGGTGATTCAACTTTATCTTCAATGATTGAAAACTACGCAAACTCTAATGATTTTGCTTCAGTGGAACAACTTTTGAGTCGTGTTAGATTAGAGAACAGAGTAATAAAAGAGTTTACTTTTATAGTTGTGTTTAGAGCTTATGGGAAAACACATTTACCTGATAAAGCTATAGACTTGTTTCATAGAATGGTTAATGAGTTTCGTTGTAAACGTAGTGTTAAGTCCTTTAACTCGGTGTTGAATGTGATTATAAACGAGGGACTGTATCGTCGAGGATTGGAGTTTTATGATTACGTTGTGAATTCGAACATGAACATGAATGTTTCACCGAATGGTTTGAGTTTTAATTTGGTTATTAAGGCTTTGTGTAAGCTTGGATTTGTGGATAGAGCGGTTGAAGTGTTTAGGGAAATGCCTGAGAGGAAGTGTTTGCCTGATGGTTATACGTATTGTACGTTGATGGATGGGTTGTGTAAAGAGGAAAGAATCGATGAAGCGGTTTTGTTGTTGGATGAGATGCAGAGCGAAGGTTGTTTGCCTAGTCCGGTTATTTATAATGTGTTGATTGATGGATTGTGTAAGAAAGGGGATTTGACAAGAGTGACAAAGCTTGTTGATAATATGTTTCTTAAAGGATGTGTTCCTACTGAGGTAACGTATAATACGCTTATTCACGGTTTATGTCTAAAGGGGAAGTTGGATAAAGCTGTTAGTCTTTTAGAGAGGATGGTGTCGAGTAAATGTATGCCGAATGATGTCACGTATGGAACGTTGATTAATGGGTTGGTAAAGCAGAGACGAGTAATGGATGCGATTAAGTTGCTGATGTCTATGGAAGAAAGAGGGTATTGTTTGAATCAGTATGTTTGTTCGATTCTTATAAGCGGCTTGTTTAAGGAGGGAAAAGCCGAGGAGGCGATGACGTTGTGGAAGAAAATGGCGGAGAAAGGTTGTAAACCGAATATTGTTGTGTACAGTGCTCTAGTTGATGGTTTATGTCGAGAAGGGAAACCAAATGAAGCTAAAGAAATACTTAATGAAATGATAAGTAATGGCTGCTTGCCTAATGTGTATACGTACAGCTCTCTGATGAAAGGATTCTTCAAAACTGGTCTTAGTGAAGAAGCGATTCAAGTGTGGAGAGAGATGGATAAAACTGAATGTACTCGAAATGAGGTTTGTTATAGCGTTTTGATCGATGGTCTTTGTGGGGTTGGGAGGGTTAAGGAGGCTATGATGGTTTGGTCAAAGATGCTCACTATAGGGATTAAACCTGATACAGTAGTTTATAGTTCAATGATTAAAGGTCTTTGTGGTATCGGCTCGATGGATGCGGCATTAAGACTTTACAACGAGATGCTATGCCAAGAGGAACCCAAGTCACAGCCTGATGTTGTTACTTATAATATACTTCTCGATGGTTTATGTATGCAGAAAGATGTCTCTAGAGCAGTTGATCTCTTGAACTGTATGTTAGATAGAGGTTGTGATCCCGATGTTATTACATGTAACACATTTTTGAAAACTTTGAGTAGCGAGAAGTCAGATTCTTCTGAAGAAGGGAGAATTTTTCTAGAAGAGCTTGTTCTGAGGCTCTTAAAGCGTCAGAGAGTATCGGGGGCTTGTAAGATTGTAGAAGTAATGCTTAGTAAGTATCTAACACCGAAGGCTTCTACTTGGGCGATGATTGTTCCTGAGATTTGTAAACCGAAGAAAATCAATGTTGCCATTGATAAATGCTGGAGGAACTTGTGTACTTGAACATTACTGGAGCATTTTCGTGCAGAACGCTCGCTCCTCAAAAGCCTCCATTGCTTGGAACGCTTTCGCTTCTGGTGTTGTGGACCAAAAATGCTCGCGAAAAACAGGTAGATTGATACTCCAAATTCTCAATTTAACTTTGTAATTGTAATATCTGAGTAAGTGGAAACATGACACCTATCTAAAGTATATTAAGGATATGAAAATCCATTGTTACCGTATGTTATGTTTTAAGATCGTTGTCTTGTTTTTCATCGTTTTGATTTAACTTTTCTTTTGTAGCTCCAGCACCAAAAGGAAAGATTTTTGAAGTCTGATTGGTCTCTCCATGGTTCAACCTCTCAGGTAACAGAATCTTCTTCTTCATAGGTGCGGCCAAATTTTGACCTCCTAGGGAAAGAGAGGTCTGTAAAAAATGATCAAGAAGCGAAGAGAGGGTTTATATTTTGAGCTCCTCGAAGATTATTATCTGATGCGCTCTGAAATCATTGTCTCGTCCTCAAGTGTTTAGAGATTACCTTGAACTATTATAAGACTTATAGAGAAGGTTTATATTTATAGGAAATTAGGAATTTATTGAACTGTTTTTTCCAATCAGTTCGAATTGGTAATCCGAAAAACTTTTCGATCTATTTTTACACAATTTGTGTTGTCCTGCTTACTCTTTGATCACGCGAATAGTCCAAGAAATTTGTCTCGCACCAAATGAAAGATTAGCGTACGTGCTACTCACAAGCGAAGCAATACATTGAAACACGCAGATCGAGCAATGAGCTTGTCTAGTCAGTTTCTAACTTGCAACAAGGTCATCACTCTCAAAGAAGGATTTGTGAAGAGCCTCGACGTATCCTTCAGAGCGCTACTAGTAGAGTTTCGATTTCGGTCTAAATTCTTTCAATTTTGTGTCTTCAGAAGAGTGCTTTCAAATACAAACATCTAAACTGGTTTATTCAAGGTTGGTCTAAGATCTCACACTTACAAAAAGAAAATGAAAATCAAGGAGCTCAAACTTTAGAAAATGACATTCAATTAAAACCAATAACAAACATATCTAACATGGTTGCTATCTTATTCACTACCATCATCATAGTCCTTGATCGTGATAGCCTCGGGTTGCTGTGCCATGGGGGCCTTAGGAGAGAAAATAATGTTCATAAACCACGGCTCAGGCCGCGGATGCTGGTAAATAGTCGCCGGCATACGACATATTTTGCAGAGAAATTGACGATGTAGGATAGAGTAAGTGACCTCGCTTGAGCACTCGAAGCATGTGTAACATGTGAACTGAATCATCTCTAGAATAACAATGTGTGGACTGGAAACACAGATCCAATAGTTTTTTTTTTTTTTATCTTTTACTTATAGTCTTTGATATTTTCTAAAATGTTAAGATCAATTTGGATGTAATGGATATTTATATTTATTTTCTTGAATGCAAAAGATTGTCCGATTCTATCGTCGTCACGAGTCTAGAAAAATTGTTCACGTTTGAAATATTCTCTATACCAAAAGAATAGAAACTGAATCAAATATACAAAATAAAACGAAAAATTTATTAATTGAAGGGTTAATTAGCACAATAATAGGTTTTGGGGTTGTAATTAGGAGAGTAATATCAGGATTTTGTTATTTAAGAGAGTAACAAAGAGAGTAAAAATTGTGATAAAAATACCCTTGGCAAAATAATGCGGAAAAGTTAGTAGAAAAGAAAGTTTGCAAATCAACATTAAAAAACAATTCTTAAACAATTCCTAAAAATCTTCTCTTGATTTCATCTCTTGGAAATTAGATCCGTAGGGGAAAAAATGGATCAGAAAAAGCAAATATGTTTTAACATATAGCTATTAAATAATATAGTAAACTATTTTCAAAAATACTTAATTCTATTAATCTTAAAATATAGTGAACTATATCACAATATTCCGTAACTAACATAGTGAACTATATCACAATATTTCGTAGCTAACATAGTGAACTATTTTTTTAGAACGATATAGTTGACTGTATGAAAATGTTGTTATAATAATTAATTATTTTTAAAAAACATAGTTAACTACGTATGTAGTTACGTATTATAGTTTGCATAAGAAAACAAATAAAATATATAGTTAACTATCATAAAAAACATAGTTACCTATTATAATGGAAAAAATACATACATATTATCTATTTTAGTTAAAAAACATACATAGTCAACTATTATCAAAAATATTGTTATTTATTTTGATTTTTGATCATAGTTTACTATATAACTATTAATTAGTGATTGGAGATTATGATCTATAGAAACGAATTAAGAACAAAATAATTGGAAAAAAAGGAAGGAAAAAAAATTGCTACATCGTACAAAGAAGAAAAAGTTGACGATGTCGTCAAATTACAAAATAAAAGAAAAGAAGAAGAAGCAAAAAAATTGGTCAAAAAAATACTTCATCATACTTTCTTCTAAACATTTTATTTCTTCACAAGAATTTATTTGCTTCATTTTTAGTTAAAGTTTCAAATGTTAAAAGAAAAAAAGAAAAGAAGAAGAAAAAGTGACGGCCAAAAAGGAGGAGGAAAAGAAAAAGAAAAAGAAAGTGAGAGAGATTATGGTTTTAATTTAAACATTAATGTTTTAAATTTTTTTTAATATGAAAAAATGTGTATTTATTTAAGGATAAAATGGTCATTTTAAGTAAGATCAATGTTAGTTACCTAATTATAATTGAGATCATGTTAGAGATTTAATTACGGTTGAAAAGAGTAATATTCATGTTAATTTCCCTTAATTGAATATATAAAAAAATACATTTTGAAATAGTACATAATACTATTCGTTCTATTATATTAGATGTTTTATAAAGAAAAATATTTGTGTCATAGTTTTTTTTCTAAATTTTGGGTACAAAATTAAATTTATATTTATGTTTAGTGACTATGGTTGATTTACCCACAAGAATATAATTATTTATATTTATGTTTAGTGACTATGGTTGATTTACCCACAAGAATATAATTGGGACTAAAAAAAAATCAGTCAATTCCTTACAAGCCTTAAACTCACAAGATGCTATCAGCTCTTGATGGTAATCTCCTGAAGAAATTCTGAGGAATAGAAGGTAAATCAAAAACCCTAACTCTAGGGTGTCTCATGACGTAGAACCCAAGAAACGTGAGCAATAACTTCATAGAGACTAAACAAATCACTCCACATGCAACCAAACAGAAGGCTAAGAACAAAGACGTTGCTCTTCGATCTCTCCAACTCAACAAACTTTTCACTCTCTCTCCTTGTGTAGCCAAATCTCCCAACACAATCATCATCCTCCCCGCAATACCACGCAACTTATCATACATTTTCTTCAGTACATCACCAGATTTCGCGCTAGGAAACGCATCAAACTCCTCTTCTAGCTCATCGGTCAATGCTGAATCGGCTTTAGACAGCTTTACATCCATATGTGGAGGATGTTTTGGCCTCATACCAAACCTGTATAAGCCAAAGACGAAACAGTACAAGAAAAGCGAGACAACGCGGTACTTGGGGACAAAAACAACGAACAAGAAGAGGATATGGATCAAATCCGTTATCACGGGGTTTTTCCATTTGCAAATGTCGTCGAACCATCTCCAAACATCGATCCAGCCATCGAAAAACGCGATAAGACGTTCGAAATTCGCTCTTCCTCTTCTCAAACTCCAAATGTTTGATCCCACATCGAGCATATATTCGACAACATCTCTTCCTAGTGTTGGCTCGTTGCGGCCTAGCTTGAGACAGAGAATATGAGTCGCTTGGTGTCTTAAGCTTTCTAGTTGGTATACAGACAATGGAGATATGTAATGCATTTGCGGAAGCAACGGCTCTGTGTATTTCTGAAGCATATCGATCATTGATGTCACGGTGAACCTAACCGCGAGATGAATCTCACCCATTTTCTTGACCCCGTCTGATTTTAAAACCATTAGAGGATAAGAATGCGTATAGATCTTCGATGTTACTAGAGTCGATAAACGTATGCTGATCTTCCCAATCCTCGAATCCTTGATCAAACGGTTTTCATTACTCGCAGCAAACATATTCAGATTATCGAAAACACATATTGTAATCACCGTGTAAGGATCATAGACTTCCCAAGTATACTGCTTGATATGCTCAAATTTGCCCTGAGCTACTATCTCAAATTAAGAGATCAATTGTAGTAGGGGTCGAATCACTATGAGTCAAATCAAACAATAAGATGTTCGACTTCGAATTGAGCTAAGCGAATAAAGTAAAGTAAAAGCAAAAAAAAATTAAAACAGAGAAAGGTTGTTGGTTTTTTAAAATTCAATTAAACAAAAGTTAGGTTTTTGGCAAGTTCGCAGGCAAAGATAAATTGTAGATTTATAAAACTGTCAGGATTTTAATGAAGATTCGTTCTCGAACTTGAAACTCTAATGTAAAATTAAATGACTTCCGTTGAATTAATTATCTATGCATGAACCCTAGAAATCCAAATTCCTTTGTAAAATCAATCAATTTATGCAAGCATTAAAGTTCAGGTTTCAATTTGTTCACAAAATCTCTAAACCAAATTCCTTTGACAACAGGTGATTTTGCTCATCTAAGACTATGGTCAAGTTATCAATTGATGCTTCCGCTTCTAACTAATCAACATAAGATATCTAATTAAGGGTGATCAATCCTAAATCAGAGTTATTGCAATCTAATGAAGAACCATAAGATAATCCTAACATGAATTCAATTCTAACAATTCATCTTAAATCCTTTGAAAAACTCTAAACCTAACAAGCAAATTACTCAGACATGGAAATAGATAACATGATAACTGAATAATATATACTGCATTAAATAAAGGTAAAGAAAGAGATACAGAAGGGTTCAAAAAAATCTGAAACGTCTGAAAACTTGTCTCCCTAACTCTCAAAATCTCTCTGAATCTCTAAGTATTTATAGGATAGGATTCGTGCTGGGCTTTTTTTGTTAACTTCTGGAATTTCTGGGGTAAAAAGGAAATATTCAGAATAGGAAAAATCCTCTTTCTTCGCGAAACAGTTTCCTCCGTCGATCGACGCACAAGCACTTCCGTCGATCGACGGACAACTAATTTTTCTGCACTTTTCTGCTTCAAGCTTGTGACTTCGACTGCACTTTCCTTGATGCTCCAAAATGCTCCATAACCGCCAATTAAGGTCCATTCATACAAAAACCTGCCAAGACTCTAAAACACTAGAAAATACCAAAGAGACTCGATAAAACCGGGTTAAATCATGGCCAAAAGACGGCAAAAACCATGATATATCACTGCTAGTTCCATTTCGGCTCGAAAGTGTCTACAATTGTCCTGGTTCTCACCCATTTTGCTTCGTATTTCGCCACACAATACGCATCCGTCGTTCCTCGACTGTCTCTTGACTTCATCGGCATCAAACCCGTAGCGTTTAACACTCCTAGCTCCAAGACACCAATAGCTGGAGTCCATAGAAGTTTAGCAGAAGCTCTGTAATCGCTACTATACTGAATCGATTCATCAAGAACGTGATAACCTCCATCTAAAGAAACCCGCAAATGAATCCTCCCCGCAAATCTCTTCGTTGTTCCGGCTTCACTGATATGTTCTACATTGTACCACAAAGCCGGTACAGAACCGGGGATGACTCTTCTCTCAACCTGAGATAACTTTATCTCACACCTTCCTAAACCCTCTTCTTTTTGCCCTACCTTATCTTCCACGGTAAGTACCAAACTATCCTCAAACGGCTCAACCGCGACAAACATCATATCCTCATTCCACACAGGATTCAAACTCTTTGACTGAGAAATCTGACTCCTCACAACAACGTTTCCTAGAAACCCTTTAATCAGAATCTCAGGATTGGTCCAATTCTGATGCAACGGGACCAAATCATGAGCTTCGAGTAGGGTAACTCGCAAATACCAAAGCCTTGGAGAAAGATAAACCTTAGATCGCGTGTTCACCACGTTATCTCCCGTTATTGTCGAATGCCAAGCCTCCGGGAAAACTTCATCGGCTTGTGTCCCAATCCAAACAGATAACATAATCTCTCCATCGATTTTGATTCCATTTCTATCTTCCAATATATACCATTGTGGAGCCAATGGACTATCAGGAGGTACACGAGTAGGAATCTCCGCTAAATCGAACTTACATTTTCCGATAACATCTTCATCGTTGTTAGAGCCATCTTTGTTTCGCATTATCACTTCTAAGACATTCCCTTGAAGACGAGTTTTCGTGAAGGCGAAGACTTCGTGGAACTCAGGGTTAGGGTTAGAGTATACGTTAAATATTTTGAATGATTTTAAAATTATGAGACGTTTAAACATTTGTAATATTCGTATGAGAATCGAGGATTATTGAAACATTGATTTGGAAACCGTTTTTGATTGGAGAGTGGAGAGAAATCAGGAGTTTAATATTCAAAGTTTTAAATTATGCACCATTAATGTTGTAAAATTTGATTCAATCCACAATTCCAAAAACTGTTGATCTAATAAAGGCAATCTTTAAAACTAAAAGATTATAAATTCAGTATAGGATCCATTCGCTAATTGAACAAAAACTACCATCAAATAATTTCGTTCAATGGACAAAAACTAACACATAAGTATTTGAGACGACAACTTGGGATTACTTTCAGATTAAAACTCAATTGTTTGAGTTTTCCAAATTTATTCTCTACTTTTGTTTTTGATAATATAAAGAGAAATTAGGTGGAATAATATGTTTTGACATGTAAATTAATAAAGTAACATGTGTAGTTGGAAAATTTGGGTAACTGACCGAGAGAAAATTAAATTTGACTAATTTACGCATAATAAATTCAATTAATGTTGTCAAATTTTATAACACTTAATGCTAAATTTTTTGTAATAAATAAATAAATAATAATTTCATCTATAAATAAATTTAAAATTGACATGTAAAGAAAAACATTTCTTTACTTTTTCTACATTATACGTTTACTCAAAATAGCCATAGTTTTTTACTTTTCGGAATAATTAGTTATTATTAAAATATATAAATTATACAGTAAACTATATAAAAAAATTAGAAACTATTGAAAAAAATAGTGAACTATTTCATTATTTGGATTCAAATACAAATAGTGAAGTTTAGTTTAATATAACTAACTACTTGTTTAATATAATGCACTAAAATTGAGTAATAGTGAACTACTCCCTTCATTCTAAAAAGATAGATGTTTAAGGTTATGCACACTTATTAAGAAAACGCATTGATTTCTACGATTTACAGTTTCCAATAAAGTTTAACCAATAATATTTCAGTATTTGTTTTGGAATTTGTAAAAGTGTATAGAAAACGGTAAAAACTCTATCTTTTTAGAACAAATTTTTTTTGTAAATTTTTTATCTTTTAGGAACAGAGGGAGTATTTATGAATATATTTAACTAAATATATAATAATGAACTATTGTTGAATATAACAACTATAGTTGATGGTTTGTAAATAAAATTAACTATATAAATAATTATTATTTATTTGTATCTAACTACACATGGATATATAAGTAACTATATTTAAATATAATTATATATATGTACATATAATAGTGAACTATCTTATAGGTGAATATAATTCATGCTTTTTAGAAATGAAAGACTCAATAGCTACGAATGTTTAGCTCAAACAATGATTCATATGCAAAATCAAACAAATGGTTAGATATAAATATAACCAAAATCAAACAATTTGCCATAGCTAGTTCGACAAAGTAGAGAGTTTCATGTTCACAAACGTGAATGTTCACTAAATAGCTAATTAATCTCCTTCACTCTTTTTGCTCTCCTTTAACATCTGCTTCCTTGTCTTTTTTTCCAACTGGTCAAGGGTACATTCATGTTATACATACCAACATAGATGTATATAGAATTATAGATACTACAATATATATGATTTTAATAAAACCATACAAACTGATGTTAAATTCAAAGAGACTGATCATACCTTGGATACAAGTAAATCAAACCGAAACAGCTAGACAATGCAAGAGGTTCTCACGCTCTCTGGAGAGAGTATCAACCCACTCAACATTTCCCCAAACCTCACCTCCATCACGCTTTTCCACCATGATTTCCGCACACCAAATATTCTTCATACCATTGGGATTACTCATTTCATACCCTACCCAAATAAGTACGAGTTTCCCACCACAACTAACTAGTTTTGTCATACAACGTTTTGAGCCACCATTCTTCATGTACTTGTTTCGTAGTGAGTTTAATCCTTTAACCTCTTTCCAATTTTCATCATTTATATCATACCACTCACACAAGCATTTACCATAGCTATAATAGCGGTAAGTTACATTCTCAATCACACATTCTGACCTCGGAAACGTTGCATTCTCGTTTTCACTACATTCCCATTTACCTTGCTTTGTGTCATAAGCAAAATACGTACCGTTATAAGCCATAAACTTAATCTTTCCTTCCATCTCGGCGATTCTGTAAATCGCAAGCTTACGTATTTGAGTACCTGGATCGGAGAGGCATTCCCAAGTCAGAGTCTTTGTGTCGAATACCTCACCCCATGGTTTCTCCTCTTCTAATCCTTTGCACCCTCCCATTACATATATTTTTCCATGGTAGACACATGAGTGGGCATACACACAGGCTACTTTCATGTTGGGTGCATCACGCCAAGTGTGACTTCGACAATCGAGGACCCGTACGGCCGAGGACGGTGCTCCGCATACTCCGCCGATGACATAAACTTCAGAACCAACAACTACTACAGCGGATCAGAGTAGGTCATATCATATTACAAACTATCTGGTATATATATATGTTTCACATAAAGACCTTTTCAATTTTATTAATAGCAAAATAATCCCCTGATTTTAATAACTTATTTAAAAGATCCCCAATTCATTCATGAAAAATAAGCTAACAAATGTTTCATACAGTAGATTTTTTTTTTTTTTTTGTCACGGACGCACTCATTCCTGATGATTACAAGAATACATTTGCATTATTGAACCAAGAAGGAACAAACGTGCTAACATAAGAAAAAACTGATTTGTGGAGACGAGCATTCCTCGCGAGAAGGTCTGCTTTTTCATTCTTCCCCATAGGACAGAACTTGAGGGTAAAGTCCGGGAAAGAAAAACGTAACTCCTAGAATTCTTCGAGTTCTGTGCGGAAACACGGCCAGCTCTTTGGATCTTCTATCATACTGATCAACTGCTGGGAGTCAGTGAGGAAAGCCGAACAGAAACGGTCATACTTGTGCAGACTGGACATAGCCCAAAGCAGACTATGCAATTCCGCATGGAGTGGTGTTAAAACTCAATGTATACCCCTGGTGCCCAGTAGATCCGATGTCCCATCGTTAAGCTCCAGGATCCATCCCACACCACGAGTGGTGTCGGTATCTTTCCAGGAGCCATCTACAAAACACCGGAAGACCTCATGTGTGTCCGCTTCCAACCTATTCCTTTTTGGTGATTGGGGAGGAAGCTCACGAGCATCAGTTGCCAGTAACCATTCCCCAGCTTCCTTCCTCGCCAAGTCCACTATTGTCTGCGGTGAGCGATCCACATTGTTAAAAACTTTGTCGTTTCGGGTTTTCCAAAGGTACCAGATGATCCAGGGGAAGCATCAGACATATTCTTCTACCTTCGTCCTAAATGGGATGCGGGAGAACAAATAATCCATGTTACACCATATATTTTCCATTGGGAAGACGTCGGGGGGATTTGGGATATTTGACAAGGCCCAAACTTGCCGCGCCGGCGCACATGTGAATAACACATGATTAATCGTTTCCTCCCTGTTGCCACATCGAGGGCATTGGCGATCCTGTTGCAGATGGCGGTTGGCCAGCCTTTCGTTCACCGCCACTGCCCCCGAAAGGGCTTGCCACAAGAAATGACGTATTTTATTTTCCCAGACTTTCTCCTTGAGTGGATTCACTGACGGAAGCTGTTGGGCAAACACCAAGTCGGCCTCCAATTGCTGTCGAGCAATCTCATATCCAGATCTTACTATATAGAACCCGGATTCTGTAAAGTGCCAACAATATCCATCTGTTGCGCCTCGTGTGGATGGTCGGATGGATAAGATTAGTGGGATGTCCTCTGGGTGAACAGAGACGCGGAGTTTGTTCAACGCCCATTGTCCTGTCCTCTGGTCAATGAAGTCTGATACTCGGTCATATCTATTAGGGTTCTGTACTAAACTCCGGACCCGCCGCGGGTGACTATCCGGGATCCACTTATCTGTCCAAAACCATGATTGCGTGCCTGAGCCTATAGTGCGTCTCATCCCTTTCTCTAAAAGTGGTTGGGCACTGATCAAGCTACGCCACCCATAGGAGGGGCGATAGTGTTTTCGAGCTTGGAAGGGGTGTGAGTAGCGAAAATACTTCCCTTTCAATACTCGAGCCACGAGAGAATTTGGGAATCGGTGTAGTCGCCAGAGCTGCTTAGCCAATAAAGCTTGGTTGAACTCTTCGTAAGACTTAAAACCAATTCCCCCCGCATTCTTCGGGAGACACATCTTTTTCCAGGCGATCCAATGCATCCCTTTGGAATTGTCCTTTGTTTTCCACCAGAAACTCGAAACCGCGCTCGCTAACTTCCGGAGTACGCTTTTTGGGAGGAGAAAGGTGGACATCACATAAGTTGGGAGTGCCTGCGCCACAGATTTAATCATAATCTCCTTGCCTCCTTTTGAAAGAAACTTGGCGGACCAGCCGGTTAATTCGTTGGTGCAACCGTTCCTGAACATAGGCGAAAACCTCCGCTTTTGATCCTTGTAGCTGTTCCGGAATACCTAAATACGTCCCCGAACCTCCCTCTATCGGGATTTTGAGTCTGGACATCAGGTCCGCTCTACGTTCCGTCGGTACATCCTTACCAAAGGTGAGTGCGGATTTATCAAAATTAATACGTTGACCAGACGCATTTCCATAGACTTCTAGCACCTTGAGTATATTTTCGCACTGTTCTGCAGTTGCTTTACAGAAGAACAGACTATCGTCTGCAAATAGTAAATGTGAAAGTGAGGGGGACGTTGGGGAAATTTGAATCCCACTGAAACTCCCGATCGCCTCTGCAGCTTTGATATTAGCGATCAGCACCTCCGTACATAGTATGAATAGATACGGGGAGAGCGGATCTCCTTGTCGCAACCCGCGGGATGGGACAATGGCTCTTTTGGGTTCTCCATTGAGTAAGATACTGTAGGTTATGGAGTTGACACATTTCATAATCCACATTATCCATTTCTCTGAAAAACCCATTTTGCGCATTAACTCCTCCAAAAAACCCCATTCCACTCTATCGTAAGCTTTACTCATATCCGTTTTGATAGCCATGCCCTCCCTTTTATTGACCGGGTTAGTCGCCAGGGCGTGAAAAACCTCTTGTGCAAGCAGAACATTGTCCGTGATTTGTCGCCCGGCCACAAAGGCGGATTGCGTATCAGACACCAGAGTTGGGAGAAATCGTCTGATCCTCTGGCACAATACCTTGGAGATAATCTTATAGCTCACATTGCACAGGCTAATCGGACGGAATTCCTTCATTAGTCTTGGGCGCTCTGATTTAGGAATCAGACAAATGTTAACCTCATTACTGACTGGGTCCATAACCCCAGTGTGCATAAAGTTACGAACCATCTCCACCACCTGGGGGCCAATAATATTCCAGAACTTCTGATAGAACAAAGCCGTCATCCCATCTGGTCCTGGTGCTTTTTCCGGGTGAATGGAAAACACTGCCGCTTTAACTTCCGGATCAGAAACCTCACGACTTAGAATATCGTTCATCCCTGCAGTAACACACTGTTGGATATTTGTCAGTGACACTTCAAGATCAGAGGTCATAGAGGAGGTAAACATGTCCGCAAAGTATTCCGTTGCAGTTTTTTCGATCTCCTCGTCCTTGTCTGTCTACTCGCATGTCTCTGTAATAATACCAGTAATCTTGTTACGTGCCCTTCGTTGTTTCGTTGTTGCCTGGAAAAATTTGGTATTTTGATCCCCCTCTTGATGCTAGGTAACCCTGCTCTTCTGGTGCCAGTAAATTTCCTCATCGCGAAGCGCCGTATATAACTGTTCTTGGATGGTCGCAATATCCTCTCTTGTGGCCCCATCATTACTCTGGGCTTCTTCCAGACGACGCTTCAAGTCCTCGATTTCCTCCTCGGAAATAATCTGATCCTGCTTTCTCCATCGCGAGATCGTTTTCCGGCAGTTGGCAATCCGTTCCCCCAGATTGAGTTCACTTTCCGCTTGTCCGATTGTCCACCCTGACCGGACCACTTCTTCGAAATTTGCCTTTCAGAGCCAGCGTTTATCAAAACGAAATTTTTTCGACCCGCCTACTCGATTGAACTCAACATGAGTTAGGACCGGTCGATGGTCTGAACCCATAAACCGAAGATATTCCATCTTGGAATGTGAGAATAACTCATACCAATCTTAATTCCCCATTGAACGGTCCAGTCGACATCTTATGACATTTGTCCCACGACGCCCAAACCACGATAAATAGTTGCCAATGTACAGGAAATTCACCATTCCACAAGTTTGTCGCATTAAGTTAAACTCGAGAAAGGAGTTATCCGGTCTCCTACGGCCCCCGGTTTTTTCATGATGCCCGATAATCTCGTTAAAATCTCCTATCATAAACCATGGTGCTAAACGAGTAATACTAATGAGATTTAGGTGTTCCCAAACAATATTTCGTTTTGCGATAACAGGGTCTCCGTAAACAAACGTCATAAAAACTTTAGTACCAGAAATGGTTGCCATTACATCAATAATGTTTTTATTCGAAAAAAGAACTTGAATTTAAATTCAGACTTAGCCATAAGGGCTAGTCCACCACTACGACCCGAGGGTTCAACAGTAAAAAGAAAATCATATCCAAACTCAACTTGTAGATCTTGGATAAAATGGTGATTACGCTTGGTTTCCATAAGAAAGAGAATCCCCGGGAAAAACCTCTTACGAAATTCACGTAATCTATGAACTGTCAAGAAACTACCTGCTCCCTGACAGTTCCAGCTTAGGATCATTTTAAGCGTCTGCCGGTGGTTTCTCCTTGACCACCGGTTCTTGAGGTTCCTTTGAATATTCCCCGTCTTCCGGGCCCGTCTTCGAGGACGACGGGTTTAACACTTCCGCCAAAACTTTTGGTTTTTCCAAAGCAGCTAAGGCCATGTGTTTGTGGACTCAGTTACCATGAAAAGGGTTATGCTCAATCTTTTTTTTTACTCCCAGTGCATGGTTTTTCCGGTGCGTAGACTTTCGGGCTTTATTCACCAAATCCTTGAGGGGGGATATGATGTCCGTAGGGCTGAAGGTAGATTGTGGGCCCATCACATGAGGTCCAAATCCCTGATCGACTAGATCCACACTCTCCTCATGCTGTTGGGCTTCTGGGTTATCAGGCCCATCACTAAGGCCCAAACTATCATCAGGCTGTTGGACCAAAAGTTTTTCCGGCCCGGTACCAGTCCCAGAGCCCAAACTCTCATGCGCCCTCTCCTTAGGGTAAGCCCTAGCCTCTCCCTGATCCGCTGCCATCTCCGAGGACTCGATATGCGACTCCGTCGGCTTCTGAGTCTCTGCAGCTACCCATTTTGCCGTCTGGAAGAGCATCTCATTCGCCATTGCCGCTTCATGTTCTGAGGCTCGGTACCACGGTGCTCGAGGTTTGGATCTTTTGTGCTCTAGGTGTGAACGGTGCTTCTCTCCGTCGTCACTTCGCTGGAATGAATCGTCGGTGGTTGTTGGGTGTATATTTGGCATAAAGCCCAAATACACCATGAGTTAAGGTCCAAGAGAAATAAAGCCCACCAGAAGGCCCAAAAGGAAAAGCACATGGGTTAAAACTAACCATGATTAAGCTCCCCAAACACACAAGAAGCACTATAAAAGGAGGTGAAGAGCCACATGATAAGCAAGTTTTGGGGGAGGACCAGAGGACAAAGGACTTATACTTTGGATAATTAATTAGTTTTCGCTTAAGCTCGAGCTCGACCCGAATATTCTTGTATCGGCTCGAGTCTCATTTGTAGCCCGATAAAGATCAATACAATTTTCTGATTCGATTCTTAAACGAGATTATTCGACCTCTCAAAACAATAAACTTCATTCGACCCTAGTTTCTAAGTTCGACTCGAACCTAGTTACAACATTTGGCGCGCCAGGTAGGGGACTGCGAATATCTCTTACGCTAAATGGAATCGAATCGTACAGAAAACGAGCATGGCAACCCCAATGCTCAGGCAGAAATTCAAGAAGTCACACCTCGGGTCGCGTTCAGCACGCAAAACCCGGGACAGGACCCAGAGTCAAGTTCGCATACTCTGAGGCAAGACCAAGCAAGAGCGAGTCAGGTCGAACAGACACCGGTTCGAATAAACGAAGGAGAGCTCAATCTCACAGACGTAATCGGTACGATCCTGAGTCACGTCAACCAGCAGGAGGAGTCAAACCGAAGAATCAACGAACGCCTCGATCTTTTGACGACAATCTATCCATCTCGCCTCGAGCATGTCGGGGCGTCACGTCAAAGAAATACTAGCGTAATACCATCCATATTTGACAGGCTGGGGGGCGCGAACACTCCACCTACTCCCGCGAATCCAACTGACGGAAGCGCAGAAGCCTCGCACCCTGTGCGGCCCTCGGCCATGTCCAGGCTCTCCGGATCGAGGGAAGACCAGGACGATCGAAACGACGATATTCGAGACCTGAGGGAGAAACTCAGGACAATGAAATCACAGGTCCATCAGGCGCTAAGCTCGGCGCTGGAGCTCGATCGTGTAATTGAGGACGCGCAACGCACCCCTTTCACCGAACGGATTACATCCGTCCCAGTTCGGGTCACAGGGAAGCTTCGCATTCCAATCTATGAAGGGAAGACCGACCCGAAGCGGCACTTGACAACATTCTCTCACGCTATGAGCCGACAGCACTTCCCTGCTGATCAGAAGGATGCGGCGAACTGCCAAATCTTCGTCGAGTACCTGGATGGCCCAGCCCTGGAATGGTTCTCCCGTCTCGAACCAAACTCGATCGATGACTTCCTTCAACTGTCGTTCGCATTCGTCAAACACTACTCATTGTATCTACACGATACCGCATCAGACACGGATCTCTACGACCTCGAGCCTCAAGGGTCAAAAGAAACTATAAGAAACTACATGGATCGCTTCAAGGCGGTCCTCTCCAAAGTAAGAGTCCCAGATTCATCAGCGATAAGTGCGCTAAAACAGGGCTTGTGGCACGAGTCAGAATTCCGAAGGGACCTCGTGCAGCATAAAGCGTACCGGCTTGACGACGTACTGCACCGCGCGAGTGGTTTCATTCGCGTCGAAGAGGACCGGGCAATAAACTCGAAAAGGCAATCAACACTCAAGCCATCCACACCTAAACCTAAGTCAGCAAAAGAACGAATCGAGGATGACTACCAGGAACCCCGACAACACTATGATCAGGATTACAAGGCTAAGCTACAGGTGAACCAGGTCGGTTCGAGCAACCAATCGAGTCAGTCGAGCCAGGGGAAATCCAACAAATGGGTGCGAGGCCAAGATTCTAAGGAAGGCCAGTCCTACTGCACTTTCCACAAAAAGTACGGCCATGCGACTTCAGTGTGTCGCAGCCTGATGAACGTTCTGTTGGGCAAATACAACAAGGGCGAAATAAGGGTCGAATCGCCTCAAACTCAAACAGAAAAAAACGAGGCGCCAAGGCCCGAATTCGAACAAAGACCTGTGGGAAATGCGAATCCCCCAGTCCCTCCGAAAAGACTCAACAACCAGCAGGTATCATCCGACGCTCCCTCAGCCTCAAAGAGGAAGGTCCTGATGATTATGGGAGGAGCCCAACTCGTACACGGGTCGGTTCGATCGCTCAAGCAACATGAGAAGATGGCAATCCAAGCACAGTGGTGCGTAGCGCGAGCCGAAGTTGATATGCCAATCATTTTCTCTGAGGACGATACGAAGGGCCTCGCAATGCCTCATAACGACCCCCTGGTGATCGAACTTAGGGTAGGGGACTGCGACGTATCCCGAGTCCTTATCGATACCGGGAGCTCGGTCGATATAATCTTTAAGCAGACACTCCTAAGCATGGACATCCCCGAAAGTCAGATCAAGCCAAGTGTGAAGCCCCTGACTGGATTCGATGGCGTCACCACAATGACCATCGGCTCGATCAAGTTAGACGTATATGCAGGTGGCATAACCAAGGCAGTCAAGTTCCTCATCGTGGATCGACCTGCAATATACAACGTGATTATGGGCACTCCCTGGCTTATCTCGCTTCGAGCCGTGCCATCAACTTATCATTTATGTTTAAAGTTTCCCACTCCGACCGGAGTATTCACAATACGGGGTGACCAGAAGATGGCCCAAACGTGTTTCGTTACAGAACAGCAACTAAGGAGGGTAAGCCTGCACATCTCAACGACGGAGCAATCACATGCCTCGGAGCCGAGGAAAGATGTGTCTGAGTCGGTCGCAATCGACCAGGCCCGTCCCGAAAGACGCGTCAATATCGGAACTGAGCTAATCGATCCGTTAAGATCCGAGCTGGTACAATTCCTTGCGGAGAACGCTGAAACCTTCGCGTGGACTGTCCGGGACATGAAGGGAATAAGCCCCTCCATCACAAGCCACCGATTGAACGTCGACCCAACCTTCAAACCAATCCGACAGAAACGGCGGAAGCTCGGTTCGGAGCGAACCCAGGCGGTAAACGACGAGGTAACGAAGTTGCTCGATGCGGGCTCAATAACCGAGGTACAATACCCTGAATGGCTGGCAAACCCGGTCGTGGTCAAGAAGAAGAACGGCAGTTGGAGGGTCTGCGTGGACTTCACCGACCTGAACAAAGTCTGTCCCAAGGATAGCTACCCCCTCCCCCACATAGATCGAGTCGTGGAAGCGACAGCAGGAAACGAGCTGCTATCGTTCATGGACGCTTTCTCTGGTTACAACCAGATCGAGATGCACCCGCACGATCGTGAGAAGACCGCATTCATTACAGAGCGTGGGACATACTGCTACAGGGTCATGCCGTTCGGCCTCAAAAACGCCGGAGCGACCTACCAGAGGCTCGTAAACAAAATGTTCGCTGAGCAGCTCGGCGACACAATGGAAGTTTACATAGACGACATGCTGGTTAAGTCGGAAAAGGCGGGCAACCACGTCGAGCACCTTAGGTCGTGCTTCGAAGTATTAAACCAATATGGCATGAAGCTCAATCCGGCGAAGTGCACATTCGGAGTGACCTCCGGAGAATTCCTCGGTTACATCGTAACACAGCGCGGAATCGAAGCGAATCTAAAACAGATCGCAGCCATAGCCAACCTACCTTCTCCAAAGAACAAAAGGGAGGTACAACGTTTGACAGGTCGGATCGCAGCCTTGAATCGCTTCATCTCGAGATCCACCGATCGAAGCCTACCCTTTTATCAGCTCCTACGAGGCAACAAAAGCTTCGCCTGGGACGATAAGTGCGAATCGGCCTTCCAAGATCTAAAGCAGCATTTGACTACCACACCGGTCCTCTCAAAACCCGAGCTAGGCGAGACCCTGTACCTCTACGTATCGATAACCGACGCCGCAGTCAGTGGAGTACTCGTCCGAGAGGATCGAGGCGATCAGAAGCCAATTTTCTATGTCAGTAAAGCGCTCGATGGCGCCGAATCTCGATACCCGACACTCGAGAACTCGCATTAGCCGTCGTTATGTCTGCTCGAAAACTCCGACCTTACTTTCAGTCTCACACGATAGCCGTCATGTCGACGCAACCGCTCCGAGCTATACTGCATAGCCCGAGCCAGTCAGGACGGATGGCACGTTGGGCGGTCGAACTGAGCGAATTCGACCTGGAATTTCGGAACAGAACAACGGCCAAGTCTCAAGTTCTGGCAGACTTCGTCACAGAATTACCTCCTGGCGCCGAATCGGTCAGACGATCTAACATTTGGAGCCTGTACGTGGACGGATCGGCATCTCGACACGGTTCTGGGATAGGAATCCTACTGTTGTCACCCACCGGTGATATACTCGAGCAGTCATTTCGACTCGGATTCCGAGCCTCGAACAACGAGGACGAATGGGAGGCCCTGATTGCGGGCCTAAGGCTTGCAAAGGAAATGGGGGCGCGACGCATACATGCTTTTAGCGACTCCCAGCTAGTCACCAACCAGCTGAATCACGAGTACGACGCTCGAGACGATCGAATGAGTGCATACCTGCAACTGACAGAGAGAATCATACTCAATCACTTCGATAGCTTCCTCCTCTCAAAGGTACCTCGCGCCGAAAACTCCAAGGCAGATGCGTTGGCATCATTAGGATCGAGCTCGGGTACCGAACGGCATCGAACTATCCCAGTTGGAATACTACCGGACCCCAGCATCGAGCTCCCTCGAGGCCAGAGCAGCATAATGAGCATCACAGAACTCGAAGCGGAGCCTGAGCCCGACTCAGAAGCCATTTCAATCCCAGGAGCCTCGACGTCAAGCGCCGACTGGCGTGAGGAAATCATCAAGTATATCACACAAGGAATCGTACCGGAGGACAAATGGGCAGCTCGACGCCTCAAAACTCGAAGTGCGCGTTACGTAATGCTCGAAGATAAGTTGTTTCGATGGAATGCAGCAGGAGTCCTACTCCAATGCATCGCAGGGAGCGAAATCTATCTAGCCCTCGCCGAAACGCACGAGGGGGCTGGAGGAAGCCACTCAGGCGGTCGAACCCTCGCTCTCAAAATTAAAAAACTCAGGCTCTACTGGCCGACAATGCTCATAGACTGCACGAACCATACTCGATGCTGCGAAAAGTGCCAACGTCATGGCCCAATGATCAAGTCACCAACCGAACCTCTGACCACATCAGCCGCCGCTTACCCCTTCATGAGATGGGCAATGGATATCATCGGACCATTCCCCAAGTCGCAACAAAAAAGGTACGTCATAGTCATCACCGACTACTTCACAAAGTGGGTCGAAGCCGAGGCCTATGCAATGATTCGAGCTAATGACGTCCAGAATTTCGTTTGGAAATTCCTTATATGCCGGCACGGTTTACCATACGAGATCGTCACGGACAACGGCTCGCAAATCATCTCCAACACATTCGAGGCCTTTTGCGCGAGGTGGAAGATCAGACTCAACAAGTCAACACCTCGGTACCCACAAGGAAATGGCCAAGCCGAAGCAACAAACAAAGTGATCATCAGCGAACTCAATAAGCGACTTGATGAAAAGAAGAGCCTTTGGGCCGACGAGCTCGATGGTGTCCTATGGGCATTTCGTACAACCCCGAGACAATCGACAGATCGAACTCCTTTCTCCCTCGCCTACGGGCTCGAGGCTATGGCACCCGCCGAAGTTAACATTAACAGCCTTCGCAGAAGCACCATGCCCAAGCATCCCGAGGCCAACGAGATCGCGCTCCTCGATAGCCTCGATTTCGTCGAAGAAGAACGCGTCCAGGCACTGCTTCGAATCCAGAATTACCAACAAAAAGCCGCCCAGTACTACAACCGTAAAGTACAGGGTCGAAGCTTCCGTGAAGGAGACATGGTGCTGCGAAAGGTATACGAAAATACTAAGGAGTATCATGCCGGTAAACTTGGAGCGAACTGGGAAGGCCCATATCTCATCTCGAAAGTCGTTCGACCCAGCGTATACGAGCTAATGACACTCGAGGGCATCGCAATCCCAAGGTCATGGAATTCGATGTCCCTCAAACGATACCATTACAACTCCCAACCAGTTCCAGTCGCATCGATTTCGACGCCTCGAGTCTTTTAGAATGTATACCCCGCATCTCCATCGAAAAAGAAAAAAAAAAAAAAAAAAAAAAAACGATCGAAGCCCTGGCCAGGCCTCGGTCACTACACAAAGCGCGACACTCTCATAGTCGCTTCGATTCCCAACGAATCGAACTCAGGTCCATGTCGACCTGAGCCAAAAGCCGGGGCCGGACCCGCACGACTCCTACGAATGCCTAAGTAATTAAGCCGGAAACTACCCGCACACTTAGACGCAAGACGGGTCATACTTACATAAGCCGAGCCCAGGCTCGCACCGCAGGACCCAACCCCCCATCGCGCATAAAGGTTGGGCCCGAAACTTAGACATTCGATGACAAGCCTGAGCTCGAATCGAAATCCTAAGCAAACAACGACTCGGCGCCACATTCACACCGAACTCGAAAGACAAAATATTCAGTCCATCTAAAAAGCTGCTACGTTCGAAGTCGTAAACGAAACAAGCAAAAAATAACACTTGGAAATATAAGCCTCAGATTAAAATTCAGATCAACGAAAGAGATCAATGGTGAAAATCAGTTCGATTCGATAGGATTAAAGCATTCGAAGTTATAACCAAAAAGGAGTACTACAACCCGAGCCCCGATGGCTCAATAGACAAGTACAAAGAAGAAATCCCATCGATCACAAACGATCTAGGAAGCAGTCTCTGGCTCTTCGAAGTTCGAGTCAGCGAAGAGAGGAGCGATCAACTCTCCAGTAGCGGAATCCACGGCGGGCACATCGACCGAACCAGGCTCTTTGGTCACAACAGCTTCTCCAGCATCGCCCTCCGCCTCGCTCTGATCACCAAAAAGCTCGACCCTAAGCCGGTCCCCATCCTCCGCCTCGACGTTCGCGGCCTCCTCAATCTCAGCAGGTGTAAGGGCAGGAGTCTTCCCGGCCACCGACGATCAACCTCCAGTCTCGCTCTTCTCGCCCTCTTCATCAGAGCTGTCCGAAGAAGAGATATCAAGTGCTACGCCCTTCTTCGGCTCGGTCTCTTCGTCATCGGAGGAATCAGTAGGGAGAGACGGAAGAACGATCGAATCCGCCTCAGCGGTATACGAAGCGAGGCGAGCCTCAAGCTTCTCCTTCTTAGCCGCATCGACCGCGACTCCGTCCTTAGCTGCTATATCCATCCTCCTGATGGCTCCAACTACCTGACTAGCCAGCGATGCGAGGCGATCAGCCTCGGTTTGAGCCTTGCTTCTCTCTTCCATGATCTCGATGCTACGTCGAAGCTTATCCTTAGCTTTCTTCTTAGCCTCCTCTACGGCTCGAGCCACAGCATCTTTCGAAGAATTCCTAAGTTCCGCAACCTCGCCCTCGATTCGGGACTCCACATCCTTCTTCGCCTCCTCCGCCTCGGCAAGAGCTGAGGTCAAGGCATCGACCTTCGAGCTGAGGTCATCCCTGCTGGCAATAAGTTCGCCATTCTCCTGTTGAGAATGATTCAACAGGTCCTTAAGCTTCGAAGCTTCCAGCTCAGCCCTCGTTCGAGCCTCCTTAGATCGATTCGACTCGGAGATCAGATCGCCGTACTAGATATTGAGCTTGCGGTTCCTCTGATCCAAGTCATACCGCGCATCAGAAAGGAAGTTGTACCCAGCGAGCATCTGCACAGGGATCGAACAAGACAAAATAAGGAAGTTTCGATCGAACTCGGATGGACCATGCCAAAAAACAAAAGAAAACTCACCGAGATTGCCGACATGGCGAACCGAGTGTCCGGGTCGCTGGAAGAAGGATCGACAGCAGGCGGAGAAATGAAATCAGGACCGCCTCGTACGCATCGCACAAACTGAAGGCAAGCCAAGGGGACTTGGGATATGTGTTCCCCCCCTCCTCTGAAGTCGAAAGCGAAATCGAACGGGGATGAGCTCGATCCGTCACCATCCCCCACGCGAACTACAGCATCAGAATACAGATGGTCAACCTCCACACGAAGACCAGCGGTGTTGAACCGAGCCAACTTCTCGGTTCGATCCCCGGACCCCAAGGCCTCGTGGGCCGGTCTCTTCTTCTCTTTGATGGACTTCGCCATCTCCTCCTCACTTACGCGCTTCTTCTTCTTTGCTTCGGCCTCGACTCTCTTCTTCTCCTCAGACCTCGACTTCCGCTTAGCAGCTTCCTTCTACCGCTCCCTCTCTAGTCGAGCCTTTTCTGCCCGACGACTCTCCGCCAGCAGTCCCCCCATCAGACCTTTACCCCGACCATGAGTGATCGGTGCTTTCTCGGGTCGAAGACCCTCTCTTACAGTTGGGGGAGCAGTCTTTGGAGCCTCGAACTCCTCATCCGAATCGACAACGTCAAGGTTTAATTTCACCATCGAAGTTTTCTTAGGTCGAGATTGCACGGTCTTTTTCTTCGACGGAGTTGAACTTTTCTTTCTTTGGCTCGAGCCCCGCTGAACTTCAGGAGAATTATCTTCCAAGGGAAGGTAGAAATCACCTGCACAGACAAAAAGGAACGGTTGGAAGCGAGCCGGATACAAAAGCAAAAGACAATCGAATTAATACCTGTCGAGAACCGAGGGTAGCTCCGAGCGATTCGATGGGACAAGAAGTCGGGCCAGTGATGGATATGTTTCTTGTCTTTTCGAAGAAGCGTAACGACCGAATCCTTAGGAGTCTTCCGCTTCACAGGTTCGACTGCACAAAGACAAAGAGATTAAAATCAGTTCAGAAAATTGAAGAACTCGATTTCGGTCTTACCAGGTCGAAAATTCCATCTGACTCGAATCGGTTTACTAAATTCCCCAACCGTTCTCCGACTGATTTCCACATAGAAGTATCGCGACCATCGATGCCTGTTAATTTGGCTGCTATGCCCCTTCACGAGCTGGTAGCCGCCACGGGGGGATACGTAAAACCGGCCCGAATTTCCGATAGGGCTGAATGAAGAGATCTCCTCGAACTCGTCGAGATTAACTACCCCACCATGCTCTGCAGCAAGAACCACCACAGCCATCATGGCTCGAATCGAACCATGTGTTAGCTGAGAAAGAGAAATTTGACGTCGATGGCAGTACTGAAGCAGTAACCTCGGTATCGGGAAGCAGAGTCCCCCATTTTTGATGAAGCACTCGTACACGCACATGTACCCCGACGGCGGGCTCCAGGGTCGATCATTGGCCAGGGGATAAACGATCGAGATTCCTTCCCATCCACCTGCCGGAGTTAAAGCGTAAACACGGATCGAATTCATACTCGACTCGACGTCATTTAAATCATCGAGCCTGATACCGTGTCCGAGGCCGGGACCCGGAGACTTCGGCTCAGCATTTCGAAAATCAACAAAACTCCCCCTCTCTCCTCCGGAGGTGCCTTCTTCCGTTTCGACTCGATTTGAAGTTTCAGATATTTTCGAGTCGCCCCCGAAACGAGCATACGACGATCCGCCGCTAGACGAATCTCTAGATACCTTCTGAGGAACATCATCGAATCGGTGCTCAGGCAACTCGATCCTCGGGGACGACACGTCTGATACACATCGATCTGAAGGCCCAGCGAGAGGAATGCCCATCGGGATGAACGTATCGAGTCGACCGTCCGATGCACGAGCCAGGGTAACATCGGGATCACGCCGAGTCCTCTTCATATTAAGTTTCACGGAAGCGCTTGAATCTGAAGACATCGTTGACAGACGGAGAACGATTCGGGATTGCTGAAGAGCGGTTCGAACACACAAGAAGAAAATCGAAGAGAAATTTACCTTTTCTTTAACTGACGGCTCGATCCAAAGAGGATGCAAATGGCAAAAAAAAAAAGGAGGAAAACTTCGATATTTATAAGCAGAGGGAAGAAGACGAACCGACATTCGCAACCGTACCTCCCCACCAATCAGAAGAAGCGGGCTTCGGAGCAAAGCCCATTAGCCCGTCTGAAATAAAATGGGCTGAAGTCCTAGGCTTCAAAAAATTCAGGGCCTCGTAGCGAGCCCAGCAGAGAAGGTTCGATCCCCACCTGACCAGTCCGCGTAGGAGATTCGATGCCGACAAACTAAATCGGTGCGAGCCGCGTTGAACCTTAACCAATCGCAAGTTCGATTCGACCTAGCTGCGATGACGAGTTCGACTCGACCCTATCAAAAAACGACGAATTCAATTCGATCTCTTTCGCCGACTTGGGGGGGGGGGCTTACTGTTGGGTGTATATTTGGCATAAAGCCCAAATACACCATGAGTTAAGGTCCAAGAGAAATAAAGCCCACCAGAAGGCCCAAAAGGAAAAGCACATGGGTTAAAACTAACCATGATTAAGCTCCCCAAACACACAAGAAGCACTATAAAAGGAGGTGAAGAGCCACATGATAAGCAAGTTTTGGGGGAGGACCAGAGGACAAAGGACTTATACTTTGGATAATTAATTAGTTTTCGCTTAAGCTCGAGCTCGACCCGAATATTCTTGTATCGGCTCGAGTCTCATTTGTAGCCCGATAAAGATCAATACAATTTTCTGATTCGATTCTTAAACGAGATTATTCGACCTCTCAAAACAATAAACTTCATTCGACCCTAGTTTCTAAGTTCGACTCGAACCTAGTTACAACAGTGGTCTCTGCCTTTGTAAACGTCCGTCGCACCCATTCCTTTGTAGAGCTGTTCCCCGTGGGTAACTCCGCCTCGAGGGCACGAGAAGACTCGAGCTCGGCCGTTAAGTCGCGTCGCACCGGCTTAGGTCTAGAGGATAATTCGCCTGCCTCCGGAGTTCTCACAGTCTTCTCCCTTGGAAGCCGTGGAGGTACTGTTGGCTTATCACGATCCGTTCTGTTAGTCCTCTGACGTTCCCTTCCCAGGTCTGTCTCTCTCCTCCGCGATGGTTCCCGTCGCGTATCCCGCTTGTGCTGCAACTCCTGAGGCCGGTCTGGGCATGATTGAGCTTCATGCGTGAGGCGGAGACATCTACTACAATACTTGTGCAGTTTCTCGTAGTGGAGATCTAGCACACATAGGGAACCCGCATCCATCGTTTCTCGCCTCAGGATCAGAGGTGCGTCGCATTCTAATGTCACACGCACCTTGGGGATCGGTTCCGATACCCCAACTTCATGGTACTCGCCCAAGTCCTCCCCAATGCTCTGAACGGTTTCCTCACGTCGATAGTCCGGTAAACCTCTAATGGTAATCCAAAATGGGATTGTGTTTGGGAAATCACGGCGCACCGTTGGAACCCACCGTTCCAGTGCGATCATCGACCCATCATAGTGATATGGTCGATGATCCATTACCGCCTGTAGGTCCTCTTCTCGTTGGAACCGAAAATGGACGCGTCCATCGCCCATCTCCAACCCTTGAACGCGGCCTTCACACCGCCACACCGTCGGAAGAAAGCTGATCATCGCCTGGCTCTTGTGTTCCTGGACTTCTCGGAGTAGCGCACGACCCACCAGTGTAAGCTCAAAACGCTTGCTCACTTATGTTGGATCGAATTGTGGCAGGTGGAGGGGTTTAGCCTTCTTGGTGTCTCTGTCAGAGGCAATCAATTTTCCGAAAAAGGCCATTGGGAACTCTGGTTGCTGCTTTGATTGAGATGAGAAAGCCAAGTGTTGGGGTATGGAAGCAATTGTGGGTTGTAGGCTAATATTCCCGAGAATGAAGCAATCATCGGGAATCCAGGTAATTAGAATTGATATCCTCAGATTCTCTTGATTGAAATCAGATTTGTGATTGAAATCAGATTTTTTTTTAAAACCCAAACCTGCCGGTTTCCAAAACAGGTTGCGCTCATTACGGATTCAGATTGAAAATCAAATCGTACTGGCCCGATCGCCTCCGCCATTGATGATCTCCAAATCTGTACATCCACAGGTTTCCAATCTTTCCAAAGATTTGATTTGATTTTGAGATATGACTGTCGTAGGAATTGATTTGAAATGGTTTTGGGACAAGGATTGAAATACCCTATCTGAGTCCTTTCGTTATAGCTGTTTAACATCGAGTTGAAGACATGAGTAGGACGCCAATTCCCTTCCGCTGTAATCCGGTCCCGAATCCAGCGAGTTCCGGCGATCCTCACCATTTGAATTTCAAACCAAAATAGCTGTTACGCTCTCCTCAGAGAGCATTTTTTAACTATGCATTGTTTAGTATATGATCTATTTCAACTTTTAAGGATCGGATTATTCATTTATTCTATACAAATCCCATGAGTACACAAATAACAACAAATTAACACTTTACATTCATGGAGTCTCTATGATAAGACTCCATTTTGTTTCTCTAAAAAATGTTTTACATTTGAGTCTCTAGAAATTCCAAGATGGCCAAACCAGCCGCACCAACATCATCATCCAACACATGTTCTGCCGGTGAATGGCTTATTCCTCCGCGACACCGGACAAATAACATCCCCACCTACCGGAAAAAAAGAACTCTCTATAAGTTAGTTTCTGAGCCAAACTCACAATAACTACATAGCGGATCACAGTGGTCTCTAGCTGATTGTAACTCTATCGAATGTAAAACATTCGAGTTTTTGAACTAAATTACCTTAGTTAAGTAAGACATAGCCATAGCATCATGTCCTGCTCCACTCATTAGCACAGGGACCTCGTCTTGGTTCTCTCCTGTCATTTTCTTAAGGGCAATCTGAGCTGCTGATTTCAGCTGTAAACTCAAATCCGGATCTGACATTACTGCGTCTGCGTCGTGCTGCAACGATGATAAACCAGGGACAAAGTTGGTAAGAAGAAGACATCAGAGAGTAAACAGCTTTGGAGAACATTAAGACCGTATAATACCTTTCGTTCTATGGAGCACAAAAGCGATCTTTTGTCACATATTTGGTACATCCTAGTTGATAAGTCATGGAGGATAGCCTTGCGTCCTACATCATCTATCGTACGTAAATCCACAGTGAAAGTTACCTGAATTCATCTCCATGATATCATTTAGAGTTCATTTACAAGAACAACGAATAAAAGGCCGAAATAGGAGATTAGTTTCTTTCTCTAACCTGGCCTGGGATGACATTACTAGCACTCGGCCACGTCGATATCTCTCCAACAGTACAAACAAGTGAACTAGCAAGTGATTCTATTGTCTCATCGTTGCATAAACCGTCACAAGATAAATACTCTTTAGGGTTCTTGCAAACACTTTCCATTAGTACAATCAGTTCCGCGGCACCAATCATAGGGTCCTGACGCATTGACATTGGAACGGTTCCAGCATGTCCTTGAGTACCTTTAACAGTAACCTGTAGAATTCTGTCCATTTGGGTTTCAAATAGCCTTCTCAAAGATTTTTAAACACAAAGTTGGGTAATGGATACATTACCTTGAGTCGCGTCTGTCCTGCAATTCCTTTAACTACTCCTAAAGGATAACCAACCCATTCAAGCACAGGACCTTGCTCTATGTGAACCTGCATGGGACAAGACTCTTAGTCAACAACCACATTACACTCAGTTTAACTTCATCGATGATACGGACATATTATGTTAAGGTCAAGTATGATATACCTCGATATATCCCCAAATAGAAGCTGGATCATACTTCAGCTGCATTAGATTTTCCTCTGTTATGTCTATGGAGTTTTCTTTAAGAGCATCTTGCACAGAAATACCACTGAGCGAATGAATATGGAAAAAGAGTGAGTACGTATACTCAATCTACATAGCGAGAAGAAGCTAAGGTCCTTGAGTAATACCTTTTATCGGTAACCTCCAACCGAGAAACTGGCATGATACCAGCTAGAGCAGCACTGCCTAAGAAAGTAGACTGAAATCTCACTCCTTCCTCATCACTAAACGCAATCACCTGATACATAGAACATCAATTTCTTGTTTACAAAATATAAACGCATTCGATAAAGAGTACTAGGCGGTATATAACTAGACGAACCTCAACAGGCCGTTTTAGTTCTCCTAATTTTCCATTTACTTTGAGAACCTTCAATGCAGAGATTGCAGAGATTATGCCTAATGAGCCATCATATTTACCAGCATCAATAACAGTGTCCTGTTTAAAGAAAGCAAGATCAATTGTCAGCATTATCGTCTCGTTCAAGATCACACAAGCAGCGAGAAATGTGAATTACCATATGAGAACCAATTAGAAGAGCTTGAGTGCTTCCATTCTTTGGATCAACTCGACCATGTACATTTCCCATGTAATCAACCCATCTGCAAAAATTTAGTACTCCATTTACCAAAGAAAGTTTTGTAGATAAGCAAGTCCGTAAACAAGAGAGAGTCGACTTTTAAAACTAACGTTGATAAACCAGCATCTTCCATCCATCCACGGATAAGATCTATTGCTCTTATGGATGCTGGACTCATAAAAGTCCTCTCTAGGTGGGCTACAGCATCACTCACCTGCAAATTCAAAACAAAGAAAAAAGTAAGATATGCATTGGTATGATCTTCAAATAGATTTTATCAAATGGTAAGAAAAACTGTTAAAACAATTATGATCTGATTTCCTCATGTAAAATAAAGAAGCATTCACTTTGAAGATAATACTAGCTTGATTCTGTATAAGAAACGTTTCAATAGAGCAAGAAAAAAGTATGTTGATTAAACTAAGAGCAACCCTGAGAGACAACGACACAATCAACCTAGTTTAGTTTTATCAATCATGTTGGTCAAACAAGAACACAAACATTCTAAGACATATGTCATAAGATCAAAGAGTAGAATCTTGAAAAACAGAGTAATATGTGAAAGCTAAGCAATACCTTTCCAAGCTCGTGTAATCTTGTTACAGATTCATCCCTAAGAATCGCCTGATACAGATCGTGATTCGTCCCTTCTGTTTCACCAATTCCTTGTTCCAATAAAATCATCAAAATGGTAAGAAACAGAGCAAAGAGAATCTAAACGACTTTGAGAATGTTCCGGAATCGGAATCGTTTCAATTCTGAATATGATTTAAATAATATATTCCTCTTTTTAAGAAATGGGTATTACAAGATTCGATGTAGAGACAGAGAGAGAACAGAGATGTACCGAGAGAGATTTGAGAAGAAGACGAAGACGACGCAGAGGAGGAGGAGGAGGAGGAGGAAGAAGACGATGATGAAGAGGAGGAGAGAGCGAGAGGAGATAACAGAGAAAACATGAGACACCAAAAGAACGCAAACGAAGGATAATGATGATGGTGATGGTTATGGTGATGGTGATGGTGATGGTTATGATGATGATGGAAGCCAGCGTGATAAACATGAGATCTAGAGGAAGAAGAAGGAAGAGGAACCGCCATGGCTGCTGCTTTGGGAAGGTTTTGTAAGAAAACGAAAGAAGCAACAAAGGCAGCCACGGAAACGGAACCTACACTGAGAAACAGAGACGAAAGGACTCTCTTTTATGGCGGAGAGACGAAGAGAAGGCGGCGTTGTGGGACCCACTAGTCCAACTTGGACATAAGATGGGGCCCATGTAAAGTCTGACGTGGCAATTGTTGTTAGTGGAATCTTGTGGAGACGGTCACATGTGGTGAGGGGGAATCATGTGCATGCGTAAATTGACAAAACACAAAAACTTGTTTTGATTGTGTATTGTTTATTACGAAAATGTAAGACACTAATCTTGAAAAAAAATAACGAGAGAAAGAGATTAAGGATAAGTTTGTTCTTAATCTTATTTTACTTCTTCAAAAGTAAAACTCATCCCTTTATATATAGAGAAAAGATTTTTTTTTTTTTTTTTTTTTTTTAAGAGATTAAGTCGGCTAAATACTACTTCAACAAGAAGTAATTATTGTACTATTCAATTGATAATTATTCATTTACAAAATTTCTTCTTAATTACCTTTATGCTAATTCATAGAAAAATTCTTTAGAATAAAAATTATGGTAGGAGAAAAAATACTACTTTCTCTTGTAAAATAGAATTGGTCTTTTCTTTATAGATTCTGTAGCTACCTCGCATAAAATGTTTTGTTCTCTTCGTAGGTTTTGTTGATTGATTCATCCTTTATGTACTTCCCCAATGCTATATATACCTTTTCTTCTAAGGCCTAGTCAAAGCTATTGGAATAATATGGACAAACCAAAAATTGTTTTCTTTGTATAGTTTATTACGGAATAAACTGAGATGTACATTAATCTTGAATAAAATCAGTGTCAATAATCAATTATCGCCAAAACGCCTGACAACAAGTTACACAGCATCAAAAACGAATAATGAGCCGAATAAAGTTTATCAATGTAAATTATCAAAAACAAAAAAAAAGTTTATAAATGTCCAAATATTATACTTGTATATTATGTTTTTCTGCAATTAATTTTTTATTAATATATATATATATATATATATATATATCAAATATCAAATATCCGATTTTTTACCAAAACTCTTCAACTAACTCGAAAGACAAACCAATGTTTTGGTAAAAAGAAATTATGCAAACCCACCACAAATAAAACATATCCCAATCAAAATACAAACGGCTAAATCGTTCATGCATAAGATTTGTATGCAATAGCAAATTTACGTATAGTCATAAATTCAATATCAGTGTGCTTCTTAACTTCATATCCTTCATTACAAAAAAATTATGACGCCTCTAAACTAAAAATGTCTAGTGATTCGTGAATCGTGATGCATTTTTGCTTTTTACTTGTAAAGCGAAACGGGATCCACCATAAAATGAAGATTCTAGCATCCGACCACTATCTATACCACGTGATCGACGCACGTGATATCCTCGGTCTTATATGGTGCGTGATGATTGAGTAGATTTTAAAATTTTAAAATTACTAACACAAACCTGAAGTGATTTGTTATATAAATACTTTATGTGATGTGACGTACTTAGTCTCTGTCTAGGTGGATTAAGTAAAGGTGGAAATTAGGTTCAGACGCATACATCAAAAGTCTTAGCTGTCCGTTTTAGCAAAGTTTTTAGGATTTGAGCATATAATATTTTTAGTGTCGATCGACAATTTACAAGCTTGGGATTTTAAAATCGTTAGTCTCGAAAGTTTCAATTATTGCACGAAATCCCAAGCTTGTAAGAAGCTAAGTCACTTTATGAGTAAAACTTTGTTCAATAGAAAATATATGCTCAAATCCTAAAAACTTGGAATTTTTGAACTTCTTACAAGCTTGGGATATCGTGCATAATAATGGTAACTTTCGAGACTAACACTTATGTAGATCATTTCACCCTATTCAGTTATTAAAAAAAAAAAGTTCGAAAATTTCATAAAAGAAAGGGAATGATCATTTTCAATAAGTCTCTAGCTTCTATGAAAATCTCAAGGAATAGAGTGTATGGATGTAAGTAGTGGAACTTGTGATCTTTATGCTTGATGATGGTGTTTGGTTCCTGATTACGATTTGGAGGAGAGAATGCAATATTAATGAGAAATTGTGGGCACCAACTGGACCAGCCTCTCTCTTGTGTTTATGCATAATGTCTGCATCCACCAAATAAAATCTGGTAACCCTAAACACCTTTAACTCCACTTAACACCAAAAGCCTTTTTACATAATACCTAGCCTTTTATTTGGTGGACATTGTTAGAGAGAATTCCATTACTATCGATTGAGTGTGAGACAGTTAGGAGGATGTGAAATTGATGGGTTTGCAGGCTAAGATTCGAGGCCCAACCTATGATGATTGAGATTTCATGACCGCCAAAGATACTTTGTTTATATGCAGCGAAAGAGTCAAGGCAGCGAAAGCAATGTTCCAAAGGATAAGTGGGTTTCCGTGATTTTCAAACCTCGACTTCGTTCTTAGTCTCTAGTTTGTTTGAGGGCAAGCACAAGCTAAGTCTGGGGGAGTTGATATATCATGGTTTTCGTCGGTTTTCGACCATGATATAAATCCTTTTATCGAGTCTTTTCGTCGTGTTTCGAGTCTTTTTAGAGTCTTTGTAGGTTATTGTACGTGTGAGGCTTAATTGGTGATTATGGAGCATTGTGGAGCATTGTGGAAAGATGAGCTAAAGTCGCTAGGACGGATTTTAAATTGCCGTCAAGATACATGTGTCGATCGACACAATCAATGTGTGTCGGTCGACACCTTTGATAAGACGACGAAGTGATTTTTGAAGTTTTGAAGAATTTTCTTTTTACCCCAGAAGTTTCCAGAAGTTATCAGAAAGACTCCATCTCAAATTTAGAACATTATATATGCTTTTGTTTTAGGTTTTTAGTGGACATCTTGTTTTCTATTGAACAAAGTTGAGAGATATTTTTGAGAGCTTTAGGGAGACAAGTCTACTTCGTTGTTGAGATTCTTTGAACCCTTTGTATCACTTTCTCTATCTCTTTTATATGCAGTATTATTCAGTTATGTTGTCTTTTGCATCCATGTCTGAGTAATTATCTTGTTAGGTTTAGGGTTATTCGAAATGATCGAAGATGAATTGTTAGATTCAACTCACTTGTTAGGATTATCTCATTGGTTCTTCATCTAGATTGTTTTAACTCTGATTTAGGATTCATGACCCTAAATTAGTTATCCTAGGTTGATAAATTGACACGGAAGTGTAATTGATTAGCCTGAACTAGATCTTAGATGAGCAAAATCTCCTATTCGCAAAGGAATTTGGTTTATGGATTTTGTGAACAAATTGGAACTTGAACTTAAAGCTTGATTAAATAGATTGAATTCGCAAAGGAATTTGGCTTTCTAGAGTTTAAGCTTAGTTAGTTTTCGCAACGGAAGTTGGTTAATTATATCTTAGTGTTTCAAGTTCGAGAACGGTTCTAAATTAAATCCTAGCATCTTTTAATCTACAATTTTGATTCATCCTGAGAATTTTCCGAAAGCCTACCTTTTTGTTTAATTGATCTTAAGAAAAACACCACCACTTGATTCGAATTTGCTTTTACATTCATATTACATCATTTGCTTAGCTTAATTCGAAGTCACAATGATTAGATTCCCAGTGATTCGATCCATACTACGACGACCTCTTAATTTGAAAGAGTCGAGCTCAAAGTTAAATTTGAGCGTATCATCTAATGATTTCATTTTCTTCTCGTAATAGGTAACATAACAAACAAGGTAACACAACAAACAACTTTACCACTCCATAAGTGCCAAATTGTCCTCAATTTATTATTCAACAAATGCATATCTAGCCTCCACTGAGATAAAAACAAAAAATTGTCCATCTTTATTTGTTTTTGTTGGGTTGTCATCCCATATTATTTTATTGTCGTTCTTTGTCAGAAGGTACCTTGGACTCGAATTTAGACTTTGCTTAAGATAAACTAGTATTTGTTTTGCTTAAAATTAGGATACTTAAACCTTCTTTCTTTAGAGAATAAGTTGCTCAAATCACGTTCAGTCATATCCAAAGCACCCAAGATCTAATGTTTAGCAATCTTCAGAACGCGTAAATCATTAACTACCTCGTCATCATCGGTGAGAATTTTGAAAAGAACTATAGTCGGAAGTTGAGTCTGATCGTTGTCGTGGACTGTGTATATAACTTATGAAGATGATCAAGAAAGTTGAAGAATGATTAACATTCTTTTGGGATCATGAATCTATCCTACTATGATTTAATTTTACTTTTTTTTTCATTTTCAGAATCACGCAATAATAATGCTAGAACTGATTATCTTACTATAAATGTTCGATCATGAATATTTGTTATTTTTCTGTGTAAATTTTATGAAGCTAGTCTTTTAGATCAAGCTTAATAATATATGGCGATTTTTTATTTGCTGAAACAAAAATTATATTGTCTGATGAAAGATCATACTTTAAATTCTATAGAAAAAAAACCACTATAATTTTGCGTTCCGATAAAATGGAATCATACTTCTAGAATTACTTGTGTTTTTGTCCATATGTTTATCTTTGTAAGAACATGGGTTTCTATTGTTCTGGCCCCAATAACATTTCCATAGATTTTCAGTTTTCACACATATATTTCTAAATTCACTAAGCTACAAAATACTTAAAGTACACCAAAAATATTAAAGACCCAAAACTAGTTAAAAATCCATGTATTTAGGATATATAATTTCAAGTGACAAAATATTGTTAACATGTTAATGTTACTTGACTTTATGGTTGTATTTGTATACGTTCTTTTTTAGTGATAAAAGTATATACTCTCTTTGATTTTTTTTTTTGATAAATGATTTTATGGGTACGTATACTTAAATACTATCACCAACTTAAGCCAACACGTAAACCATTTTGTTAACGTAATTAATCCGAATGATACGTTTGAAAATTGTCCAACTTTTGAAGATAGTATTTAAGTATATTTTCAACCATTTTATAGTGTCCGACTTTAATTATTGCATATCTAGTCATGCACATTAACATTCGTTAAATAATAAACTAATTAAAGGACCATATCATTGGCCACGAACATGCATGTTTGTTGTTGATACGACAAATCTATCTTCAGAGTATTCAGATTTTATTTACAACTAATGCAAATTCAGTTTATCATATATAAAAATATTTCAAAAATTTGCATTGTTTAACAAACGCCGGATGAGTGTAAGTGTTAGCTTACTCCTCACTTGTGTAACTTTGATAGAGACTATTATCGACAAGTTTATAATGCTGAAGCGATTTATAAAAAAATAGATGTGACGATACGCATTAACAAAATATGATGAGTTAATGTTTTCAAAACGAATACTAATTGTCAACTAACAAACAAAAATATTGTGTTTTTAAAAAGCTATAGAAATTAACTTATATACTTCCTTTCAATTTTAAAACTCTGTTATTGTGTATTGTATTTTGTTTAGTAGTGTGTTAAGAAGTGGACAATGCACAATTTCTTTTTGTCACTATCAGCCGACGTCTGTATGGACCCATAATTTTTGTTTTGTTTTTAATTTTCTATAATCAAAACTTCAAATGAATCAATTTCCTATTCTCGGAGAGCATCATTATTGGTGAGATTTTCATTAGGTTCATCAAATATCTTATTTTAATAATTTATATTTAATTTAATTTTTAAATTATTAATAAACTAATTAGCTAATTACAAGAGAACATCGGGCAAAGAAAGGTTTGTATACTATTCAGAAAGTTTCACAAAATTGATCCATTTAATTCTCTCTCTCTCGTACTTTTCTATTAATTTTATTTCTTTATTGAAAAGAACTTTTGTAAAATCTCACCAATAATGATGCTTTACATTCAATAAAAAGTAAACCCAATAACATAGGAAACAACTACAAGATAATAATCTAAATAATGTATTTTAAAAATTCAAAATCTACAACTTGATATATCACAAGATAAAAAATTGATGGTGAAAACATAACTATAGGCATAAAATGCTAGGCGATGTTTCAGATCTGTGAAATTACGGGATTTGGCTCAGAACTTCGCGATAGTTCAAAAGTAAGGAAAGAAGAAGCTAAGAACAAATTTATTGGGTTTTGCTTTAATTGAGCTCACCTATACTGGGCCTAGTATATACTGGGCCTAGTATCTCTACTCTCTAGTAACCTATTTGGTAGTATTTTTAAACCGGATCGGTTAGCTGAACCGAACCGGACTCCACCTTAGGTTGGGTCGGATTCAATGCGCTTAACTGGTTTTTGTGTTCTGTGTTCGTCGATTCGTGAAAAGTCATCATCTTCGTGTGCTAGATTCTAGCTGGAACTGCCAGGGGGCTGGAAGCTTCTTGACAGTTCGACGATTACGTGAATTTCGTAAGAAGTTTTTCCCGGGGATTCTCTTTCTTATGGAGACTAAGCGTGATCACCATTTTATTCAAGATTTGCAAGTTGAATTCGGTTATGATTTTCTTTTTACTGTTGACCCCTTGGGTCGTAGTGGTGGTTTAGCCCTTATGGCGAAGGCCGAGTTTCAAATTCAAGTACTTTTTTCCGACAAAAATATTATCGATGTAATGGCTACTATTCAAAGTAATAAAGTTTTTATGACGTTTGTCTATGGTGACCCTGTTATTGCTAATCGCAATGTCGTTTGGGAACGGTTAACCCGGATTAGTACGACTCGTTTCGCACCCTGGTTCATGACCGGGGATTTTAATGAGATAATCGGGCATCATGAAAAAACGGGGGGGCGCCGACGACCGGATAACTCCTTTCTGAACTTTAATTTGATGCGACAAAGCTGCGGAATGGTAGACTTCCCTTATAAGGGTAATTGTCTATCCTGGTTTGGTCGGCGGGGCCCTAATGTAATTCGCTGTCGACTTGACCGGTCCATGGGGAACGAGGACTGGTATGAATTGTTTTCCCATTCCAAGATGGAATACCTTCGGTTTATGGGGTCCGATCATAGGCCCGTGCTGACTCATGTTGAACACATCAGAATGAGGGGAACGAAGAAGTTCAGATTTGATAAACGATGGCTCTCGAAACCGAATTTCGAAGAGGTCGTCCGAGTTGGATGGGCGAATGGGGACCGTAATATCGACACATCGTTGGGAGATCGAATTGCCAACTGTCGAAAGATTATCTCCCGCTGGCGGAAACAGGATCAGACCGTCACTGAAGAGGAGATTGAGGGTTTGAAGAACCGCCTTGAGGAAGCCCAGAGCAGTGATACAGCTACGAGTGAGGAGATTGGGGCGTTACAAGAACAATTATGTACGGCTCTTCGAGACGAGGAAATCTATTGGCACCAGAAAAGTAGGGTTACTTGGCATCAAGAGGGGGATCAGAATACGAAGTTCTTCCAGGCTTCTACAAAACTCCGGCGAGCACGTAACAAGATTATGGGCATTATTACAACGACGGGGGAATGGACGGAGGAAGAGGAGGAGATCGAGAAAACTGCGACAGATTATTTCGAGGAAATGTTCACCTCCTCTACAATCTCTGACCTAGAAGTGTCCCTGACACATATCAGGGGTGGTGTGACCACGGAGATGAATGAGGCTCTCACTCGGGACGTCTCCGATCAGGAAGTTAAGGCGGCGGTTTTTGCCATACACCCGGAAAAGGCACCGGGCCCCGACGGTATGACTGCATTATTCTACCAGAAGTTCTGGCATATTATTGGGCCCCAAGTTGTGGAAATGGTACGTAGGTTCCTTCGCGAGGGGATCCTAGATCCCGTCAGCAATATGGTTAATATCTGTTTGATTCCAAAAACCGAGCGTCCTCGGTTGATGAAAGAATTTAGACCAATTAGCCTTTGTAATGTCAGTTATAAGATCATCTCTAAAGTTCTTTGTCAGAGAATTCGCAGATTTCTACCTGTGTTGGTGTCAGAAACACAATCCGCTTTCGTGGCAGGGAGACAGATTACGGATAATGTCCTAGTGGCCCAAGAAGTTTTCCATTCCCTGGTGACAAATTCTGTCGGTCAAAGGGAGTGTATGGCTATTAAAACGGATATGAGTAAAGCGTATGATCGAGTGGAATGGGCATTCCTGGAGGCTCTGATGCGAAGAATGGGCTTTTCGGAGAAGTGGATCAGATGGATTTTGACCTGTGTCAACTCGGTATCTTATAGCATCTTACTAAATGGCGAACCAAAAGGAGCTATTATTCCATCGCGAGGATTACGTCAGGGAGATCCTCTTTCACCATACTTGTTTATCCTCTGTACAGAGGTGCTCATTACAAACATTCGCGCAGCTGAGGCAGCGGGCCATTTGAGTGGTATTAGAGTAGCACCAGCTTCTCCTGTACTTACCCACCTTTTGTTTGCTGATGATAGTCTCTTCTTTTGTAAAGCCAATGTGAACCAATGCGATGAACTCCTCCGAGTGCTGAAGGTCTATGGCAATGCGTCCGGTCAACGTATAAATTTTGACAAGTCAGCCATCACGTTTGGTAAGCGGGTGCCTGGGGAGAGAAGAGCGGAAATCAAAACAAGGTTAGGTATTCAGACGGAAGGAGGGGAGGGAAAATATTTGGGAATACCGGAACAGCTACAAGGATCAAAGGCGGAAATCTTTGCCTACGTTCAAGAGCGGTTGCAACAACGGATCAATGGCTGGTCTGCCAAGTTTCTGTCAAAAGGAGGAAAGGAAATCATGATTAAATCAGTGGCGCAAGCTCTCCCAAATTATGTGATGTCTACTTTCCTGCTCCCACAAAGTTTGTTACGGAAATTAGCAAGCGCAGTATCTAACTTCTGGTGGAAAACTAAGGATAATTCGAACGGAATGCACTGGATATCTTGGAAAAGGATGTGCCTCCCGAAGAAGGCAGGGGGGATTGGTTTTAAGTCTTATGAAGAGTTCAATAAAGCCCTTTTGGCGAAGCAGCTCTGGCGACTACACCAATACCCAAATTCCTTAGTGGCAAGAGTATTGAAAGGGAAGTACTTTCGTTACTCGAACCCCTTCGAAGCTAGGAAACATTACCGTCCTTCGTACGGATGGCGAAGTCTAATTAGTGCCCAACCCCTTTTGGAAAAGGGTATGCGACGAACTATAGGTTCGGGGAACCAATCTTGGTTTTGGACAGACAAATGGATCCCGGATATTCACCCACGGCGGGTCCGGAACTTGATACCAAATCCTAATAGGCACGAGCGGGTCGCTGATTTTATTGATCCTCGATCAGGTAAGTGGAACATGGCCCGGCTTCGAGTATGCGTTCCCGAGGAGGATATACATCTAATTCTCAGGATCCGACCCTCCCTGCGGGGTGCCCAGGATGATTTTTGCTGGCATTTTACAAACTCTGGAATGTACACAGTGCGTTCTGGATACGAAGTCGCCCGTCGCCGATTGGATGCTGATTTGGAGTATGCACAACAATTACCTTCGGTGAATCCGCTGAAAGAACAGGTTTGGCAACAGAGAACAACTCCTAAGATTCGTCATTTCCTTTGGCAAGCTTTATCAGGGGCAGTGGCGGTCAATGAGAGATTGGCACACCGTCATCTCCAACGAGAAACGCAATGCCCCCGATGTGGGGACGGTGAGGAGACAATAAATCATGTATTATTCACATGTTCGCCAGCAAGACTAGTCTGGGCGTTATCAGCTATCCCAAATTCCCCGACAGTTTTTCCCGTGGACAATCTATGGGGTAATATGGACTATCTGTTCTCTCGAATCCCTCATCGTACAGACATTGAAGAGCATGTGAGATGCTTCCCATGGATCATCTGGTATCTGTGGAAGGCTCGTAATGACAAAGTTTTCAACAATGTGGAGCGCACACCACAAGCGATAGTGGAGTTGGCTGGTAAGGAAGCGAGGGAATGGTTCTTGGCTAAGGAGGCAATGGAAGGCCCGGGTCCGATCCAGGAAAAACAGGGGAGGGAGTCGGACCCGCCCACCGCATTCAGGTGTTTCATTGATGGATCGTGGAAGGAAGATGATACCACGAGTGGAGTGGGTTGGATTCTGCAGCTTCAAGATGGGACATCCGATCTACTAGGAGTTAGAGGGGTGCGTAACGTGCTCTCGCCATTACATGCCGAGTTATCTAGTCTTCTCTGGGCTATGTCTTGTCTGCGCAAGCACGAACGGTATTGTGCGGCGTTTTTCACGGATTCACAGGAATTGGTCAGTATGGTAGCAGACCCCGCCCAATGGCCCCGTTTCCGCTCGGATCTAGAAGAACTTCAGGAGTTACGTACTTCTTTCCAAGACTTTACTCTTGTGTATTGTCCTAGAGGAAAGAATGAAAAAGCAGACCTTCTCGCGAAGAATGCTCGTCTCCGCAAATCGGTGTTTTCTTATGTTAGCACGTCTATTCCGTACTGGTTCAAGGATGCTCATGTATTTTTGTAATCAATAGGAATGTGCGTTTGTGTCAAAAAAAAAAAAAAAAAAAAAAAAAAAAGATTCTATCTATCAGTCTCTGTCTCTGTCTCTGTCTCTGTCTCTGTCTCTGTCTTCAAAAACCCTAAAACCTAAAGAAAAATCGAAGCTTTAAGTGTTTTTAAACCATGGAGAAAGTTTCAGCAACTTTCGCCATGGATTGTAGCATCAAACTCGAGAAAGCCCTTCGTTCTAAAAACCCAGGTTCTTAAAATTCCTTAATTCTTATATACTGCTTCAAAGTTTTGATTTTTTCCTCCAATTCAAAGTTAAAGTTTTGATTTTTATTTTACAGTTAAAGCCGTTGAAGCTATCTTAGAGACTGGTGAGAAGCTGAAACAATGGAGTAAAGAACCAGAATCTGCAATTGCTGTTTACAATTTATTTGATTTGGTTCATGAAGAAGATAAGCTTTTTTACAATACTATCTTATTAAGGCTTGTTGATGCGTTTTGTTTTGGGGATAAGCTTGTTATGGTTGCTGTTGTTCGGGTTTTTATGTCTATGTTTAAGTTAAGTCGAAGGAAGAATAGAAGTGAGTGTGTGACTTTGTTTTTGTGTAAGGATAGAGTGTATAACCACTTGGAGATTCTTAAACGTGTGAAGAGTGTTTATGATAAGGGTGAGAGTGAGGTAAAAGGTTTGGCTTTGGTTTTGTTTGGTTGTTTGAGAGATTTTGCTAGCGAATTTGCGCCAGTACGGTATTTGATTTTCACTAGTATGGTTTCTTCGGATGATCTTGAGGTAAAGAGAGATCATTTGAGCTCTTTTTCGATGTTTTTCGCTTGGTACGTAAATTGATTAGTGTTTATGATATATTAAACTCAAATGTTGTAATCTGTTTTGCTACTTGTAGGTAAGATCATCTTTGTTTGCGGCAGCTTGCTTTTGTGAAGTGGCGGATGACTTTGCATTGGTTGTATTGGGGATGTTAAATGACATGGTGAAGTTTCCGGAAATAATGCCAAAGACCAGGTTAGCTGCTGTGCGAGTTTTTGCAAAAATGGGATGCTCACATGCAATTGCTAATAGAGCATTCAAGGTTCTTTGTCTAATTCTTTATTCCATATGCTTCTAATGCTCAAAGATTTTCATGTATAGTATTAGTACGCCCTCAAGAATTTTGTGGTTAAGAAGCGGAGTTCAGTTTCGACATTGTTACCATCATGATATTTCAATTTGTAGTAGTTTGGAGTATCTATTCTCTTGATTGGAATCTGAAGTGTATGAACTATCATAGCAATGCATTAACTGAAGCATATGTGTTAAATTTCACTCAACCATTTTTTTTTATTGCAGATCTGTATGAAGCTAATGCTGGAGTCCTCAAACGAGGACAATTCGGTTCCATTCCTGGTTTCCCTGACTAAGCTTGCTTCAAGATCTACTCATCTTACTTCTGAACTGGTATGTTCTTTTTTCGTGTTTTTCTTCGTACACAAGAATTAACCCTTACGCTCAATATGTTGGCCTTTGTGAAAATTAACTTTGTAGCTATAAAAGGCTAAAAGATGCTATAGATCAACAAATTTCCGAGCTGCGGCATTAATGTATAAATTTTCTATCATATGTGGTTGCAGGCAGATGTTATCATGCCATTTCTAGGTGAAGATAAGACCTCTCATGTTCGGGATGCAGCGTTAAGATGTCTCCACTTTCTCATTAAAAGAGGGATGTGCTTCTCTCTTGTTCACGAAAGTGACTCAAATTTTTCTAGCTTGCTAAAGCAAGCAGAGCTCTCACCAGATATGCAGCTTAAAGCTCTTCAAATTTTTCAAAAGGTGATTAATAAGCCAGATTATTTGATTTATTTTGTCGTTAGTTTAAGATGCTTACTTCTCTTTGATGAAAATGCAGATACTTGTCTACAAACTATGCGTGGCAGATGCATCTGAATTACACAAGCTCATAGCTATTGTTGAGAATGCATCTCATTCTCAGTTCTTCTCAAGCGGCTATTTAGCTATTAGTATTTTGGTCGATATATGGGAACAGATAGCCCGGACAGCAGAAATAAGATCAGTCGAGGTTTCGTCTACATCTCTGCCGCTGCAGCTCGTTATATTAATCATGGAAAGGGTCACCTTGCTGGGAAAGTTATGTTCCGATCCTATTCAGGTTGACTATGCACTAGTTGGTGAGGTTAAAGACCTCTTCAATGTTCTCCACTTATTAGTTGGAAAACACTCTGAAATGAGGGTGCTAATACTTGACAAAGTCAGGTTATTTCTAGAGTATGTTGTGAAGTTGACTGATGGCTTAAGAACAGACGGAGCTCATGAATTGCTGCTTGGTGTTATCAATTACAAGGGGCTAAGAGGGGTGGTCGTGAGGTCAGAGATTCTAGTATCGGTACACAAGTTCATGATAATGTTCTTGAAGAATCTCGAGGGCGATAGTTCTCTTGCGTCTCAAGTTTATGAAAAAGTGAAGCTTATCACAGAGTGTGTACGTTCATGCAGCTTCTTTGATTGCCACACACAAATGATATTTACGCTGCTATTACATTCTCCCATTCTTTGGGGCTCTACATTGAATGAGAGAGAGACAGGTAATGATACCGATGGGAATTCAGGCGTTTCACTTGTTGCTGATATATTTAAGTATGGAATCGTTTCTCTTGAATGTTCGAGTAAGATTTTAATGGAGAGAAACTACTGGCCTGCTTACAGAGCTGGGGTTTACGCAGCACGTTTGGGTTCATGGGTCACATCTGCTTTGATTTTTGGTCAGCTAAAAACCAATGTGGAGTCTGATATCAACCGTTTTTGGTTAAAGTCATTATCCTATTTATCTCATGCTGAAGGGAAATTCCAACTGCTTCTCATGCCAAGTGACAGTTTGAAGTTAGTTAGCTGGTTGAGAAGTAGCGATTACTTACCAGAGCTTACTAAAGAAGCATCTACCGAGTTTGCCCATTGCCTAGCTCTTAATGAAGCATATATGAATTTACAGTCGTCTCTAGGAATGTTGGGGAATAGTATAGCATCAAGAGAAGTTTTCTGTTTCCAAACGTGGTTCTTGGTTTTAAAGACTCGGGTACTGGAAACTGTGATTGATCTCGTCGAACGCCTCGGGCTACTTAATCAAGATATATGCAACGAGAAGCAGGTGGAGGAAAAGATGTTGATTGGTTGCGATTCTCTGCAACAGCTTCCTCGGATTTCTATTCAGCTTCAAAAGTTGGCAAAGGAATTTGATATGTTGGCGACTTGTTTTATTGACATAGACTATGATAGTTATAGCGTTATCGCAACACTTTCACTTAGCTGTTCGGTTCTGGCGTTTGCTGCTGGGATTGTTCTTTTCCTTCCAGATTTTTCTTTTCACGAAGCTTCGGTTCCTTTCACTTCACAAAGTGGTGTAAGCTCGAGGCTTGTACAAGATTTAGTTCAACGGCTGTGGAAGGTTGACCCCGAAATCTGCGAAAAGCTTAACATACTCGTGAAGACAAACGAATCATTAACCTGTTTCCACCTGCAACCTAGGAATCAGGTATTGAGAGTTTGTGGCAAAGTGAAGATGCTGCTCTCTATATGCAGAGATGCTCTTTCATGCATATCTGGGTTGCAGAATTTATCAAATCCAATGCATGACGAAGAGATTGTCTCTGAGATTACTAAAAGTTGCAGGAATCTACTTTCAAATGCAATTATGAAATGGATGCAGATTCCTTTTGGCATTCCAAAGTACTTCTTCAACATAAGGTAATATGACACACTTCGATTTTAACTTGTCTTTGTGCTGCTCAGTGAATTAAGAATTATGTATATTTTCAACCGTAACTGATTCTTTATAGTTTCTCTTCTCTGCTAATTTCAGGCCTTGTGTTGGTGCGGAGCTATTCGCTCTTAGTTCAGACAGCAGCAAGAGTATTTCAGTGGAACAAGGGTTTCAACTGTCACTAGATCTTTGCCTTCAGTTGAAAAACATACAACAACCGCGAGTACCTATTCGACTAACCAAATTGTACTGCCTCCTATATACTAAACTAGCTTATCACACCCCGACTCAACACGTTGAAACCGACAGAAACCAAAAGTCTTATTCGCCTTGGAGAGACGAAAATCTGGTAGAAATGAGTAACATGCTGTTTTATCATGCTATAAAGTCTGGTAAGAAGCTGGAAGTTGGAGGTCGATTTGATTGGAACAACAGTAGTGTTTCTGCGGTTGTGCAGTTTGAACCAAACGAGAAAGGACAAGGGTTTTCGAGCTGCTTGCTAGACGTTTCGCGGTTCCCAGTTGGTTCATATCAAATAAAATGGCTAAGCTGTTGCATTGATCAAAATGGTTCTTACTGGAATCTTCTACCTCTCAATGGCAAACCCATGTATACCGTGAAGAAAGCTTCATGACTAAAATCTAAAACTAAGTGTGTAACAGATTTGAAGATCCAAAGGAGGATCTAGTTTGGAGCAAGCAAGAAAAGAGAAAGATTGGCTTGATTAGAAGGCTTAAGACTAATTCTCGAGATTTGCAGCCGCTATGTAAGTTTTGAATGACCATTTGGAACCGATTTCGGGTCTGGCCAATGTTCATGCTAAGGTTTTTGGGCATGGACCATATGGTTAAGGTGTTATGGTCACATAAGAGAGATCTAAGGACACCATATACTATCAAAGGGGGTCTAGGAAAAAGCTAACTTCAGTTATGTCCTACCTACATGATAATTAGCTAATAAGTAATAACTAATGCTTGTATTAATGGCATAGGTTTTTGTTGGTGACCAAATATTAATATGATGTTTCAGTGTCCTCTTCTTATTGTGAGCATTATGTCACTTTACTTGGTTGTATGTTTCTGGTCTATACAAAGTTGAAATAATGAAAAAGAGAAGCCTAAACTACCACAAAACAAATTCTAGCTCCAAAGTTGTCACTATTTTGAAAAAGTCCAAACCATTTAAGAATATTTCCTAAACTTAGAAGAACCGTTTTTGAATAACTTGTTTGGTAGGATTTTTGGTCAATGAAAATAATTTTGTTGGAAAGAAATTGAGTTAGTCAAAATGAATTATGCATTGAATTAAAACCAATAAAGTAAGACAGAAATATGCATTGAATTTAATTCCATTGAATGGAAAAAAAAAGATCAATGAAAATTTAATTAGTTGTCAAAGTTAGATTATTGAAATAACTACCAAAACAAAGGAAACAAAAAAATCAAGTTTAAAAAGAAATGAACTTGTTGACAACAACTACAACAACAACAAAAAAACTTTGAGTAATTGTGAGACTGAAAGAAAATGAAGAATCTATAAAGTAAGTTTTTTTCTTATCATTTTTTTTGCTAATGCCAATGTAACTTTCGTGTAAATCTTAAGCATTATTTTGTTTTAATTGAAGATTTTTGTTGAATCTAGAATTTGGATTTGAGAACATAAAAAATAATTTATTTAAAATAGATCTGAGAAATTTGGCTGCACACTGGGACTACCAATATGTCATTGTGTTCTTTCTACTGAGGTGAAAATTATTAGCTGGAAAACTATCAATGCACATTAAATTTTGAGTTTTACTATTGTATTTTCGTTTTGACATAATAATGTTTCACAGATTTGTTAACTTTAATTTGCTTATGACAGAAAAATCTCAAGAAATATCGGCCTCAATTCATTATGTTTTTGTCATTACTAATAAACACAATTTTAAGTTTTATTATGAGGAAAAATGTTACCGTATGTCATTACCGTTGAGTTTTGGGTTTGCAATTAATTAACTTCATGTAACCTACTAATTTTGCATCCATTTTCTTATGTTATTTTTTTCTTAGGGTTGTAAATTAATAATTGATAATTAACCTTTAGATACATATAAATAGGTGGGATTTGGGGACATAATTGTTTTACCACCTAACATGACTCTAGACTAAATCTTCAATTTTGCTATGAGAATAAAAGGCCAATTTGAAATTTCTGGTGAGGAATCCAACATTTTATCACACAATTCTTTGATTTATTTTCTCTCTGTTTCTCAAATTTACAGTATGAAGCTTTTTTCATCTTCGAACCGAAAAAAAAAACTGTTTGTATAAATTAATTTGATTTATATGCATGTTTATTTGATTTTATCTTTTTTATTTTGTATTGAATTAATTTGATTTGCAATATCCATCTTACATAGATTTTTTTGTTTATGTAGTAATTGAAAATACATTTCTGTTCTACATCTACAGGCCTCAAATATAATCCCATAGGAATCCTAAAGCAGTATTTGGGATTTGAACAATAAAAAAGCTCACAATCAAGAATAATTAGAGGTACGTTTTACAGATTTTCTTGTTCTTTAAGTTACAATTCATGTTCTGATATTTCATTAGAGGGGAGAAAATACTCTTTTTGTGCCAGTGTTATAATAATCAACAAAATCTTCACATTCATGAAGAAGGTGAAAATGTAGATGACCAAACACAAAGAAATATTTCATTCATAGATTTTAATAGCATTAGTTATTAATATAATAAGTTAAAAGCAATTAGTTCATACACATAATACCTTTGTACTTTTCAGTACATAAATTTGAATTTAATACCTTTCTCATACGCAAATTTAGAAAGCAGAAAAGAAAAGGAAAGTGTGTTTATATTATATAACTTGAATTGGGAATCAAATTTTAGCCCAAAAAAAAAACTTGAATTGGGAGAAAAATTACAAAATAAAGGAAAAACAAAAACTCTACCAAAAACCTATCCACCATTCAAACTTCCCCAACCAAAACCCCATGACTTGGTTTATAACCTTTTTTACATACAATATCTAGTCTCATCATGCATGAATCTATACCTTTTTAACACTTTTGTAGATCTTTTTCCATTTTTCAAAAACTAACTAGCATATCTCTATTTCTCTCTTTAAGAAACGAAATCACGTACAAATGTCACAAATGGTTAGTATAAATTTCAAAGAGAGTTGGTTTCACGGTAAGTAATGATATATGACAAGATTTAGTATTTAGAAAAAAGAATTAGGTAGTTTCCGGTTTATGAACAATATAACTAATACGTTATTGCTTAAACGGGTACAAAAATAGAGAGAAAAATGGGATAAAAGATGTAAAGGAGTGCAAAATGTGTGACTCCCAATAGGAAAGACAAAAGTTTGTATAATGTTTTCATAGGTAACCTTAGTTAGGCCTTTCTCTTTCCATGTGCTAACAAAATGCATATATATATAAATGTCTCACGACCATTAGCTTTAGCCATTCTCATTTATTTTTTTGGCTCATTGGATTATTGTAGGAGCAAACCATGGAGATAAGGAAAACTCAAGTGGTCATGCCGGTTTTGTTGGCAATAATGAGTCTAATGGTGAGTCAAGTGGCCTTAGCCGAGAAATATTCAGGCTCAATGGCCCCTCATGATCGGCAAATAGCGGAAATGCAAGCCCTTAAAGCTTCATTGGTTCGCCGAAACCTACCCCCTTTGGTATCTCCTCCTCCTACCCCTCCTCAGGTATATATATACTATAGTTTCTATATCGTTATGATCTTATAGTTTAGGTGTGATTGAGTTTAGCTATTGTTATGATCGTATACCGCCTTATATGATGAATACATGGTGTAGGCAGTACCCGGTCCGCGAGTGTATCAAGTGATATCATATGGTGCCGATCCCACAGGGAAAACGGATAGCACGGATGCGATATTAAAAGCTATGGAAGATGCATTTGAAGGTCCAAATCATGGAGTTTTAATGCAAGGTATAAATGATCTTGGAGGAGCTAGAATTGATCTTCAAGGTGGAAGCTACTTAATCAGTCGTCCTCTCCGGTTTCCTTCGGCCGGCGTCGGAAATCTCCTCGTAAGTTTCTCTTATTTTCCGATCTCAAGATTTCTCAAAACCGCATTAAAGTTCTATATTGCAAGTCCGTACATTGAGTTAGATTTCTTCCGTACGTGTGAGTTAGTATGTGGCGACAAAGTCATGTTTCAAATAAATATTTGTCCACATGGTTGGTCTATATGACGTGATATGACTTTGCATCCATATGTTAAATCTTAGTTTAAACGTAAACTTGATTAGGTTTGGTGAAAACATTGGAAAAGTAGTGAAAATCATTTTTGTTTTCTTTCACGAGAATAGAATGATTCCTTTCTTTCTATGCATGTTTCTCTCATAATTTCAAACATTATGACTTTTTATTATCCCCCAACAATAGAAGTTTCTTTTGATTTATAATCAATCCTTTATGAGATTTTCTTCCTTTTTAATTAGTCTTCCTTTGCATTCCAATATAAACCTTATTTAAAAATTCTATAAAAGATGTGACATAAAAAAAACAATTTCTATCAAAGTTACAACTTTCTATGTTTTATATATACTTCCATTTCTAAATAAAGTATTCCTAATATCATAATCTTGTTAATTACATTCTAAATAACATGTTCTTGTTTTTCTCTACAATCATATAAATTTTCAATTTTGCAAGTTGAAATATTTTGAAATGGTGGAATAAAATTAGTGTCATAATTGAAAAAAAAAAATCCTCTCATTCCATATTTTCTTTATTTCTATTTTATTAATTTCAACTTTAATATACATTTTTTCTGTTTTTTTAGTGAAATTAATTTCATATTGATGATTTTTTGTTGTCTTGACTTGTGTAACACGTCAGATAAGTGGAGGAACCCTACGGGCATCAAATGATTTTCCAATCGATAAATACCTAATCGAACTCAAAGACGAATCATCAAAGTTACAATACATTTTCGAATACATAACTCTCCGTGATCTTCTCATCGACTGTAACTACCGCGGCGGAGCAATCGCCGTCGTAAACTCTCTCCGAACAAGCATAGACAATTGTTACATCACAAGATTCGGTGACACTAACGGAATCTTGGTCCAAAGTGGACATGAAACATACATTAGAAACTCGTTTCTTGGACAACACATAACCGCCGGTGGAGACAGAGGAGAGAGAAACTTTTCCGGCACCGCCGTGAATTTAATGGGTAATGATAACGCCGTTACTGACACCGTTATCTTCTCGGCCAAGATTGGTGTTATGATCGCCGGACAAGCTAACTTGTTATCTGGTGTTCATTGTTATAACAAAGCAACCGGTTTTGGTGGAACCGGAATTTATTTGAAGTTACCTGGTTTAACTCAGAACCGGATTGTGAATTCGTATATGGATTATACCGGTATTGTCGCGGAAGATCCGGTTCAGTTACAGATTTCAGGGACGTTTTTTCTTGGTGATGCGTATATTTTGTTGAAATCGGTAACCGGAGCGGTTCATGGGGTTAATATTGTTGATAATATGTTTTCCGGTTCGGGTCATGGGGTTGAGATTGTGCAATTGGATCAGACCAAGTCCGGTTTTCATGACATTGGCCAAGTGGTTGTTGATCGGAACAATGTTAATGGTATGAAGGTTAAATCTACGGTTGGTAAAGGATCGGTTTCTGGAACCGGTACGTCTTGGACCGTTGATTTGAGTCCGGTTTTGTTGTTTCCGAATTTGGTTAAGCACGTGCAGTACACGCTTGTGGCGAGTGAAGCTGGTGTGTTTCCTGTTCACGCGCTAAGGAACGTTACGGAGAATAAAGTTGTCGTTGAGACAAATGCTCCTGTTACTGCAAATGTTTATGTAACAGTGGATCAAGGAGTCTAATTATTGTTTTTGCCGTAATAATGGTTTAATAATTATATAAAAAAAATTATATTGGTGGTTTTTGGTATTTTCCTCAATGAGGAAAATATGTTTTTTAGTAGTAGGAGTAGTAAATAAGAAGAAGAAAATACTTGGAAATTGTGAATACAGTTGAAGAGTTGGTGACAGACATTTACTAGTTTTTCTCTGAGATGAGATAAAATTCAGTATTAATGACTAAATTCACTTTCTTCTGAATTTATGTTTTTGACCAACAAAACCTAATGCTCTATTTTTTCTTTACATTTGAATACTCTCAAATAACGCAGCTAAATACTAGTAGTGTAATTTAGTTCTCTATAAAGCCGGCTATGAAAATGAATTATCTCTAAAGGAAATTTCGAGGGTCTCTATTTTGACATTTAGATGTAAACATGTAAAGTAGATTAATTTATATTACCACACTCAATAGAGATATTGAAAATAATCATGAGAAAATTACCCAATATACCATTTATTGGGTAAGGTAAATGGTATACGGAAATACCAGAACACTTAATTCTTTTCATTTTCTACCACAATTTTCTTTTTCCTCTTTCTCTCTTAGCAAATGATGTTTTTACCCTTACTTATAATTTTTTTTTTTTTTTTTGTTAAAGGGTTTTCATTAATATTGAATTAAAAAGAGAATACATAAAAGTACATTGACCGTATCTACCCAAGGGATAACCGGTCTAAGAAATTAAACCAAGAGAACAAGTAATCTACAGATCTAGGGCAATCGACTTCCTCTGCTTTACCAGAACAAAGAAACTTTGTTGCCGACGACCACCTCCAATCTTTGATCCAGGTCTTGAGTCACCAGCAACGTGAAGAATCAATCAGATCCAAGTACCCACAGCAACAAGTGGAGAAAAAGCCAACACACGCCTCATCGCAAGAGACTATTCTACAACGATTAGAACAAACCACCACAGGGGAGGATGGAGGCAGACTAGAGCCAACTATTGACCAGATCCGCCGGTAACTCGCCCGAAATCTAAGAGCCGTCCTCAAACCCCAATGATTTCAAACGACTCTGAGTGGAGAAAAAGTAACACACGCCTCCGAGACGTTGAAGACGTGAAAAAAGAAGAATCTGGTACTATAGAGAGCTTGTCGCCGCCGCCTGTCGGTGTTGAAGATCATCCTCGTCGCAGCTTCGTCGCTTGATGAGAAAGAGCCTTCGTAGATCCATAAATCGACTTTACAAATCTCTAGAGAAACCATCAACAAACCTCTTCTTGTCTTTAGAGAAGAGATCGAGGAGGGAGAGCATCCGAGCAAACTCAAGCCGAAATCGAAGGATCTACCACCAAGGTACCGTCGCCGCTAAAGTAAGACCCACCTCTCGATCTCTCAAAGAAAATCCCAGATCTAAGAAGAACAAGGCAAAACAAAGAGAAAATTAAAAAGAAGAAAGACCTCTCACAATCACCGGCCGCTACACCGGAGATCGGAGAGGCATATCGAAACTGGTTTTGTTATTGTGCGGCTAGGGTTTTTGTATTGGAGAGAGAATGCCTCTCAAAGGCCTTTTTCTTTTTCATAGACTTCTTCTTATCTTTTTTTCCAACACATCTTTCTCTTCTCCACTTTCATGATGTTAATGGTGGTGTCACGGTGGCCGGAAAAAAGAATAGCGACGGAGACGGTAGCCAGAGGACAAGATGAGAACGGCGGTGGACCAAATGAATGCAACACTATGGCCAAATATGAAGACTTGTAAACATACGACAGTAGACAAGTTTGCAGAGGACAAAATGGCGACGGAGACGGTGGTCGGAGGACAAAATGGCGAAGGAGATGATGACTGTAAACAGACGACGGTGGACAAGATTACAGAGGACAAGATGGCGACGGAGACGATTATCGGAGGACAAAATGGCGACGGAGACGGTGACTGTGAACAGACGACGGTGAACAAGATTGCAGAGGATAAGATGGCGACGGAGACGGTGGTCGGAGGACAAGATGGCGACGAAGAGGGTGAATGTAAATAGACGGCGATGGACCAGAATGCAGAGGATAAGATGGCGACGGAGACGGTGGTCGCATGACAAGATAGTGACGGAGACGGTGACTTTAAACAGACGGCGGTGGACAAAATGATGACGGAGCCTGTGGTGGATAAGACGGACACGACGGAGCCTGTGGTGGATAAGACGGACACGACGGTGATAATGTAATTGTGATGGACAAGACGATGACACAACTCTCTTGTAGTTAAGGGTAGTTTTGTCTTTTTTTGATGTATTGCACAGTGAATTTTGGTAGAAACAAAAATGTTTTTCCACTTGTGGTAGAAGTGGATAGTAATTTTCCCAATTGTGGTATTTTTGACCATAACCTCAATAATCATTTTAAGTAATCAGTTCAAATTTTTGAAAAATGTTTAAATTCTGTAGTTTCTTCTTAGCATTAAAAGTTAGATACTATACTTTGCTAACAATAAAAGTGGTTGAAAATAAGAGTATAACTTAGTGTGTTCTTATAAAATGATGAATGATTTTGGGGGAAAAAGCAAACTTTATGACGAATAAAGTCTTAAGGTGGGTTGTAACCAAAGTCTCTAACGAATGATTTTACTGTCATAAAAATCATTCATTATTTCATCTTTCTGGATAAATGATAATGCTACAGAATTTAGAATATGGTGGAACTAGTTTTGAATCGTATACAAATATATCGCTTTAGTATTTAACTTACTAATCACAAAAATAATACCAGTTTTTTACTAAATACGTTACCCTCAATTTTCTTTATATTGGTTTTTCTTATAGTTACTTTGTACATTTTTGCACTATTTTATAATTTCTTGCCGTTACCGCTTATTTTAAAAAAACTATATCACTTTAAGTTACCAATCGAACTCATTAAATATACATAATCAGCAAAATTAATAAAAAAATACTTATGTAAAACAATAAAATGATATAATTTTTTTTTTATGAAGATGATAGAACAATTAAACAAAAATTTATATGATTGATAAAAAAACCTATAAAACCACATAATTAATTTGTTACTCGTTCTTACCAATCAAAATTCTTAAGACTTTATGAACTTTCTTTGGCGTGTCTTTTCGCATTTCCTTATAAATAAAGCAAAACCAACAAAACTACTAAAGTGTTTTTAATACTCAGAATTCGAGTCGGTAACATTGAAAAAATAAATCAAAATTTAATAATAGAGATCATTTCATTGTCTTTTAAATACCAACACACACACGCTCATAGTATCTCCCTGCACCTTCTTCATAAATCATTCTCTCCTCTCTCTCTCTCTAAAGAAGACAAGAATCAAGAAAAAACACATGAAACTCGATTTCTCTGTTTGTTTGTTACTGTTTCTCATAACAATTTCAAAGACATTATCCTTTAGAAGAGACATGACAAAGCTTCTTGAATTTCAAGAAAAGATTCAAGAAAGACTTGCAATAACACCAACTCTTGCACCATTATCTTCACCTTCTTCTACATCTCCCAAAATGGTAAGCTTTCTTATTTTTCAGATTGTGTATAAGTACATGCACGTGTGAGTAATTTGTGAGCGTGTGGGTTTGGTTTTGTTTAGGTGGGGAAAGTAATATACCCGATTGGATATGGAGCTGACCCGACAGGTGTACAAGACAGTAGTGACGCAATACTTGAAGCTTTAACTGATGCTTTTCAGTTACAAACTGAGCTTCGCATGCTGCCACGTGTCGTTGATTTAGGTGGTCTTGTGATTGATCTTCAAGGTGGTAGTTACAAGATCGGAAAACCTCTCCGGTTCCCTTCTTCCGGCGGAGGAAATCTAGTGGTTAGTTTCTTCTTAGATACATTTTTGAGTTCTTGCTTAAGAGAGGTACAAAAAGTTATCTAGTGGTTAGTTCCTAATTAGTTACATTTTGAGTTTTTGCTAAAAGAAAGTTACAAAAAGTGGTTAGTTCCTTAGTTACATTTTGAGTTTTTGCTTAAGAAAGTTACAAAAAGTAATTAGTTCCTTAGTTACATTTAGAGTTTTTTGTTAAGAAAGTTACCAAAAGATTGAATTTACATCGAAATCTAGTGGCTAGTTCCTTAGTTACATTTTGGAGTTTTTGCTCAAGAAAGTTACAAAAAGTGGTTAGTTCCTTATATGTAGTTATATACATTTTGAGATTTTGCTTAAGGAAGTTACCAAAAGATTGAATTTACATAAATATCTAGTGCCTTAGATACATTTTGAGTTTTTGCTCGAGTTTGAATCTTTACCGATTTTTGGTGATTTGGAGATTTTGCTCAAGCATCTTGTAAAATGTTCGAGTCTATAACCATTTTCCAGAAAATTTTGGAGTTTGTGCTTAAGAAACTTGCAAAATATTTCAAATCGTGACTGTTTTTTTCAGGTGAAAGGTGGGACTTTCCGGGCATCAGAAGAGTTTCCCGGTGATAGGCATTTGGTTGAACTAGTAGCATCAAACTCTGCGAAAGCGAAGAAAATGTCGCGGAAGGATGTGTTTTCTGATCAGAAAGACCAGAGCTCCGGGATCTTCTATGAGGATGTGAACTTCAAAGATGTTCTCTTCGACTCAAGTTTCCGAGGAGGGGGTATTTTGGTGATTGACTCAGCTCGTATTCGTATAAATAATTGCTTCTTCCTCCATTTCACAACTCAGGGGATTAAAGTCCAAGGAGGTCATGAGACATACATTTCAAACTCTTTCTTGGGACAACATTCAACAGTAGGTGGAGACAGAGAGGAAAGACAATTTTCTGGGACAGGAATCGATCTTTCGAGTAACGATAATGCCATTACGGATGTAGTGATTTTCTCTGCTGGTATCGGTATTTCTTTGAATGGACAAGCGAATATGGTAACGGGAGTGCATTGCTACAATAAAGCAACATGGTTTGGTGGAATCGGCATTCTAGTGAAAGCACATTTAACAAGGATAGACAATTGTTACCTTGATTACACAGGTATAGTCATTGAAAGTCCGGTTCACGTTCATGTCACAAACGGACTGTTCTTAGGAGATGCAAACATAGTCTTGAAGTCGGTAAACGGGAAGATTTCCGGGGTAAACATCGTGAATAACATGTTTATCGGTGATCCAACACACAATTTTCCGATCATCAAGCTAGAAGGAGAGTTTCATGACATTGATCAAGTTGTGATTGATCACAACAACGCGGATGGGATGATGCTGAAATCAACAACCGGGAAGTCGAAGATTTCCGCAAACGGGACAAGATGGATCGCTGATTTTTCCAATGTTTTGGTATTTCCAAACCGGATAAACCACTACCAGCATTCGTTTTTCGCCCAATCAGGACAGATTCCTGCAAATGCAGTGACCAATGTTTCCAACAATGTGGTAGTAGTAGAAACTGATAGAGCTGTAACTGGAACAGTGTCAGTAATTGTTCATCAGTAAAACATTCTTTATATTGAACATATTGTACTAATGAGAAAGCTTAATTTCACTCATTATATTCTCATTAACAAGAAACATATAATGTAAGTTGGTCTATTCAAACAGTAGTTAGCATTTTGGTGAACTTGATGCTAACAACTAATACCAGAGATCATCGACCTCATCATCGACCACTGTGTCAGTAATTGTTTATCAGTAAAACAACATTCTACATATCGATCATTTTCCTAATGAGGAAGCTTGAAACGACTGATAATTCTCTCATTAACCGTATATATAATGTTACAGTGAGTTGCAGTTTCAAACTAACAATCAATACCAACAATCAGCGACCTCATCACTGGCGGCTTCTTCCGGCACTTGCATCGTCTCAGGGGGACCAGACGTCCTCGGTTGTGCTAGAAAATCACGTTTACCGGGTTTCGCAATGTCTATATAAATCATCCTGCCATTGTACATCTGCAACAAGACAGTACACACTATAGTAAATTTCAAGACATAGAATTGTTTAATCCAAACTTAAGCTTGAGTCGAAAAGAAAGCATTTACCCGACGGTCCATAGTCTCTATAGCTAGAAAGGCATCATCTTGTGACTTGAATTGAATAAATGCATAACCTTTTGATCTCTTCATTGACTCATCTTTGATAAGCTTAACTGTTTAGAGTAAAACATCAATTTCATAAAGCTACCAAATGTTGGATTTGGATACACAACAAGAAAGAAACAAAGTAAGTGTAAACACATACCTTCAGCTATTTCTCCAAAAGCTGAAAACTCCTTCTGCAGAAAATCTTCACTTGTAGAAAACGGTAAATCTGCAAAATTCAAATCCAAGAAACATAAAAAAACATAACAAAATCACTGAACTGAAGTTACAAGTCACTATAATTATTACAAGAAACTATCACATGTTACAACTACACACAATCCTTTAAAAATCAATTATTTTTTCAATTCTCCATTAAAAAAGAATCAGAGAGATGAGAATTAGAATCTAAAACCAAAGGATAGTCTCTAAAAGGAAGAGGCTTACTTCTGACCATGATTTTGCTCGCGAGAGGGTAATTAGACAGTGAAGCTTGA